>JAWWUD010000122.1:0-360691 GCA_033964015.1 Scolanthus callimorphus | reverse complement strand
ACACACACACACACACAGCCTGATTGCAAAACTCAAGAACGATATCATGTAGATCGTAGACATTGAGAACCTCAGGGGTGTCGTGGCAAAGGACCGTCGTCTATGTCCAGATCGGAAAGGATTACCATCCAGGTCATACGCGACTGGTGCTTTTCCAAGGAGGTTCTTAAAATGAGAAAAGCAGGTGGAGATCCGCTCTCTGGACTAGCGCCTGGTGTATGTCCGCTTTTCTTACGGCCACTTATATCTTTAATGACCTACCATGCTGCTGCCTGTTGTTATTTCCAAATCTACTCTCTTGCCTTCTCGTCGATGTCTTCCGCTTGCAGGCGATCATAAGTGCTGTACAGGAGTATATTGCTCTCAGGCATTCGCTAGGGCCTCCTCCTGAGGTCTTGATCATCAGGGTTAGGAGGGTTCTTCTGTTCCAAGACCAACTTCTCGATCTTTTCTCTGGCCTCAACAACGTGGGGATGGGGATAGGCGCGATTTTGGCGCGTAAGCTTGTATGGGATGCATGCTTCCGTTTCGCGGCATTGGCATCTATGAATCCCTGGTACAATAGTGGGGTCCTCGGTATCTGAATAACAGGTCGGTAAATAACAGGCCGGCTCTTGTTATTTAACCGAGTTCAAATACAACCAAAAACTGAACATTTTTCGACATCAAGAATTTAATGAATTTAAATTAATCGTTATGTCAACGGAGCCGTGCCCAATGCGGAGACCTCCTAAGTAAGTAGGTAAGGAACTTTATTAACGTCTCAAATGTATTTAGCCATGCACGAGTGCACTACTAATTGGGGAGACGGTGCACACCTTACCCCTTTCTCTATCAGAGCTCCAGGTGAAAGGAATTCAAAGCTATAAGCAAGCTACTCGGAACAGAGAAAAGTCGATACGGTTGGTCGATCCGGGATTCGAACTCAGGACCGTACGCACACTGTGCCGTGCACAAACACACTGCGCCACCTAGCCGTACCTAAGAGATAGTAGAATATTTGGATACCACTGTTATGCCCTAAGGAAGTAGATTGAGCATCCTCCGAGCCTGGCCAGCGTTAAATTCATAAAATGAAGTAAGTAAACTCATGGAATACAGGTGTTCCGTTCACTTTTTGGACTTAATTGTGGACGTTGATATGGTACAGATGATACGCAGGTCGCCATGGAACAAAGAAAAATGCTGGAAATCGCTGGCACACTTTTTTATTTTTTTTTTGGACTTCAAATACAGCTGGCATGTCGAAGCAAAGCAAAAGGAAAGTCGTTGGACGTTGATGATACGCAGAGTCTTTTCTAAATAACCGAGGAGAAGGTGCTGCTGTTGATTAGTTGCGGCGGTTTAGAGGTTATCACTAGAATGGCCGATACGTAGTGGTTGGCGTAAAATGTATTGTATCTGATTATTAAGGCGGGTCTATTCACGAGCTTTCCACGACGAGGTACAGCTAGGATGTGAAGGAACCCGCTACTACATTGAAGGAGAAAACTGGATCAAGGAGACGGAGAACGGGAAAAGGATCGCGAACAAGAATGAAGTAGCCGGAGATTTGCAGAGAGGGATTCAGTTATGGAAACCGAAGCAGTCGAAGGAATATCCTTAGTTTTGCAGACGGCGGCCGGGCACATTCTCGCAACACACCGACCAAGACACCAGAGCGGAGGAAACATACTCAAATCCCCCATTTTTACGACACGATAATATCATTATGATAATAATAATGCAACATTATATTCCGTTTGTGCACATGCCACCGATCAAAAGTTACTTGGAGAGCATAGAGGTTCTTCGTTCACAGATTGGTTTACAACAATGAAAATTAATATTTTAGTATTAAATTCCAGGGGGAGGGGGTGCTCCCAATGAAAGACCGCGAGCGTGGTCGTCGGGAAATTTAATTTTAACCAAATGGGTGGGGTCAACAGTGAATTCTTTACACGAGTAATCAATTTCAAGTCGTTTATTACAACAAGAACAATTGAAAAGTAGTCTTTCATCTGAGTAGAAACGTTTTTACAACTCAGGCACTTTAATGCCTGGGTCAAAGGGACCACGCCCTGTTTAGCATTCGATTCGTTCTTAGTTAACATACGTCCAACTTATCCTTCCAATTCCCTTACAATATTAAAGATCTCAATGTCCTTGATAATTTGATATGTTGTCGTTACCGTGGAACCAAAGCCCGACCTCTGTTTCAAAGACTTTCGTTCCAAAGCTTGACGAGGAGTGGAAAGTGCAAACAAACCTGCAATTAAACTGAATGAAGTAATAGGCCATACCTTAAAGTTTATCACTCCAACTAGATATCGTGCATAAGTTTTTATTTACGAAGTTACTAGTAGATATCATATTTCACAATGTCCAAAAACAGGTTTCCTGATGAAATGGACATCATATCTAGTTGGACCTGTGATACTTGTCCTAGCATTAATTACATAACGTCTTAATCTCCTTGGAATTATTTGCCTTTCCTTTCCTCGCGAGGCAGTTTTTAAATTTCCTTTCTTTTGAGTTAAAGATCACATTCCACGTTGGCATGGGGATGTCAACCGGATTTTTTTTACCTTTTCTAAATAAGAAATAAATGGTAAAGATAAAAAGTTATTGATATGCACCACCCCCTAAGGTTTTTGAGCCGCCATTTTGAAAGCAACTGAGACCCAGGCATTAACAAAGCTGAGAATGACTATGAATACTTCTAATTAATAAGGATTCTCTTAGGAAAGCATGTGAACACAGTGGAAGAAAAACATGGATTTCATCTTCAACTTCTTTGACTGGCAGATTCACAATATCGTTGCTCCTCTGGCAAGCTTGGGTGTCTTCAAAAACGTCTTTTCGGCTGCCCTTTTTCAAGCGGCTTTCCAGCCTGAGTGGTCTTGAATGGGAACTGACATCAGTAACTTCGTACAAAAACATCGAAATACATTGGTCATATGGAACTTGCTTCCATTTTTTGGTTGGGAATGATCGTCGTATCTTTTATGTGTTAAAATCAAGGGTTTAAGGGAGATCGTTTCGGGCTGTAACACGGCGGCAAACTTCAATAAAGACAGTACTTGATGTCAAGAGATAAATTAGAAAACATCCAAGGCAACATCTCAATCTCAATGGCGACGAGTGTGTGATGCAGGTCAAGGCCTTGAAGCAAGACATCTGCTGCATGCAAGAAACACGCATTGTTGGCCAAGGCGAAATTGAGTTTGACGACCCTATTCTCCAGGGCTGGAAGGTGTGTATAATGGAATGAAAGGGAAGGCCCAGGCAGGTGTGGTTATTGTACTTGCTCCCCATGTAACATTGATTGACGTGGAACACTCGGCCTGTAGAGGCCAGAATATTTTAGCCAGAATTGTGGTCCATGGAACCAAAATATGCGTATTGTCCTGCTACTTACCCACTGGGGAATATGCAAACGCAGCCAAAGAAGCCTTCTATAATAACCTATCCCGATTGCTGAGACTTCTAAGAAGACTCATCCCTCATATAAGATCATTGCTTGTGGAGACTTCAATGCCACCATAGGGACAGATCACATGACAGGTGGCAATGCATTGGGAGAAACAACGATGAAAATCCAACCAGTTCCAATGGGAATAAATTGGTTGAGGTCCGTGATAGCAACTTGCTCTATCCTGAACACAATGTTTGATACAAGATCTAGTGAACACAGAATTACATATAAATCCCCGAAAGGGTATAAACGCCGTCTAGATTACATCACAGCCGAGTGGTATATAAAAAGAGCAACAAGAAATTGCAGATCCTACCCCGGTGTGAGCGTCCCTTTGAATCAGACCATAGAATGGTTGTATCGGATGCTATGGTCCCATCCAGACGAAGACATCTTACAAAAAAGAAATCAGGAAAGGCATGTCTTATACCAAATGTTAGGTACCTCAGGGAGTCCGACACTATGGACACCCAGTACAGCAAGCGCCTGGTTGAACTGCTAAAAGTTCAAACGATTGTTGACACCATTACTAAAGCATCCGTAGAAATTATACCACCGAGACGCAAGGAACGCGACCCAAAACCCTGGATCAATGAAGATTTTCCGAGTCTGGTTGCCAAACGTCGGGCAGCGCGTGAACCTACAAAAAAGAAGAACTCTCCTGTCAGATTAGGAAGCTACGTATTTCTCTGAAGGTAAAATACTTTGAGGAGAAAGCGGGAAAGATAGATATGGCCAGTGAACAGAGGCACATAGAGGAGGAATTCCGCCTTGTCAAGAACTACTCTTCTTTGCAAAGACAGAGTTCCCACACGTACTGCTCCAGAAAATTTAGATCCCAGATACGCCAGAGGTGGAGCGTTGCTTTCAGAAGCTCGATAATGGGAAATGCCATATTTGCTGAACAGCTGGAATACTCACAGTCCACGCGGCTCATTGAATATTTTGTAGGCCTGTTGGGCATCATTTGGACTTGCCTGAAGATCCCAGTCATTCGGCTCAACTCTGCAATAACTTGTTTACATAAGAACTGCTCCAAAGTATGGCTGGAAACTACCGTGGGTTGCCGATAATTGAAACAATGTCCAAAATCCTGGCAGCTATTGTGGTGGAGAGGATAAGTTCGGTATATGAGTTTATCCTATTTAGTCTAGTCGCCAGAGGGGGTTCACGTGCACCCCCGGAACATTTATGGGGACATATATTTTTAGAACCCTTAGGGTGTCTAGAATCTGGTTTGAGGTGTCCACGGCCACTTTTTGGGCCGGTTTTTGTTTTTGTAATTACATTCTTTTGTTATTAATGAGATTCAATGAGGCAATTTTATAGACTGTAGCACTGTTCGGAAAAGCATTCCACTCTCACCACTTATGCTATTATAGTGTCATTAACAGACTGAACACATATGTACAATTTACATGCCCGTTTTATACATGTTATGTTCCTTACTGATAGATATTTTCTAAGACTCTGTCAGCCTTCGTATTTCTATTAGGAAATACCAAAACGATATGCGTATGTGACGGGAAAATGCTGAGAGAGCAATTTAACTAGTCTACATGTGATCAGAGTATTCCCAAGATCGTAAAAGTATAGTTTTAGAATTTAAAGAGCTTTTTTGTACAGTGCTACAATCTATAAAATTGGCTCATTGAATCTCATTAAATAACAAAAGAATATAATTAAAAAACAAAAACCGGCCCAAAAAGTAGTCGTGGGACACTTTTTCAGGCTGGGGACACCTCAAACCAGATTCTAGACACCCTAAGGGTTCTAGAAATATATGTCCCTATAAATGTTCCGGGGGGAGCACGTGAACCCCTCTGGCGACTAGACTAATTGGACACACAGTACGGCTTCTGAAAGAACAGATCGACATGTGACGCCATTTACACCACAGGGCACATTCTTGAGAAGGAAACACAACCACTATTCCCCTGCTTCATTGACCTGAAAGCAGCCTACGACTGGATCCCGCGGGACGCGCTATTCCCGGGTGTTAGAAATTCGATTATCCTGCCCTAAACTGGTATCAATCCTGAAGGCCCTCCACACCGGCACAATAGCATGCATGTTAGTGGGTTGCCGCCATGGCGCTCTCGAAAGTCCCCCAATTTTCAACAAATACATGGACTTCAGTGTTGTGCGATGCGCAAAGTACGAAATACTGAGACAGTTCCCTGACACTGGTGTACTGGTAAAATTCCAAATTCCGACTGAAGTGTCACCACGCGAGTATCGGAAGAGAGCGGCTACAACTGGGGAAGTAAGAGTGACAGAACTGCTATACGCAGATGATATAGTAATATTCTCAAATAGTATTGATGAGCTTAATCACATTCTTGCTATCTATGACTCCACCTTCTCAAGATTTGGACTCCAGATGTCATACACAAAAACCGAGACCATGGCATTCAACGTTGATGTGTCCATCAAATCCAGAACGTCCCTGCTGGCTGTGAACAACACAACATTAAAAACGTTCGGGAATTCAAATATTTGGGTCATCTAATTACAAACACCGAGAAATCAGCTGCAGCTTTGCAATTCGAGTGCAATTTCAACAAAGACCTCGAAAATATAAGCCAATGGCTCCACGCCAACAGATTAAGTTTGAATGCAACCAAATCTGAATTATTAATTGGATCCAGACAGAGGTCTTCCCGTGTGCTTTGCCCATCACTCACCATTGGTGGTGCTAACATTCCAAGAGTAAAATCAGCAAAGTCACTGGGTGTTTATATTGATGAGATTCTCAATTGGTCAAAGCATGTGGAGGACACCTCTAAGAAACTGTCGAGTGCTATAGGAGCTCTGAAAAGGGTACGACAGTTTGTCCCTCCTTCAACTCTTCAAACAATGTACCACTCATTCATACAACCATATTTTGACTTTTGCAGTGTAGTATGGGAAGGGATTAATGGGGCTGAGTTATCATCAAAATTGCAAAAGCTACAAAATCGTGCAGCTAGAATCGTAACATTTTCGAACTACGACTCTAGCTCGGAGCCCCTGTTAAATGAGTTGGGTTGGGACAAATTGTCTATTCGTAGGCTAAAGCTGCTAGCCACTGAAATGTTCAAAATCAATCACGGTAATGGCCTAGCCCCCGAATATCTTTTGAGCAAATTTTCCAATAATGCATCCCCTTATGACACTAGAGGTCTTCCTCTATATTCCAGTTACCTCTCCCGAAAACTAACTATGGGAAAAAATGTTTCAAATATAGAGGAGCTCAAATTATTCTCTAGATTTTTTATCAAATTTTATTATATATTATATTTAATTTATATCATTTTTATGTAAATGATAGTTTACACACGGCTTTTATGAAAACCAGCTATGCTGATGAAACTACCGTGTCTAAATAAAACATCTATCTATTCTCGAATTGCCTCTGCATTCCAGAAGTGGGATGAGTTGAAGCAATGTTTGACCGACAAGGAAATTTTGCCGGTTGGAAAACAGCGCACTACAAAACAGGTTTTGTTGGACATCAAACTCCAAGAAGACCTGGTCTAATGTTGAATCACTATTAGGCATTGATGTCTCTCAAGCTCGAAGGACGCTAATGACTAAATCAGAGCTCAACCGTCTGTTGAACTTGCGACTATCTCTATAGACGGTGCCGTAATGATTACTATTTGCTGTGTTGTCATGCAGCCCAACAAAGGCTTGTTGGAGGATCCCTTTATTAATAATCTTTTGCATGAATGCACTGATGTCATCGACTACGAATTTTGCTTCTGTCAAGGTTGATCTGGGATCAACCGTACAGAGACCACCTAGGCTGAAAAGCCGCTGGAAAAGGGCAGTTATGTAGGCCAAAAGACGTTTATCGAGAGAAATGTTAGACCAAGGGCACAAGGTCTTTAGTATGATTTTTCCAGGAGTTTTTATAGGATACAAACGTTCCCTCCCCCCCCCCCCCCCCCCCCCCCCAACCATAAACACTTCAAAAAGGCTATTTTCTATATTGGACCGATATACAGCAATTTACATTTACATTTTCCAGTCACACTTGTTGCAGTTTGAAAAACACAGTGCTAATGTCATAATTTGCAGCAAAAAAATAAGATTCGCGAAACTGACACATTCAACCACATTTGAATTGAAACATTTTCCAGGAATTTCCTTAAAATTCCAGGGAGGAAATTAAATTGCAGGATATTCCAGGACGCGTATGACAAAACCTAGGAATTTAACATCCCCGCCCTTGGAATTTCTAGGTTGCCTAAACACCCCCTTTTCCACAGCTTAGACAGACCCCTCTCCCCTGGAATTTCCAGGATTTCCAGGGGTTCTCGATAGACTAGGAATTTCCTCCAACTAGGAATGTCCAGGGTCCAGATAGACAATTTCAGGGCTTACAGGGGCGGATCCAGGGGGGGGGGGCCCAAAGTAAAAAAATGGTGGCCAAAGTTGAAACCTTGCTCTTGCAAATACAGTTTATGTATGGGGAAATCTATCGAAAAAGCCCCCCCCCCCCCCAAATCCGCATATGGCTTAGACCCCGTCCACACTACACCGTTTTCAAACGAAAACGGATAATTTTTGCTCCGTTTTCAAAAGATCTGCGTTCCACACTTATCGTTTTCGTATCGTTTTCGCCCGTCCACACTACAACGCGTATCCGTACGAAAACGCTCTTATGCATTCAGTGGGCATGCTCAAACAAGCTCAACGCATGCGCATTTCGATCTGTCGGCCCGCGAAATTGGTCGGGTTTGATGTGGTGACGTCATCGTTTTCAGATCGTTTTCGCCCGTCCACACTAGAAAACAGCGTTTTCAAACAGCTCCGTTTTCAAATCGCTCCACTCTGGAGAGCGTTTTCGGATTGATCCGTTTTCGGTATCGTTTTCAGCGTTGTAGTGTGGACGATAGCCGTATCCGGAGCAAAAAATATCCGTTTTCGTTTGAAAACGCTCAGTGGCATTAAGGCATGGCTCTAAAACGAAGTCCTCGAAGTCCTCCTTTGGAATTCTGATTTCGATTAAGTCGTTGTTGCTTTGGTAACGATGTCACGTGACTCACCATCCGCCATTTTTGATGAAATGTTTAGCACCCGTGCAATGTAGAGAAGTTGAAAAATAGAATTTTCTTTTCAGCATAATCTTTCTATCATTAGTCTGTCTGTAAAGCTAATTGGATATCGTGGATCATGTTTTAATAAAGACGTTTTTTCACAATATCATATATTTCAAATGCACGAAAAATCTGATAATTTCTTTTTTCTTGAGAAATTCCAAGACATCCAATTAGTTTCATTTGAAGGAAGTTGTCCTGTATCTAAACATGTGTTTACCTTTCAATTTTAAATTTTTCTGTGTATCTTCAGAGGGTCTAAATAAAAAATCCAAGATGGCCGCCGCGAGTCACGTGATAACCGTTTCCATGGTAACGAAATGTGTCAAAATAAAGCTCTTGATAAAATTATTGTACTGACCAATTTTGATGATGATCCATACAATAGAACACGAGTTATGAAGAATAAAAAAAAATGTATGTGTTTATATAGCGCTTAATTCCATAGGCTCTAAGCGCTTTACAAATTGTGAGATGTCTGATCTCTAAGATGCGGACTGCAGTTTTACAGTGCAGTTTACAATCATGAGTGGGGTTACATATCATATATTGTAGTGAGTTCTGTCACCGAGCAAGCCCAGCGGTTCTTTAACGTCCCTCATGATCAGCTTTGGTGTAGTGTATCGAGAGACGGGACCTCGGTTTATTGTCTCATCCGAAAGACGTGAAACACAGGAGAAATGACGAATCACTTCGAATCACTTCAACCCACGATGAAAACAAGGTTCGAAACAGCAGAGAAGGTTCGAAACAGCAGAGAAAACTGACCCCCCAACTGACCCCGACTGGGAATCGAACCCGGTGCACAGAGGTGAGAGGCAAGCGCTTTACACGCTACGCCACCTGTGCTTCCCCTTTATAATAATCCCCTTTTTCAGGCGAAATGGTTTTGAGCCATGCCTTAACGCCACTGAGCGGAGTAGTGTGGACGGGGTCTTAGATAGACCCTACATACATACATCTTCATTTAGGCACGCTGGCCACAACAACTGTCTATTTACAATTTAAAAAAAAGGTTTAAAAAACAGACGCTGATTTCCATGTGCGGCCCTCGACCTGGAATGTTCCAGGGTCTTCGATCCCCCGGTGTGGAAAGAAAATGCAATCAGACATTTCACTTGCAAGTCATGTTTGATCATGTTGCCATCCAGCGAGGACGGTATTTTGCAAAGAAAAAGTTGGAGATTCAGCATCTAAACTTTTACTCAGAAGGTCAAACTCTTCAGGCTCTTTAGCCCTTTTAGAAGCGAGTGTTGGTAAAAATATCACTTGAGTTTATATTTTAGGCGAAAATAGCCCTAGCCCCCAGGGATATTTCTACTACCTAGGTGCACCCAATACGTCCAGAAACTTGATTCTCCTCGCAGTAAAATGAAACTTTAGTCCGGTCAATTTAGCTTTTAACCTGGAAAAAATTGCAACATGCCATTTTTATAAAGCAAATTCCCAGGAACATATGCCGTGAGAAATACATGTCGAAATTATGTGAAAATTCGTTCGGGAGATGTTGGTTAAATTTGGGACTTTCCGTCTGCACGAGGGAAAGCCTGTGACATTGAACGCGATATCGAGCAATAATTTCTTTCTACTGCATAATATGTGACTGCACAGTTGTGAATTTTGTGTTTGTTTGTAACCAGTTGTGCAAAATAATGACTAAATAATCCTGAGTTTTGACGAATTCCGTACTGTTCCTTTTTTTATTGATACACTCAAGTTCGAATATTATACGCTAAAAATAAACTGTTCACAGCCGTAACTCGATCATTATTGCTCAGAACGTATTTGTGTCAACTTTATATGTTATCCTGCGAGTCTCTCTGTCAGTCTCAAATGTGGCGCAAATCAAAACAACTACACTATTGCAGCAAATTATCAAAGAAACAATACCAGCTACTTCAACGCTTTGTCATCGTACAGAACTAAAATTTATGTGTTGTTCGTGTGTAGTCTGTTTATGTATATAATGCAGTTAAAAAAAGTATTGTATGACATTGAAATGGATTAAAAAAAAACTACGCGAAATACCAGACACGTGAACAACTTTGCTAGCCAATAGAAGACTGAGAGAAAGAAACCTCTGCTAGCAGGGACAGCTTTACCATGCTAGTAGCAGAGCTTTCTTTCTGTCAGTCTTTTAACATTAAACGAAGTTAGTCGCGTGTCGTGCATTCGCGCAGTTGTCTCACCCTTTTCCGGGGGCAAGATAACAAAGAAATACCCTGCGAGCAGTGATTTCCTCCTCTCTTAGACCGGCGGCAGGAAATCACTGCTCGCAGGGTACAAAGAAAACAGAGACGACAGCCAAACCGCGTAGGCTAACAACAAAACGAGAGAGCAAAATGTCAAGGAAAAGCCTCTCTAGCAGGGTAGCTACACTTATGTAAGCTCTTTATCTTCAATTGCGGCGCTTCTCGGTCCATCTCTAGTCCCCTATCTATACATTAGGTAGAAATAATAAAGATTTACTTATTTTTTATTCCAAGCCAACATATTAAATAATAAATAAGGAAACAATCAATCACATTACAATAACAATTCAGTCAATCCAATAATAGTGTAAAAAATGTTCTTGATCAAGATTTGACAGCCTCTTTCGTCTTCAATTCTCCTCAGTCTTCTCCTTCCTCAATTCTCTCAATTCGTCTCGATCCTTAAAAGCACAACAAAATACTTGGAAATTAAATTGGATAAACAATGATGTAAGGACAGACCCTGATGTGTGCTGGGGAACGGGGATGAAGGACGATTTTACAATCAGGAAAGGAGTTGACACCTATTGTGAGATTCACTGGATGTGACAATGTATTCTGAAACTAGTATGATCGCGCTCTGAAGGGTCATGTGAATTACTTGCGTTCCTTGTGGTCGCTTTAATATAAAATTTTGGCGATGAATAAGTTTTCTAAGTGCATTTCGTTTTTAAAAGATAGACAGAAATGTTATGATCAAGATGTTAATACCTACCCTTACAAAGTAAACGTTAAAGAGGGTCCCTCCTGATATTCCTTGTACATTCCTTGTAATAATGCTGGCGATATGCAAATATACTTGAGAGTCCTGCAAAGAAACTCTCCAACCCTGAAAGTCAAGCAGAAACATTTGCCTTAAAGGAAAGCTTTTCTAATTACGGTAACCTCTGTTCAGATACAGAGGATATTATTCATGGCGGCGCATAGATATGAATTTTATCTTCGGGTGTTGAAAATTTATCTCAACGAGTGAGCACTGCGATCTCCAAGCGGTGTTGTAATGTTCTGTTTATTATACAACATCAGTGAAATACTAAATCATTATTTGTTTTAGAAAATCCTACCCTCGTTTACTTATACGCTAAGCCAAGATGCTCGTCGATCACTAAATTATGCTTTAAATGAGTGAAGCTTGGAAACTCTGGTACCCAGGGTAAGGAAATCCGAAAGGGGGCTTCACACAGAGTGATATCTTCACGCTGTGAAATATCTTTTTTGTGCGAGAGACACCCTGGTATCGGTGGTATTTCACTGATGTTTATATAATCAATTGATTATGACTTCGATGAAACACCAGATCGTCATTCTGACGTGGAAAGTCTAAGTCAAATTCAGTTGTGAAGAGATCAAGTTTTGCGCGGATGCTCCCAGGGCATCCAAAGGCACATTAGAATATACAAGCAAGCAAACCAATCATTACCAGACGCCTAAACTAACTAATACACAAATAATTACTAAATAAACCCCTTCTGGCGGCTGTAATATCGGCGGATAATGTCCAAGGATGAAAAATGGTACGAAAAATGAACAGTTGGCCGAGAAGCGAAGCTTCGAGGGCAACTGTGAAATTTTGAGGACCATTTTTCATCCGCGGACATATCCGCCGATATTACAGCAAGCCAAGAAGGGGTTTATTTATTTTATATCCCAGCGACTTCACTGAAAAACTCGAGAGAGAAAAAACATTGTGAACGTGAGAAAACCACTAAACTGCAGTATGGCGCGAAAAGGCAAATCGTAAGCGGTGATTGGCTAAGATTTTTTTGTTCGAGCTGTGATTGGTTGACACAAAAACTGTCAATCAAACCCTAACGTGGGGCTAGAAGAAATCATCGAATTCACAAAACGAATTTACAACGCACAGTGCTTTTCCGAGTGCTTTTCTACAGAAATCTAGCCCAGATTTCGGGTTTTCAGGTCTAATTCCTTGCCGGACTGTTAATTAATTGTTCTGCTGTGAACTGAAGTATAAATTACAGCCGTGAAATGCAGAGTTGGAAAAATTTAGCGCTGCTGATCGAACTTGGAAGTCGGCTTGCTGGACTACACTCGAAGTGGTTGAATTTTGGTTGAGCTGATTGCAAGTTGTTTTTCTATTTGCCAAGCTACGACAAAATGGTAAGTTTAAAAACAATTCTTTTATCGTCATTTTGCTCTTTTTTGTTTAGTTCTTTCATTTTTTTCGAGAATGTCAAACCGAATTAACTTGGATTGAAACAACAACAAAAAACTAACAACTTTGCAAACCATTCAAAACATTCACGGCCTGTTTTAGTTGACTTTTTTGTGTTTTCCGGTGTCGCCTCAGCCACCAATTTCCGTATTTCATCAACATTCTTAGAGAAAAACCTTGGTTGCTTGTTTTCCATTATTTTTGAGACAGGAAATATCCAGTTTTTGCTTAAAACATTTCTCCCAGGACGGATATCACGTCCGACGGACAATATCGTCTGATATCTGTCCTGTGAAAATGCACCACGTGATACGTTTCGACCAATGAGCGCGCGTTAAAATTGATCGCTGGGATATAATCATAAGTATCATGGCAATAACGTGCCGTCAGTTACATGCGTATTCTTTCACTTCATCACACTTCTGCACCCGTTCCCGTGTTTCCCCCCTTCCCCTTTCTGCCCCGTTTCTGCAGTTATTAAGCCAACACTCACGTCTCACCCTCCTCTCCAGCTCCTCGCGAGCATATTTGCCGATATGGACTTTTCTTCTATCTATAAACAAATCAAAACAGACAGAAAATAATAAGGCTCTGGAATATTGACAACGTAACATTGGCATAATCATACCCCGATAAAACTTGGCAAACATTTCAACGCATGTTTAGTGATGTGGTTCAAACCGTCGACTCGAAGAAATAAACCTCTTAGGCCTGGACAATGTCACTCTAAACATGGTGCTCGAGCAAACATGGAAGTGGGCACGGTTTGACGGGTTGTTTAAACAAATTGTCATAAAATAAGACGTTCTACATATTAAAACATCTCAAAATATTCAACTTAAGAATACATTTTCATTATATAGGCAATCTTGAAATTTTGTTCAGTCTGCCTGGTAAGAAATCAAAATGCCAATTCGCAATCCATCCATAAACCACATGAACTCACCTAGCAGCTGAAAGCTTATTTCACAAACGTAGAAGATTATTTTGCTAGTTTCTGTGTTTTTGACTGCATTTTACTTCACTGTATCTATTCTGTCTATTTAAGTTCTTGGTTAGTTTACGAGGAGAAATGTATAATTTTTTCTTAGTAGTGGATTCCGTGGACGAGGCGAATAAAGAGGGTTGTATCTCTTAGGTTGCGGGTTTATTTATGGCAAAGTTATAGCAATACTAGATGTTTCTTCCTAAAAGGTTTCTTCACACCGCTCCAGAGGTGTCTTCGCACCTATGTTAATTAAACTTTTGCCGCCTGACATCTTTGAAATTTATCGTGAAAGAATCTAGGTCAATGGAAAATGCCGATTCCACCACATCGGTAATTAGATTAAAGCATACTCCGGCCGGATGTGAAGAGATATTAGACCCCCAAAGGTTTCACCAAAAATAACACCAGAGAGCATTCTCGTGAATCTGGAAAGCACAACAACTATTACAGGGGAGCTGACGACGACATTTGCTCTACTACTGCGTTCGGCGTTTGAAGACTCCTGAAAACGATTCAAATCAAGTTCGCGCAATCTTTTTATCAAATGCTCTCCTCGAGTGGAGAACTCATTTTGTGGACGCTCTTGAGCTTCACTGCATGCAGAGAACCAGCAGAGATCCTGGTGTACGCGCGGTAGCTCCCTCACACGAAAAAATAAACGTTATTTCCGAAACCTTATTCCTGAACACTAAAACGATTTTTAGACATCATAAGCATTTCACGCTAGTCTCTACAGAAGAAATCGACACTGAGCGGTTCCTGCTAATCAGATCAGTGAGATCAGTGTGATGGAATCTGATGTAATGAAATTGAAGAAAACAAAACATGCCTCTTCGTTCCGTTGCCCACAAGAGATTTTAACAGAGAGCAAGGAGGATATTTTTTAGTTCGTATTGATTATTGATACAAAAGAGAGGAAATTCAGTTATAAAAAGTGATAAAACTTAATTCAGAATCTCATATTTGTCAAGAAGGGAGTTTGTTAGAAGCTTTTGTTAGGAGCATGCCCCATACTCCCTACAAAAATTATACATTTCTACTCTTGCACCTATCACTAGTGCTCTAAGTTCAGTGTAAGTTATAAGGGGAGGAGGGGGCTGAAAAATCTAAATGCTTACAAAGGGGGAGTCTCGAAGTTTTCTTTGTGTTATTGACATTTTCTTTCTCCTCCCCCCAATGTAAATAACTGGTCTCTAATAATATTCATAAGACTTTCTTATATAGCGCTATTCCTATAGCTCATAGGCTATAGGAATAAAAAGATTTAAAAATTAGATTAAAAAAACATTGAAACTAACTAAAAATTGACAGCTAATTAAATACTAATCGTCTTTAGTAGGTTGTAATAACAATAATTACAATGAAACATTCTAGATTTATCTCTAGTATATTTAAAACTAGAGAAAAAAGTTCCAAAAGTCTTAGGCCAACCGAAAGCCCAGCCACGCGGATCAAACATTGATTCACAGGAGTTTTGTCACAAAAATTTAATAGATTTGAATTGAAAATTTCGAAAAAACTAGCACATAACTGAAAAAAAAACTTTAATGGACGGTTCAGCTTTTCAGACTTCTTCAGCAAAAATCAACAAATATTTGTAAAAAATTAAGACTTCTACATGGTTCGGCTAAACTGAAAGAGTTGAAAAAAGGATGATTTGCAGACAGCGATCACGTGTCTCGAGGGGCCATTCATGACACCATGGTACACAGTGTGGCCCTTAGCCATATAAACACCTGTAAAAAATCACGTATTCGTGGGCTCATAACTTCGCTCATAAACAGGCTACAACCCCCAAACTTGGCAATTTGGCTACTTTCAGATAGATCTTTCATCGGTTCAAATGTTTTGCAATCAGACAAATACAAAATTGCATCAAATCGGTCTATTGAGAGCTTCACTTTATTAAATATGAGCTGCTGTTACAAATTTGACATACATCACAGTCCATGTAATTCAATTGAACCTGTCTTAAAAAAAGATCTCTGAATGTTGGTGTGATGTTATCTTGTAGAAAGGGCCTGATCATGCTTATTTTTCACAATATCATGTATGATACTGTAGCTTAGTTTAGTCTTGATCCACTTTTTTCAAAACTGAGCTTAAATGACGTAGCTAGCGCCCCCAGGGGTCATTATACAGCTTTAGTAAGATCTAAGCCTATTGGATTGATACCCTCAGTGCAAAACAATAGAGGGTCATACAATAGAACGAGGAAACAATGGGATGCTTTGTTCTGCCTATCCAATCACACAAGATCTTATGAGTAGCTGTATCATTCCTGGCCCCCAGTTCCCCCCTCCCAGCAAAGCAAACTTTTTAGTGTCAACATGTACATAAGGGGTGGCGAATGGTCCTTCAAAAAACTGTTTTCTCGCGAAATTTTAGGCGTTCTCGAATTCTCGCATTTTTAAATTTGCCGTTCTCGGATCTCGGATTTTTTTTCAGGTCGTCTCGGATCTCGGATTTTCCAGTTTGTTGTGTTTATATGGCGAATCTCAAATCGAGTTCTCGATCTCGGATTTTGAAAGCGGCGTTCTCGCGTTCTCGGAATTCTCGCATTGACCATTCGCCACCCCTTACATACATACATATTTTATTTGGTGTTTTATACAGGATTGTAATCAGTTCATGGTCCCAGATAAAATTAAAATAAAATAAGGAGAAGAATCATTCTTTGCTTCATGCAGTCAAAAATGTATTTTGCAGTTATTCTGATTCATGGTGATAATAACAGAAAAAGCAATAGGCTTTTTTGCACTAAGAGGTCATGTGACGCAGTCACCTTTAAATTGAGCAGCTTCACCCAAATAATGTTCAAATGAAAAGAGCATATTAATTTTAGTAAAAAGTCAAAGTTTCAGCTTTATACGATGTACATGTATATGCGAAGAGGGAGAGCATAAAGAAAACTGCTTATTTTACAAGGATTTGTATGATTGGATCATACAAACCCTACTAAAAAAGCAAAGTTTTATTTTTGCTCCCACTCTTTGAGTTTGCATTGTAGCGGGCTGAAATTTGGGCTTTTAAAGAAAATCAGTATGCTCTTTTCATTTCTGAGCATCATTTGGGTGAATCTGCTCATTTTAAGGGTGACCAGGTCATGTGACCTCTGTTGCAAAAGGCCTATTGCATTTAGACTGACTTTAGTTTGATTGTTTATGTCATTGTAGTACAGATTTCTAAGAGAATCATATGAGGGGCACTTTACAAGAAAATGCTGCTCGTTTTCTACTCCCTTTTTACTAATTGGGAATAACCTCTCTTCAGGGTAGGTATTGTTTAAAATGTCTCCTGGTCTCAATGGTTAATTAGTATGACTACTCAGTCTTAGTTTTGTTAGAGTCACCCTGAGGCTGACATTGCTAATCTGGGAAGGATAATCTTCAAAAATATAGGAGACCTTGAAGGTTCTCAAAGTTCTTAACTGTTTTTTTTAAGAGGCCTTTTCTTTTATCGTTGTGAATTTCACTAAGCCTGTTGTTATATTATGTCTTCTAGTTGTTGCTGTATTAGTTTATTAGTTTGACTGTTGGTTTAATTGGAATATTTGCGTTTTGGACTTCAAGCCATAATAGCCCAGACCTGAGTTATTCAAGCAGTTTATTTGTTCAGATTAATTTACTATCATTCCTCCTAAAATCAAGAAATGTAGTCTTAGCCAGTTTGTCATCCTCTGATTTGATTTAATCAATTTAATCATCCTCTCCCCCCCCCCCCCCTCCAGAAAAAAAAAAACAAAGGATGACCAAGGCTTGCCTCCCAGACCATAATTTCTAGCCATGAGCCTTGTACCCTATGGGATTTTGGATACCACAAGGCCTTATAAACTTATTAACTAGGTCATATTTGCCATGACAAGAATATGTACCATGCAGGGAAAATACATCACTAGACAGTACATATTATATATCAGGTAACAGAGTGTCAAATGCAGTGCTGCTACCCGCTGCAGTGTCCATACCCCATAAATGGAATGGTCATAGATTTTCTTCGTGATAAGAAGAAGACACAACTTTTTCTTGCTAGAAATGAAAGAATCTTGCCTAAATAACCACTAAACTATGAATAATACAAAATGTATTTGATAACCAATATTGATGAAAATTACAGACAGTAAATACTGCTGTAGTGTCGGTACCTTATAAACTGCCACACAGCAAATGACTATAGTTATTGCTGTTGATCTTATCCAGAGAGAGTTTTCAAGCTGGAATGATGTTTCAAAAGTTTTAAGTGCAAAACAGTGGTAGCATACATGTACTTGCTACAGTTTTACAGCCATTCGTTGTAGTGTTAGTACCCCTAGAAGCTCCCATGGAGATTCTCCCTAGTGTCTCCGTACCTCTAGTAGCTCCCATGGAGTTGCTCCCTAGGAGCAAATGATTGTAAATTGTTGCTGTGTTTGTTTTGCTCTTCATAAGGGATTTATCTCCTTGTCTAACTGCTTAGGGACTTAGGACACAGCAAGAAAGTTATTTTTGAAAGAGTTTTAAATGAAAACAATTACTATTGTTTACAATATGCCTCTGGAAAGGTTGTGATATGTATTGGCTATAAGTTTATGCACCAGTCAATTGACTACCCTGCCCCCCCCCCCCCCCCACTTCCGCCTTTCATGCATTAGCAGGGCATTCATGAATCATGAACCCCCAGAAGAGGAAGCAAGTAGTTATCCAAACATATAATGAGCCAGAGACTGCAAGACATAGAGCTCCAAAATCTATATTCAAGCCTTTTCGACGACGAATCCAGGGATCAAGGAAGAAAAAACAAATTATGGACCTTCCATCAATTTAAGACAGGAGTACAAATTTGAAGAGTACCTATCAGATATAAAAAGCACAGATCACCAGAGGACCTTAACCAAACTCAGAATTAGCGATCATATTCTACAGTTCGAAAGAGGATGTTACAGCAAACTCTACTTAAAACCTGACCAAAGACTCTGCCCTGTTGCAATGTTATGGAAGACGAGAGGCATTTTCTAGTTGAATGCAAAATTTACGAAGAAAAAGGGACGTTATTATTTAATGAAATTGGGCATCAAAACGTCTGGACATCAAAACGTCAAATTATGGACCTTCCATCAATTTAAGACAGGAGTACAAATTTGAAGAGTACCTATCAGATATAAAAAGCACAGAATCACCAGAGGACCTTAACCAAACTCAGAATTAGCGATCATATTCTACAGTTCGAAAGAGGACATTACAGCAAACTCTACTTAAAACCTGACCAAAGACTCTGCCCTGTTGCAATGTTATGGAAGACGAGAGGCATTTTCTAGTTGAATGCAAAATTTACGAAGAAAAAGGGACGTTATTATTTGATGAATTTGGGCATCAAAACGTCTGGACATCAAAAACGTCAAATTATTGACCTTCCATCAATTTAAGACAGGAGTACAAATTATTTGAAAAGTACCTATCAGATATAAAAAGCACAGAAAAAGGGACATTATTATTTAATGAAATTGGGCATCAAAACTTTTTTAAATTTGATAAATCATAACAAGGAGAAAATCGGATTGTTATGAATTAAGAAAAGAACTTGCAAAATGACTCTTTTTAGTCTAGTCGCTAGAGGGGGTTCACGTGCACCCCCTAGAACATTTATGGGGGACATATGTTTAGAGAACCCTTAGGGTGTCTAGAATCTGGTTTGAGGTGTCCCCAGCCCGAAGTGTCCCACAGCCAATTTTTGGGCCGTTTTTTGTTTTTTAATTATTCTTTTGTTCTTTAATGAGATTCAATAAGCCAATTTTATAGACTGCATAACTGTACAAAAAAGCTCTTTAGATTCTAAAACTATACTTTTACGATCTTGGGAATACTCTGATCACATGTAGACTAGTTAAATTGCTGTCTCAGCCTTTTCCCATCACATACGCATATCATTTTGGTATTTCCTAATAGAAATACAAAGGCTGACAGAGTCTTAGAAAATATCTATCAGTAAGGAACATAACATGTATAAAACAGGCATGTAAATTGTACTCTCTGGCGACTAGACAATTTATTCTATATATTTTTCAGGGTTCCACCACCCATGTACACTGTGCTCAGTGCCTGAATAAACTTGTCTTGTCATTCACCTTTTTGGCAAGTGAAAGGCAGTGAGCACCTCAGTTTGCAGGGGCAATCTGAGAGGTGAATGCACTGTCCCCAGGGTAATTCCTTGCCCAATGAATTTAGAAAGATGTTCACATAATGATTTTTACTCGGTCAAAGAGTCATGTCAATGCTGCCCAGGATCACAAAGCGCAATAAAACCATATTTTTCTACATGTACTTTCGCTAGCATAGATAACAATTGAATATGTGTAATTCAAGAAATTTCATGTCTTTTGTGAAGTAAGGGGCTGTTCATATGTAGGTGAGATGTCTGGTAAGCGGGCTAGTTTCTGTTGTGTTGTGTCCCCCAGGGAAGAGAGTGACTCCCTGCTCGATGTACCGTACTGTGTGGACGCTATGAAAGAAAGTGCATCTCCCGACCAACGGGGCAGTAATGTAGTGGGAATTCTGTACGAAAGCCCTGCTAGTGCCCTGCTAATGCGCAAATGGGGGGGGGGGGGGGGATTGCAGGGCTGTCAGTTGACTGGTGCTTTACTGATTCCATGTCAAAGACAGGTTAGAACCCAGGTACCCCAAGCTACATTGCTGTATTCTATATTGATATATTAACTGAAAAAATAAAGATTTGACTCGTGTTTCAATTTAAACAGTATGAACATAATAACAGCTTTCCAACGTAACAACGTGAGTTGGAAAGCGTGTTCATTACGGTCCGTAGCTTCATTTATCACTTCAGTTTAAAGTATTTTCATTATTTTCATTTAACAATAGTTTCTTACATAATGGTGATGTAATAGCTATTCATGATATTGTAATGAGCTATCTAGGTATAAATGCTAGTGTATTAGCATCGCATTTATCTCGCCTTTTGGACAGCCATTCGTTATCCAACTTTAGCTATACTAGCTTAAAATTCTAACCCCCGGAGTTGTTGTACTGCATTCGGTCGGGGAATACGTTCCCGGGTTTTTGTCCTAAAGTAGGTTTTATTCCGGGTTTCATATCGGGCAGTACAATTTATTACTGTATTTCACTTTAGGCTTTTTCTAAAGATAAATTTTCTTTTCATGTAACTGCACTTGCACAAAGAATTTTTTCTTGTTTCGCAAACTTTTGCTATAAATATGTCTTATTATAATTAATATATTACATATTTGACATTGTTATGTAGTGTAACTTGCATTTCGCAATTACAGCACTGTTTGAGATTTGTAAAACAACATGTATTGTATTCCAAGCTAATAAACGCTGGTCCTATCTGTCCTAAGGCACCATGCACGAGTCACACACCATATATGTGGTTGGTTTGTTATTGCGCGTTCCGCGCTTAAGCGCGTAGGTTAGGAATGAAGTATGGGCTTACGTGTGCTGCTAGAACTCGAGAGACATGACACAAATCATGGAAATTATTCTTACCTCTTGTTGAGACTTCCCTTCATAGTCATGTTAAGTTTCAGGCCATTTCCTGAGTCTGCATTTCCTCCACTTTTGATTGAGTACTAAACCCCTAGTACTATAAAAAGAAGAGAAGTTAGAAAGACACAGAGAAGGGGCGAGTTTTTATTGTACCTAAACATGGAGTCCCTTTGAACTGAAGCCGAAAGTAAAAATACCACCGGCCTTATTAAACCTTCAAAGCTCAATTCGAACTTGTGAACTTATTCCTTGCTCGATCTCCACCAAACTTGTATCAAATGAATCATGATGCTACTTACTTGTGCATCTCCACTTCGCTGAAGCTTGAAGAGGCTTCAGAGAGCTTGCCTCTTTATATCTAGTCTGTGATGGAGCGAAATGAGTTCGCGGGACTTTTCCAAAGCTCCTCCTAAACGGGCTTCTTTTTCTTCGAGGCAAGATTACTAAAATCTGTTCGCGGCTTCTTTGCATAGGCATCCACAATCTTCAGATCGAAAAGTCAGGTCGCTGGCATTCTGCGCGCAGGCTCATGAGCACACGACAGGATAACCGTCAATTTCCGTTCACAGTTTTCATGAACAAAAGACGGATTTAGGAGCGCTTTTATACCTCCTTGTGGGCGTGTACGATTTATACCGAAGACCCAGATCACTTCTTCGCTCATATGGTACAACAGTTAAAGGCGGGAATGGAAGCCATTGATGGTCCTTTTGTATTCAGCGCGTGTCAGAGTAGAAACCTGATTAACGAGTGCCATAAACTCTTAAGTGGTTTAGAATTGGAGCGCTGGAGGGAATTCCATATTGTAGCGTTTGAACGCAAACTTTTGAAGTGAATAGTAAAGCTCTAGGCGACGAAAGATTTTGTAGGCGTCATAGACAGAATAACATTGACTTACTGTTTCAATAGAGTGTTACGAACTAAGTGGTTTGATATGTTTTGGTTAAACTAAGGACGTGTATGATTTTTTTTCGAACACGTGCGCGAAGGTTCTCAGTAACCTTAATTTGAGAGCGGGCCTCATCACGAAGAACCATTAGACTTGACTGTACATACTTTTATTAATATTTATTGACAAATGCTGATGTAGACATGTATACAAAGTACCAATAAACACATATCATATCATATCATATCATATATGACTACTAGAGGTAACCGTTGGTTAGACACGGTGCGGGCTCCATGCTATAATAAATTTCACATTTCAAGGCTATAACGGAGTGACAAACGTTGCGCGAGGCTGATTGATTTAATTTGATTTCTATTTATATTTGAATATCTAACCTAGATTTGCCTAGAGTAACCATGAGTGCGTTTTAATTAAATGTCTACAACTGCTGGAGGGAATTCCATATTGTAGCGTTTGAACGCAAACTTTTGAAGTGAATAGTAAAGCTCTAGGCGACGAAAGATTTTGTAGGCGTCATAGACAGAATAACATTGACTTACTGTTTCAATAGAGTGTTACGAACTTAAGTGGTTTAGAATTGGAGCGCTGGAGGGAATTCCATACGTAGCGTTTGAACGCAAACTTTTGAAGTGAATAGTAAAGCTCTAGGCGACGAAAGATTTTGTAGGCGTCATAGACAGAATAACATTGACTTACTGTTTCAATAGAGTGTTACGAACTTAAGTGGTTTGATATGTTTTGGTTAAACTAAGGACGTGTATGATTTTTTTTTTCGAACACGTGCGCGAAGGTTCTCAGTAACCTTAATTTGAGAGCGGGCCTCATCACGAAGAACCATTAGACTTGACTGTACATACTTTTATTAATATTTATTGGACAAATGCTGATGTAGACATGTATACAAAGTACCAATAAACACATATCATATCATATATGACTACTAGAGGTAACCGTTGGTTAGACACGGTGCGGGCTCCATGCTATAATAAATTTCACATTTCAAGGCTATAACGGAGTAACAAACGTTGCGCGAGGCTGATTGATTTAATTTGATTTCTATTTATATTTGAATATCTAACCTAGATTTGCCTAGAGTAACCATGAGTGCGTTTTAATTAAATGTCTACAACAGGTACAGCCATTTTTACGAACTTAAGTGGTTGAGAATTGGAGCGCTGGAGGGAATTCCATACGTAGCGTTTGAACGCAAACTTTTGAAGTGAATAGTAAAGCTCTAGGCGACGAAAGATTTTGTAGGCGTCATAGACAGAATAACATTGACTTACTGTTTCAATAGAGTGTTACGAACTTAAGTGGTTTAGAATTGGAGCGCTGGAGGGAATTCCATATTGTAGCGTTTGAACGCAAACTTTGAAGTGAATAGTAAAGCTCTAGGCGACGAAAGATTTTGTAGGCATCATAGACAGAATAACATTGACTTACTGTTTCAATAGAGTGTTACGAACTTATCTGTGCTCAACCTGAAGGTTGGCGTTTTTGACCACTTGTCTCAGGACAAGTAGCACAGAAAAGTTACTTACCCTAACCAAGGTTCCAGTTGTCTAGTTACGTATAAAAACACAAACTTTGTAAAATAGACCACACTACTTTGCTGGGGCCGGTTCCTAGAAGGTCAGTTAAGAGTTATCTGTAGATAAACGCTTGTCCAACGGATAATCCTGAACAAATCCTATACAACAGATAACTTTTATCCATGGATAACTTTATCCAACCTTTCAGGAACCGGCCCCTGGGTATTACCAAACTTATGTACTGTACTGCCTGAATGTAACTTGGTTGCCATTACTAAGAGATTATTAACCAAGCGCAAGGTCTGTACGGGAAATATCAGACCGAGGTCTTGCAGTACGGACCGAGCGGTAGCCCCCCCCCCCCCCCCCCCCCCCAACCAAAATGTATGACTGCTATGACTATGTTAAACTGCAAAATGTATGATGAAAAACGAAGAACATTTTTCCAAAATTTTCAATCGAAAATGAAAATAGACTTTAAAAATATCTCAGAAGATGAAGCATTTATCCTTTTAATGCAGGGCGGCAAGGTTACTGAGAACCTTCGCGCACGTTGTTCGAAAAAAAAATCATACACGTCCTTAGTTTAACCAAAATATGTCAACCTATATATCGCTGGAAAGCTTATAGAACGGACAAGCGGGCTATGGGAAAAAGAAATCCTTATTGATACCTGTAATTTTTTTAAAGCATTCATTAAATATTTTGGTGTGCTATTTTCACGAGCTAACACTGTCGAACTGTTGGACCATGACTCCCAAGTAACACATTGTTTTAATCCTTAAAGGTGTTTTTCAAAAACCGTGTCTGCGATTTTTTAAATTTTGTTTAATTCAACAGTTATAATTTTTTTAAATTTTTAGAGCGTGAAAATTCTACAAAATTTGACCTTCGAAATTTAAAAGTTCGATAACTTTTGAGCAAAGCAAAATTTTTAAAATCGCAGACACTGTTTTGAGAAACACCTCTAAGGATTCTGGGAGTCAAGGTCTAGCAGTTCGACAGCGTTATCTCTTGAAACTCTCATACACGAATTTTTAATAAAACCTTAAAAAAATTCTAATTATGAAAAAATATTTTTTTTGCCACAGTTCGCTAGTCCAATCTATAAGATTTCCAACGATATATAGGTTGATATGTTTTGGTTAAACTAAGGACGTGTATGATTTTTTTTCCGAACACGTGCGCGAAGGTTCTCAGTAACCTTAATTTGAGAGCGGGCCTCATCACGAAGAACCATTAGACTTGACTGTACATACTTTTATTAATATTTATTGGACAAATGCTGATGTAGACATGTATACAAAGTACCAATAAACACATATCATATCATATCATATCATATATGACTACTCCATGCTATAATAAATTTCACATTTCAAGGCTATAACGGAGTAACAAACGTTGCGCGAGGCTGATTGATTTAATTTGATTTCTATTTATATTTGAATATCTAACCTAGATTTGCCTAGAGTAACCATGAGTGCGTTTTAATTAAATGTCTACAACTTCTATCAATAGCTGTATTCACACTAGAGACGGAAAACTCGTCTGAGACGAGTTTCGCCTTGAATGTGGTTCCCTGGCCTTCTGTGATCACGCGAAAACAATTTTTTTGAAGAAGAAAGTTTAGGCAGATAACAAGCAAGTGTTTCTGAGTAGAATTGACATAAGACAGGAACTTTTTCTGACGAGAAACTCGTCTCAGACGAGTTTTCCGTTGCTAAGAATTTTGCGGTCCGTCGACTCGGATGTCGCAAGCGTGACTACGTTGCGTGACAGTAATCAATTGAAATGCAACCAACCAGCCGAATCAATATCGTTGTTGCGTGCGTTGGTTGAGCAATCCGGTGATGATAATGGCCGCGGTTGCGATCAAAGTTCGTCTTGCTCGTGAGAGTGATTATGAAGACGTTGTGGAAATGTCTGAAGGAATCTACGAAGGTCAAGATTATCTTCCTCTAGACTTTCACAAGTGGCTTCAGGTGCCCAAACGACACATGTTTGTTGCTGAAGTAGACGGCAAAGTCGTCGGACTCTCATCTGCATGGATCATAGACGATGGCAAAACAGTCTTCCATGAGGCCGGTCGTGTTCACCAGAAGTTTAAAGGAAGAGGGGTTATCCAAAAACTTGGTCAAGAAAAAGAAAAATTTATAGATCTGAAGTATCCTGATATTTCAATAGATCGTGCAATCGCGGCTGAAGAGAACACGAAATCCATGGGTATAACAATGGGTATCCCTGGAGTAGAGATTGTGTTACGGCGTTACATGTTGCAGGGTCACGTGAGAGATCATGCCACTATTCGTAAAAGATTGCGTGATAGGTACCCACAAAAGAGCTTAGTTCCGCTTTATTCGTTTACAAAATCTGAAGTTCAAAATGTCATCATTTCAAACCGAAAAGCGTGCGATGAAATACTTTGCTTGAGAAGACTCGCATGGATCGACTATTGGTTTCTCGAACCTCATGCCGGTTCCAATATCGATTACTTGTTCCAAGATGGCGACCGCATGTTTGCCGACCGACGATCTTCCGAATGCACTAGCGAATACTTCCCGAAGTCCTTTAGCCATGGTCGGAGAAGCAATCGGGTTACCTGTGCCTTGTGGGTGTGCATGATTTATACCGAAGACCCAGCTCACTTTTTCGCTCATATGGTACAACAGTTAAAGGCGGGAATGGAAGCCATCGATGGTCCTTTGTATTTTGCGCGAACCAAAGCAGAAGTCTAAAACATGATTGCCACAAATTCTTGGCTGATTTAGAAATGGAGCGCTGGAGGGAACTCTATATTGTAGCGTTTGAACGCAATCTTTTCAAGTCAACAGCAAAGCTATAAAAGACGAAAGCTTTTGTAAGGAAAGACATTGACTGAATGTATTAAAAGTGTGTCACGGAATGTATTTAGTTAAGGTCTCTGTAAAGGTATTCGATGTATACTTTTGGACTCTATCAAATACATTTCCTGGAAAAAAGTCATTTTATGGTTTAAAATGTTTACCTTGACCGAGACCTTAAATGCGTTCGCAAAACCGGTTCTTTAACCGGTTTGCTAAGTAACTCAGGGAATTTCTGCACTGAAGAAACCCATCCATGGGAAAAGTTGAATTTCCCATGGTAGAAGAATGGGAAGGGTTCGGATTCGCCATGGCTATCCATGTGAGTTCCGAACACTTCCCATGCGTGTGCCTTGAGAAATCCAGCTTTACCCATAGATTGGGCAAATAAATAAAATAAATAACTTTATTTAAGTGTCAGCTTACCTAGCTGTAGAGCTAATTGGGACACTATCAACAAACGATAAACAAATAACAAACTCAAACTCAAACAAACTTGTTAAAAAACCCAACTGGCCAGGATGCAAACCAGTTGGATATATACAAACAGATCTCAGAAATGCGTGTAATACGGCTTTGAAATGTGTAATACGGCTTGCAGCGTGTAATACGGCTTGGTATCGGCTCCTGATTTTGACGTGATATGGTAATATGACGTCACAGTCGTATTAATAATTGTTATTTTTAAGAGCAATAAAACGCATTTCCCGCGTGTATGTAATTTGTTATAAAGAAGAGGGGGATGTTGGGATAACTAACACACAAAAGAGCATTCTAGAACCCAGAGCTCCCCGGCTCGTCTCCTCGCGGGGAGGCTCTGGTGACAGCCACTGACGCATGCGCGAGATTTGATACAGAGCCGTTGAGAGAAAGATCTTTCTGCGCATGCATCAACGTTCAAAACCAGCCAATCAGCAAAGGTGCTCAATTGGCTGTCCCCAGAGCCTCCCCTGCGAGCAGACGAGCCGGGGAGCTCTGGGTACGAGAATGGGGGGCCCTGGTGACAGCCACTGGCGCATGCGCGAGATTTGATACAGAGTTGATAGAAACAACATTCTGGCCATGCCCCAACGTTCAAAATCAGCCAATCAGTGGCTGCCCCAGAGCCTCCCCACGAGCAGACGAGCCGGGGAGCTCTGGGTACGAGAATGACAAAAGAGCGTTATGTTATTGTTTTGTACTTTTCAAGAGTTTTAAAATGATATATGATACGTGTACCTGTAGCTTAAAAGTAGACTAAAAAAAACTAATTTGCCAAAGAACCCCTTGAACCTTCCCCAATACCTTGAGATAATATTCAGCCTTAAGGCTGCAATGGTTTCAAAGTAGCCTCTGTCTCCTTCCCTCTACATGTGAAATAATATATAGATTTAGGCACTGCCTAGAAGCGGAGCTTCAAGTCCGTTGTACACCTTTTTTAAGCCTGGCGTCATCGTTGCACTCCTCTGGTCGCCTAGACATTTTTTTGCTAAAGTTTGGTTGTCTTTGAGTGTTACGTTCACGAAATATGATTTTTTCTGAAACGTTTGCGTATTGCCCACGGGCTCTATTTTTCCGTATTTATCCCTGTGTCCCGGATGAAGATTGATTTGCGTTTTGCGCAATTCTTGTA
This sequence comes from Scolanthus callimorphus, assembly GCA_033964015.1. NCBI lineage: Eukaryota > Metazoa > Cnidaria > Anthozoa > Actiniaria > Edwardsiidae > Scolanthus > Scolanthus callimorphus. Next base: position 332,338 of record JAWWUD010000122.1, on the reverse strand, counting down.
CGCTAGCTATATAAAAAAATTCACGCAAAATCTAAACAAACTCAAATACTGGGGAAAAAAATAAAATAAAAATAACGCGTGGCGCGCGTGTGAATGAAGAAAAATCACAAAAGGCCGGAAATTGGACAAAATATAATTCAAATTTAAATAAGCCATATAATAAACGAAGTATTAACCTCACTTGAACGGTCTGTAAGGGAACTATCAGACCTCGGTCTTTTTATACAGACCTCGCTATCGCTCGGTCCGTACTACAGGACCTCGGTCTGATATTTCCCGTACAGACCTCTTGCTTGGTTAATAATCTCTTATTATTTATTATCATTCATCCAAGGATGGCTTCATGCTAATTGAGCACCACAGGACGGGATTACAGCCTCCAGGAGACATCCAGTTCGAGGAAGGAACCGCCAGCCACGCCGCGGCGACCATCGACAGGAAAAAGAAAAAGGGATTCTGGAAGAAACACAAGGTACAGTCACTGGAATACACAGGGAATTTCTGCAGAAGCCCATACATGGGAAAAGCTGAATTTCCCGTGGTAGAAGAATGGGAAGTGTTCGGATTACCCATGGCATACATGTGAATTTCGAACACTTCTCATGCCTATGTCATGGGAAATTCATCTTTGTCCATGGATGGGTTTCTGCAGAAGTTCCCTGTGATATCACCTCATTGGCAAGTGTACAGAAACACAGGTTTTATCCATGGTAGTAAACAATATACAAATCCACTGTGGATAATAGAGTGGATTTCAAAACTTGGAGCCCATCCATAGGAGACTGAGGAGACCCTATCGCCTGTTGGGCGTCCAAAGAACTAGCCTGCGAAGCAAGAAGCGTTCCCTTTGGGTTTCAGAGTCGCCCCATATTTCGCGCAACAAAATCATCGAAAATCTCTCGTAGTTTCTATGACTGCTTGCAGTCTCTTCTTTGGCGAACGTCCGTAAATCGAGAGATCGAAAGTCCTAATTCACGGGGGAGTCTCGCCGGACGACGATGGCGTGATAGCCGAAAGCACTTTCTCTTCCGTGCCGCTGCTTGTTACCGGGGGAGGACTCCCCTATTTTTTGGGCGGGGGTGCTCGTCGTACCTTTTAGGTTTAAAATTAGGCCTCTGGTACCCTATAGTAGTATTGTTGGGAAGACAACTGGACCAATCTTGGAAAAATTTGTCTTGAAACAAAAAAATAGTGCTTAGTCACGCAAAGTGACAACAAATGCATTTCTCGGAAATGAGTGCGTTACCATTTTAGATATGACTAGCTGCTGCTAGTACTGTGATAAATCACAACGGACATAATGAGGGGGAGCCGGGGGGGGGGGGGGGGGGGGGGCATGATTTCCTTGAGCTCCCCCTTCCATAAACACCCTCAGCTATTAAAACTATTATAAACATGATTTAGAAATAGAACTCCTCAGCAGAGATCCCCCTTTCTCCATGCTGAAAAAATGAAGTGAGCCCCCAGTAATGTTTTTGTATTGGTCCGTCCCTTATCACGCGCGTGTCTCTCTCAAATCGGTCAAAGAACACGCTAAAATTGAAAACGCAAGCCTATTAAATAAAAACCTGTAAACTTTGGAATATTTGGTTTGTATGTGTTAGCATATCTCAGTAAGGGTAGAGAGGAAACAGCTAAAATAAAATTTTTGTAAGAATTATTTAAGATATGATATTTATATGTTCGTAGGTAGAAAGCGATGGGGGCGATTTTCAGTCCATGAATCCTGGACAGAAGATACGCATGTGCAAGAAAAAGATCACAGAGTGTGAAGCAGAATTTTCCAAGCTACAGGCATCAAGGTATTTGCTAGAGCAGATTTCGTATGACTGTGAAAAGTACCGTGACACAGCGCGGTACTGTCGCGGTGGCGGTACGGAACCTGGCCTGCTGTAGATACCGAACGAAACCGCGTAGTCGCGGTACGGTCACGGTCGCGGCGCGGAACAACTCTTTCACGGTACTTTTCACAGTCATGCGAAATCTGCTCTATATCACAGGAAAAATAGCCTACGTGCCGACTTTCTAGTGTTTTTTTTTTCGGATATTTGATTTTTTTTTTGGCACGCGGGATTCCTGTGTCACTTCTTTCTCCCGCGACACAGGAATCCCACGTGCCAAAAAGTCAAATATCCGAAAAAAAACCACTGGAGAGCCGGCTAGCAGGCTACAGGAACCAGAAAAGATCCCGCCATACATTCAATGTACATTTGAATATCAGTGCCCGTAGAGGGTTGTTCCAGGTAAAGTGATCGGGAAAGCTGAATGTCCCATGGCACGAGCATGTGAAGTGTTCGGAATGCACATCTTTAGCCATGGGAACTCCGAACACTCCCGTGAATGGGTTTCTGCCATTTTCATAATTCTGCGAACTCCCACTTGACATTAGTCTCCTTCGCAGCCCGTTCTTTGTGTCGGTCACGCAACGCTTCCCTCCCCACGAACGGCTGGGGAGGGAAACGTTGCGTTACATTCCCCAACGCCAAACTGCGTTTTTGCTTCCGTCAATCAAACCTTTTAATACAGACGCATGGGTTTTTTTCAAAGTTTAGTGTGCATTTTATGGTGCAAAATGTGGTCTTGAAGCTTAGTTAGTCCTTATTAGTTCAAGAAACCTCTCAAAGCCTGCGGGAAATCAACCAGTGTTGTTCACTCGTTGAATTGACGGAAGCCAAACCGCGGTTTGTCCGTTGGCGTAGAGTTCGTAGAATTTTTCTTGCAAATTGTGCTGCTTCAGGGGCTCATAAATACTTATACTTATGAGCCCCTGGCTGCTTCCACGATGATTGCCATAACTTCTAAAATTGTTCTTATTCTTCTAGGGAGGGGATGACGAGAATGGTGGGTGTCTATCAGCAGAATCCGGCGCTGGGTGATGTGTCTACGGTTGAACAACAACTCGCTGAAAATGCCAAACAGCTGGACACAATAGGAGAAGAGCTGTTCAAATATCAGGTACGAGACCTGTGGACTTAACGCTTATGTCAGATGCTTTTTGGTACGGAAAGGTTTATGGGACAGGTTTTGAGGCCCGCAGTGAGTTATGGGATATGTTCTGATGGCGTGCAGAGTTATAGACAGATTTTGAGGGCGTGCAAAGAGTTATGGGATAGTTCTTGATGGCGCGCAGTAGTTATGATAGGTTTTGAGAGCGCACAAAGAAGTATGGCATAGGCTGTGATGGCGCGCAGAGTTATGAGACAGGTTTGTAGGGCGCGCAAAGAGTTATGGGATATGTTCTGATGGCGCGCAGAGTTGCGAGACAGGTTTTGAGGGCGTGCAAAGAGTCGTGGGATAGGTTTTGATGGCGCGCAGAGTTGAGACAGGTTTTGAGAGCGTGCAAAGAATTATGGGATAGGTTGGCGAATGTGCAAGGAGTTATAGGATAGGTTTCGAGGGCGCGCAAAGAGTCATGGGTTTTCAGATGAGGGCGCGCAAAGAGTTGTGGGGTAACCATTGCGCGCTCGCGCCATACTCATCAGTCCCTATGCCTTCCAAATTTCATTCTTTAAAAAACGATCGAAAAAAGACGCTGTTTCCCAACTCGAACCTTTTGAGCCAGTACGATCCTTCGCCTGTTTCGCCTAGTGCACTCGAATGGCTTCCCTCTGAATGTCGCGGCTGAAGCCAACCGATTGCATTCTTCGTGAGAGTAGAGGATTGTCTCTCAGTGCAATGGCTTGACTCTCGGAGGCATATATACTTAACCATTATCCTGCCAGATTGCGTAGAATATCGTCTGATACTTAGCCGACGAGGTCCCGAGTTGGCTAAAATCAGACGATATTCTGCAAAATCGAGCAGGATAATGGTTTTATTATTCAACACATCGATAGCACAAAAACCCCCGAAAAAAATGACTTTTGTGTATTATTTACGAGCTCAAAACATATATTTTCCTCAGAGACGGATATCGCAGGATAGCTGTCATGTACAGAAGACAGCTATTGGCGTTCCAATGACCATATTTGGGCAGTGCATCGATGTGCTGAATAATAATGTAAAATAGCCTTCATGTAAGCTGCGAGGCGCCAATATGCGCCCTCCAACCAATGCAGCCCGTTAAGACCTCCAACCTCTCCTTGTCTAGCGGTCGTGTAATTTCGACCGCTTTGAGTTACCTCACGATGTGGAGAAGTCGCTTTTTATGCGACACAGGAGACCCGTTTTAAGCGAAACAGGGCAAGAATCTGATTGGCTCAAGAGGTTTTGAGTGACAGGATAGTATATTCCAAAATGACTCACACTTTAAAAAAGGTAGGTCGTCATACAATGCTGGTTGTAAACTGTCGAATGATTTTCCTACAGTCATACCTGGCAGCCCTGGAAGACAAACCGGTACCTCACCCTCCGCCCAAGTATTCCCAGCCGTCCGTACCGAAGCCTCCCCCTGTAGCTACAAGTGACGCCGCGACTGCTGCACCGCGCCCCGCGACCCCTCCCCCAGCGCCGAGTTTGCTAGTACCCCCCATGGAGGAGGGGGATATCGAGGACTTTGATGAAGATGAGTTACGGTGCAGAGTACTTTATGCATTCCCTGGTAAGTTGAAGCACGAAACGGATTGATTTTCTGTTACAGCAAACGTGGTGGTATCGGCGTGCGCATTTTGAACTCATTGACCTATTTGCTTGTTCGTTATCGGCACCACTAAAACCAGCTGAGCCACCCAGGTCCTTACCTTGTTTGCAAGGCTGAGTCACTAATATACCTTTTCCGCGGGGCCCTGTGGTTTTGCTTGGCCTGTTTTCCCAACTGGCACTCATGCGAAACAATGTCTTTTGTTTTCTTGTAATGCACGAGAAAATTAATTAATATTGATGTGTGGAAACAAAGAACATTCTACGTTCGAGTGGGGGCCCTGTGGTTTGCTAGGTCTGTTTTCCCAACTGGCACTCATGCGAAACAATGTCTTTTGTTTTCTTGTAATGCACGAGAAAATTCATTAATATTGATGTGCGGAAACAAAGACGTTCTACGTTTGAGTGCCTGTTGGGGTTCCCACAAGAAAGCACCGATGAAATCACATGACCTTTCCAGGACTAAAATAAAAAATCAAGCACTCAAAAAACGAGAAACATAAAAACTGGGAGTAGGATTTATTAAAACTGCCAAAAATAATGACGAGTGTTGAAACAGAACATACTGAACATGTCTAGATATTTGAAGTCAAGAATCTGATCATCAGAGTCAATGTTAAATTCAAGGATTTTTCAATGACCTTAAGCCCATTTTTTTAAAATTCCAGGAGTTTTCAAGGCATTGAATGGCTTCTTCAGAATTCTAGGACTTTCCAGGACCGTGTGAACCCTACGTGCTACAATCCATATTCTAGCGCTTCTCATGCTGTCATTTTCGATACAGAAAAGCACGCCCGTGATCTCGTACACACGTACCCCGCACAGACACAATGCAAATTATTATATAGCTCGTGTTTATTCGATCAATTAAGCGCGCGCTCTGATTGGTTCTGTCATGCTCACGTGGTAAAGTGCAAACTCAATGTAGCCCGCGCGGGCTACATCGCTAGAGCGGAAAAATAAAAACATTATTATTTTTACCGTGTTTTTTCTTTTTGCTATATAATAAAATACTGAATGACTGCACCCTCGGGAAACAGCGAGTTTTGTTGTCCTCGAATCTCGATGTTTCCCCGAGACCTCGGGAAAAAAACTCGCTGTTTCCCTCGGGAACAGTCATTAAGTGAATATTGTTAGTATGTTATATGCGTGTGCCGCGCTAAATTGTCTAATAAATTGATTTTTTTTAGGATCAAACGATGGTGAGATAGCAGTTACAGAGGGTGATGAGCTGGTTGTCATAGAGACGGACACGGACGACAGTGGATGGACGAAAGTGTTTAAAGGCGAAAATGAGGGCTACGTACCGACGGCATATATACAATTGCTAGACTAATCACAATTATAGTAAACCACAATTATTTCTATTAACGCAATTTCCATAATTTTGCGAACTCTACACCAACTTTCAAACCGCGGTTTGGCTTCCGTCAATCAAACGAGTGAACAGCTCTGGGTGATTTTCAGGCGACCAAATTTTCCACAATAAAGTGGACACGAAACTCAGGAGAAATCCATGCGCCTTCTTCAAAGGTTTGATTGACGGAAGCCAAAACGCAGTTTGGCGTTGGGAATGTGAAGTGAGAGTTCGCAGAATTATGAAACTCGCAGTAATGCTACGAATTTACTAAGGGGGTCGACCATTTGAACTTTGAGGGGGGACGATTTGTCAAGAAAATCGTTGCGAAAATGTGTTGCGAGACAAGTTGCTTGGTCGGGTGGTAAAACGCGCATCATCGCTCTTTCAACTTGTTTTGCAACATGTTGCACGACAGAATGAGCGTTTCTCCTGCTCGTTTTACCTCGCCACACTCTCTTGTTATTGTTTTCGTTCGATAGTAGAAGATGAATTACGTGTAGAAATCTCTAAATCAACATATAAAAACAAAGTTTCAGACTTGATTTACCAAATTCAATTATCGAGAACAATGCTCTATTCTCTAAATCAGCCGATGGAAATGGATGCTTTCTCCGACTTGGTATGTTGCTATGATGCTGTCAAAATGGTGGCTGGCACAGGCTCTTTACTTTAAGGGCGTTGTTATGGGTGATTTAAACACGTAATTTGTCGGGCTGATTATTTTTGAGCCGCGAATTATTTGATTCGACCGAAAAACAATCGGGCCCGTTTTTCCTCACCCGTAGGCATCTCTGAAGAAAAAGAGAGAAAAGTGGGAGCGGTCGGGCAACATCACCAGTCCCTCCCCAAAGTCATTCACAATCTCGGCACAGGAAGCCCATCGCTACAGAGTTGTAGTGTGGGAGGCTACGTGCCCGTCACGAAAAGGTCTGTTGGCGGGTTGTCACACATTCTTCAGAGTCGGGCCGACACAGAACGAAGCTTACAAGAAATCAGTCCGGCAAATTGCAGCGTGTAAATCAGCCGTTTATATGGATAAGGGTGATTACTGGTCTAGTGCGTCGTTTCTTTCGTATTAGTCGAAGTATTAAACAAAATGTTAGCCTTCTCTAGGGATCGCCTTAATCTGCCATTCACAGGGCTTTAGAATCAGTTGATTTATGGCAAGTGATATAGTCACGGTTTCTACAACCATACGAAATGTCCTTCGTGACGGGACGTGTAGGAAATGTTTGCAAAACGGGCCATTGTGGAGGCTTTTAGGGGCGTTCTGGCATAGGACACAGGTCAGGGGACCGGTGCAATATAGCATGTCACGGCATGTCAGTTTACTCAGGTTTTATGGGCGAGCAGGCTTTGCTGAACTAGTTTTTGCAAAGTGGTTTTGTTGAGTTAATTCTAGGACGCCTGTTTTGGCGAGCCAGTTTTAGCGAACTAGTTTTTTTTAGCTAGTTCTGGGAAGCCCGTTTTGGCAAGCCAGTTGGAGAGCTAGTTTTGGCGAACTAGTTTTGTTGAGTCAAGTTCTAGGAAGACAGTTTTAGCGAACTAGTTTCTGTTGAGCTAGTTCTGGGAAGCCCGTTTTGGCGAGCTAGTTTTAGCGAACTAGTTTCTGTCGAGCTAGTTCTGGGAAGCCCGTTTTGGCGAGCTAGTTTATTGAGCACGTTCTGCGAAGCCAGTTTTGGCCAAATAGTCTTGTTGATTTAGCTCTGGAAGCCAGTTTTAGGGAGTTAGTTTTGCTGATCTAGTTCTAGGAAGCCAGTTTTGGCGAACTAGTTTTATTGAACTAATTCTGGGAACCAAATTTTGGCGAGCTAGTTTTGGTAAACTTGTTTTTGGCGACCGAGTTATGCCCTGCCAGTTTTGGCCGGCCAGTTTTCGCAGCTTTTGTCCAGTAGTTCATAAAACTATATATCCTCACTTGACTCTTCAGATTACAGATTGACGACTGTGTTTCGTTTCAACGGTTGATGTTTTGGCTTCCTCGTAATTCGGCGAGAATATTCTGTTTTAGTTTTATGGCAAAAACCCAAGAATTATGATTTCATTGCCATGGACATACGAATATATTTTTTTTCAAAATATAATAATACGCAATTTTATATAGGAAAATATAGTGATTGATATATTGTATTCAATGGGAACTTATTCCAGTATAACGATTCGATCAAATTATAGGAAATTATATCTAGAACTATGATATAGAAATTGTTATATTATTATTATACATTTGTACAATTATGATGTGGTATCATTCAAATTGTAATGTCGTAATGTACACAGAATTATACTGAATACACAGAATATAATTATGCTTGTGATGGAACGCCTCTAGTTCGGGTTCAAAGTGACGAATATTTAGTGTAAGCTGTGAGCCCCAGGCTATAATCAATTCATAATATCGTAAGTGCGGAAGTAATGCGTATCTTATAAACAGGAAATGGTGCATCGACTACGAACCGCAACTAACCGCACGACTGCCTTTAAACCCATTGCGGCCCGCGCTATTTCCGGTTTTCGCTCGCCCCGACTCTCTTCCGTTTTAGAGCCGCTACGCAGGCTACTGCCTTTGGAGAATTCAGTGTTCTTTTATGGACTCTGTTTTCAGCTATATCCTTGGTGGATTATCAACAAAATCGGGGCATGAATACCTGTTTTCCGAGGTCCAACAATGAGGTTTTCATACCGTCCCTCGCTCCAGGGAATCATCAAGAGTTCGATAGCTTTTGTGGCCTGGAAAGCGGTGTGCCTCGCTTCAGGGCAGTATGATGCAGCGACACGAATAAAGGAATTTAAAGGTGGCTGTTCGGTATGTATTTCAAAAATAGAAGCAGGGGACAGCGGCCATTTCTTGAGCATTAGAGTGCAACTTTGTATGACTTATAGGCGAAATAGAGTACGCATGATGTTGGGAGACTATGATAACGTTATAAAACGATCGCGTATCTGTCTCTCTTAACATCACAAGTGCTCTATTTCGCCTGCCCTAATGGTTTTATGATTACTTTATCGGTGAAATAGAGCATAGGTTAGCCAATCAGAGCATGGATTATATTTAAAACGAATGAACTTTTCTCGATTGATACTTAACAAGACAGACGTGAATGACAGAGGGAAGGAAGTAGCGCGCGGAAGAATGCAAAATCCATAGACAGGATGAACCTACGCGGGCCGCATGAGTGCCCGCCGGTCTTTTGTTGTGGTAGGAAATAGGCACCATTGCATTTTGAAAGAATATGAGTCATATTGCATTTAGAAATATTTCACGGGAAGAAATATATTTTTAAAATTCAAGTGAAGCTGGAACTAAACGCAAAGTGCTTACACGAATTCTGAGTCCAGTTTAGTCTAACGCTATTGGCTTGATGCACTTCAATGTTCTATTGTATTCTCGTTCTATTCTTGTGTTTCCATTGTTTTCACTGTGGTGTATCAATCCTATAGGGATAGGTGAGGACAGTTATGTAGCAGCTGCTCGTAAGATCTAACGCTATTGGCTTGATACACCTCATTGTTCTATTGTATTCTCGTTCTATTCTTGTGTTTCCATTGTTTTCACTGTGGTGCATCAATCCTATAGGGTTAGGTGAGGACAGTTATGTAGCAGCTGCTCGTAAGATCTAACGCTATTGGCTTGATACACCTCATTGTTCTATTGTATTTTCGTTCTATTCTTGTGTTTCCATTGTTTTCACTGTGGTGTAGCAATCCTATAGGGTTAGGTCTTTCGATAGCTTCTACATGACCCATCTAGTCTGTATGGGCCAGAATGCCTCTCTTATTTTCATGACTGGAAAGCCCTGTTATCAAATTCTGGAGCAAGACAACACATGGCTCAGAGTGTGATTCGATAGCGTTTTGGTGAACTGAGCTCAGGCAGCCCCGTAGCAAAGGCTAGCGGTTCTCGTGGGCTCGCCGGCAATTGCCGAACTGAGCGTACCCCAGAAGCCTGAATGACTATGATGGGGAACAGACACTTACATCGCCCCACGCCTGACCTGGGACGGATAACTTACAGGGCCGTAACGCCATTACGGACCTGGAGAGGCCGGAGTAACTTTTCCCTAGACTTCAGACTACCCGGCCACTTATTCGAATAATATGAAAGATCATTTTCTTTCTTCCTCTTCCTCTACTCGTTCTACAAGAAATAGAGAGAGATGTTAATGAGTGGTCGTGCACCCAGTTTTTCCATGATACACATGGCCGGAAATGTTAAAAAGTGCATAGGGGCCACAGCAGAAGGAATTCACCAAATGACGCACCACAAAAACGGCTTAGCATAGTGCTTCTCCAGTTTCTCGAGGTCTGTTACGATCCTGACTCCTGACTGAGGTTTGTACCACAGGACAAGTGTCCTCAGGAGCTCTTCCACATCCACAGTTTTCATCTCAGGCTCGTAACCATTCTCGTACCCAGAGCTCCCCGGCTCGTCTGCTCGCAGGGGAGGCTCTGGTGACATCCATTTGAGGACCTTTGCTGATTGGCTGGTTTTGAACGGCTCTGTATCAAATCTCGCGCTTGCGTCAGTGGCTGTCACCAGAGCCTCCCCCGCGAGGAAACGAGCCGGGGAGCTCTGGGTACGAGAATGGCTCGTAACAGGCAGGCGCGTACCCATGCCGGTGCGCATGCGTTGCGTACCTCGTGAAGCCCCCAAAATACAATAAATTACAGCTCGAAATGGGATCGAGCTGATTGAGCTATGAAAACAATGCACTGGCGTGGCTCTTAAAAATGTATGGCTTAGCATCACGAAGCATCTGATAATACTGGTATATGAACTCATGGACGATCACAAAGCCGAAGATATGGTGTTTCAGGTCCGGATCAGAGATCAGAATTTGTAATGAAAATTGGAATAAAAAACTATCATAAAAATGATTAGAAAATAACACCTATGTTGTATTGTGAATGTGCGCATTCTGATTGGTTAAAAAGCGTGTTTGTAAGAGACCTGAGAAACGCGATTGTCACGCAACGCTGTCGCGCGTGTGTATGTTATTTTCTAAAAGCAATAAAAATACTTTCTGCGTGCTCTCTGGTTTCTTACAAACACTCGGGGAATGTTGGTCGAACTGGATAAAACTTGAAAGACACTCGCCTTCGGCTCGTGTCTTTCAAGTTTTAATCAGTTCTCCCAACATCCCCCTCGTGTTTGTAAGAAACCAGAGAGCACGCGGAAAGTACTTTTATTGCTTAATTAAAAGGTAACAAATTGGGCTCTGGGATAAAAAAATATGACTCCAAAAATAAGCGGGATCTGGGTGACACAAATAAAGTACACAATCGGTAGAACTCCAAGCACTACGAAATTGTGTCTTATTCGAAAGATGTGAAACATAAGAGGGCATAGACTGCTTGCAGTCGGGCCTTCTTTGGCCGTAAATCGAGAGAAAGTCCGTAGTAGAGAGACTGGCCACGGTGGGAGTCTCGCCGACGCTCGCCGCGAACTAGTCTCGAGCGCGCAAACAAACTACAATTTCTCTCGATTTACGGACGTTCGCCAAAGAAGGGACTACAAGCAGTTTAAGGAGGGTAGAACTATGTCACCTTCATGTTTGCTCAAACTGTGCGATTATTTGATCACAACATATCAACTTGCTGGGCGAGATCATTATAAAAGTCTATAGCCCGATTCATAATTCTATCATCAAGTTAATCTTATGACTAAACGACACATAGCTAACAAGCTTTCACAGCAGATGGTGGTCATCTTGGAACCCTGGCGGATGGTTTACAAGCGCTTCTCTAGTTTCTCGAGCGAGTTTCTCTGCATATACACGAGGCCTACGCCGCGGGTCCTATGATCGCCAAACATTGCGCCGCGTGGTTTCAACCAAGGCCTACTCCGAGCCCTAAGATCGCCTATCGCCCCAAAAGATCGCAACATAAAATATAGAAAAAATCACAAGATCGCCCAAGATCTCCTAAGATTGCCGCCAAGATTACGGCGATCTTAGGGGCAACCAACGACAAACAAACACAAACAACATTGAATTAGGTTTATTTCAACTGAAGATTTTGCCAAAATTCATGCTTTTTTTTTAGTTCGAAAATCCCACAGGAGACAAAGTACAGAGAATCATCGTCGGACAAAAGTTGTGATACTTCTAGCAGCACTGAACATATATTCTTCTAAATTCCTTAGTGATATAATGTGTATTGTAGAAAAATTATTATCTGAGAACACAAACATTATATAGATTTGTCTTAATAGACTTGATTTGTTTTGTAATTTTCGTTTTATATTCATATTTATTATATGGATGCCAGTGTTTTACCGGAAACTAAAACACTCGTATTTTCCATATCTTCACTAGTGAAAATATGAAAAAGTTATGTACCGAATGTCCCGGATGTGCACGTTTGCAGTGTTGTTTTGCTGACTTCGTCTGCAGTGAAATCTCGCTCGGTCACTCGAATTTTAAGCCACAAAACTAAGTTTTGTTCTAGTTCTAAAGAGAAAACCTTATTTCAACTATGGCAGAGAAAGCTACAGCAACACGAAAAGGGAAATTAGTTCTTAACGACACTGGGAATCAGAAAGATTGAGGGAGCACTTCACAAATAAACACTTTCGACTTTATCAAGTGAGTTGTTCAATTTGTAATATTTTGCCGCTATGTCAATTCTAATCCATATAATAAAAAGAACATTACACGATGGCTTGAAGATATGGATTTCATTTTCTCGTGTCAAAACGCAAAGTGCTTACACGAATTCTGAGTCCAGTTTAGTCTAACGCTATTGGCTTGATGCACTTCAATGTTCTATTGTATTCTCGTTCTATTCTTGTGTTTCCATTGTTTTCACTGTGGTGTATCAATCCTATAGGGATAGGTGAGGACAGTTATGTAGCAGCTGCTCGTAAGATCTAACGCTATTGGCTTGATACACCTCATTGTTCTATTGTATTCTCGTTCTATTCTTGTGTTTCCATTGTTTTCACTGTGGTGCATCAATCCTATAGGGTTAGGTGAGGACAGTTATGTAGCAGCTGCTCGTAAGATCTAACGCTATTGGCTTGATACACCTCATTGTTCTATTGTATTTTCGTTCTATTCTTGTGTTTCCATTGTTTTCACTGTGGTGTAGCAATCCTATAGGGTTAGGTCTTTCGATAGCTTCTACATGACCCATCTAGTCTGTATGGGCCAGAATGCCTCTCTTATTTTCATGACTGGAAAGCCCTGTTATCAAATTCTGGAGCAAGACAACACATGGCTCAGAGTGTGATTCGATAGCGTTTTGGTGAACTGAGCTCAGGCAGCCCCGTAGCAAAGGCTAGCGGTTCTCGTGGGCTCGCCGGCAATTGCCGAACTGAGCGTACCCCAGAAGCCTGAATGACTATGATGGGGAACAGACACTTACATCGCCCCACGCCTGACCTGGGACGGATAACTTACAGGGCCGTAACGCCATTACGGACCTGGAGAGGCCGGAGTAACTTTTCCCTAGACTTCAGACTACCCGGCCACTTATTCGAATAATATGAAAGATCATTTTCTTTCTTCCTCTTCCTCTACTCGTTCTACAAGAAATAGAGAGAGATGTTAATGAGTGGTCGTGCACCCAGTTTTTCCATGATACACATGGCCGGAAATGTTAAAAAGTGCATAGGGGCCACAGCAGAAGGAATTCACCAAATGACGCACCAAAAAATCGTCTTAGCATAGTGCTTCTCCAGTTTCTCGAGGTCTGTTACGATCCTGACTCCTGACTGAGGTTTGTACCACAGGACAAGTGTCCTCAGGAGCTCTTCCACATCCACAGTTTTCATCTCAGGCTCGTAACCATTCTCGTACCCAGAGCTCCCCGGCTCGTCTGCTCGCAGGGGAGGCTCTGGTGACATCCATTTGAGGACCTTTGCTGATTGGCTGGTTTTGAACGGCTCTGTATCAAATCTCGCGCTTGCGTCAGTGGCTGTCACCAGAGCCTCCCCCGCGAGGAAACGAGCCGGGGAGCTCTGGGTACGAGAATGGCTCGTAACAGGCAGGCGCGTACCCATGCCGGTGCGCATGCGTTGCGTACCTCGTGAAGCCCCCAAAATACAATAAATTACAGCTCGAAATGGGATCGAGCTGATTGAGCTATGAAAACAATGCACTGGCGTGGCTCTTAAAAATGTATGGCTTAGCATCACGAAGCATCTGATAATACTGGTATATGAACTCATGGACGATCACAAAGCCGAAGATATGGTGTTTCAGGTCCGGATCAGAGATCAGAATTTGTAATGAAAATTGGAATAAAAAACTATCATAAAAATGATTAGAAAATAACACCTATGTTGTATTGTGAATGTGCGCATTCTGATTGGTTAAAAAGCGTGTTTGTAAGAGACCTGAGAAACGCGATTGTCACGCAACGCTGTCGCGCGTGTGTATGTTATTTTCTAAAAGCAATAAAAATACTTTCTGCGTGCTCTCTGGTTTCTTACAAACACTCGGGGAATGTTGGTCGAACTGGATAAAACTTGAAAGACACTCGCCTTCGGCTCGTGTCTTTCAAGTTTTAATCAGTTCTCCCAACATCCCCCTCGTGTTTGTAAGAAACCAGAGAGCACGCGGAAAGTACTTTTATTGCTTAATTAAAAGGTAACAAATTGGGCTCTGGGATAAAAAATATGACTCCAAAAATAAGCGGGATCTGGGTGACACAAATAAAGTACACAATCGGTAGAACTCCAAGCACTACGAAATTGTGTCTTATTCGAAAGATGTGAAACATAAGAGGGCATAGACTGCTTGCAGTCGGGCCTTCTTTGGCCGTAAATCGAGAGAAAGTCCGTAGTAGAGAGACTGGCCACGGTGGGAGTCTCGCCGACGCTCGCCGCGAACTAGTCTCGAGCGCGCAAACAAACTACAATTTCTCTCGATTTACGGACGTTCGCCAAAGAAGGACTACAAGCAGTTTAAGGAGGGTAGAACTATGTCACCTTCATGTTTGCTCAAACTGTGCGATTATTTGATCACAACATATCTACTTGCTGGGCGAGATCATTATAAAAGTCTATAGCCCGATTCATAATTCTATCATCGAGTTAATCTTATGACTAAACGACACATAGCTAACAAGCTTTCACAGCAGATGGTGGTCATCTTGGAACCCTGGCGGATGGTTTACAAGCGCTTCTCTAGTTTCTCGAGCGAGTTTCTCTGCATATACACGAGGCCTACGCCGCGGGTCCTATGATCGCCAAACATTGCGCCGCGTGGTTTCAACCAAGGCCTACTCCGAGCCCTAAGATCGCCTATCGCCCCAAAAGATCGCAACATAAAATATAGAAAAAATCACAAGATCGCCCAAGATCTCCTAAGATTGCCGCCAAGATTACGGCGATCTTAGGGGCAACCAACGACAAACAAACACAAACAACATTGAATTAGGTTTATTTCAACTGAAGATTTTGCCAAAATTCATGCTTTTTTTTTAGTTCGAAAATCCCACAGGAGACAAAGTACAGAGAATCATCGTCGGACAAAAGTTGTGATACTTCTAGCAGCACTGAACATATATTCTTCTAAATTCCTTAGTGATATAATGTGTATTGTAGAAAAATTATTATCTGAGAACACAAACATTATATAGATTTGTCTTAATAGACTTGATTTGTTTTGTAATTTTCGTTTTATATTCATATTTATTATATGGATGCCAGTGTTTTACCGGAAACTAAAACACTCGTATTTTCCATATCTTCACTAGTGAAAATATGAAAAAGTTATGTACCGAATGTCCCGGATGTGCACGTTTGCAGTGTTGTTTTGCTGACTTCGTCTGCAGTGAAATCTCGCTCGGTCACTCGAATTTTAAGCCACAAAACTAAGTTTTGTTCTAGTTCTAAAGAGAAAAACCTTATTTCAACTATGGCAGAGAAAGCTACAGCAACACGAAAAGGGAAATTAGTTCTTAACGACACTGGGAATCAGAAAGATTGAGGGAGCACTTCACAAATAAACACTTTCGACTTTATCAAGTGAGTTGTTCAATTTGTAATATTTTGCCGCTATGTCAATTCTAATCCATATAATAAAAAGAACATTACACGATGGCTTGAAGATATGGATTTCATTTTCTCGTGTCAAAACGCAAAGTGCTTACACGAATTCTGAGTCCAGTTTAGTCTAACGCTATTGGCTTGATGCACTTCAATGTTCTATTGTATTCTCGTTCTATTCTTGTGTTTCCATTGTTTTCACTGTGGTGTATCAATCCTATAGGGATAGGTGAGGACAGTTATGTAGCAGCTGCTCGTAAGATCTAACGCTATTGGCTTGATACACCTCATTGTTCTATTGTATTCTCGTTCTATTCTTGTGTTTCCATTGTTTTCACTGTGGTGCATCAATCCTATAGGGTTAGGTGAGGACAGTTATGTAGCAGCTGCTCGTAAGATCTAACGCTATTGGCTTGATACACCTCATTGTTCTATTGTATTTTCGTTCTATTCTTGTGTTTCCATTGTTTTCACTGTGGTGTAGCAATCCTATAGGGTTAGGTCTTTCGATAGCTTCTACATGACCCATCTAGTCTGTATGGGCCAGAATGCCTCTCTTATTTTCATGACTGGAAAGCCCTGTTATCAAATTCTGGAGCAAGACAACACATGGCTCAGAGTGTGATTCGATAGCGTTTTGGTGAACTGAGCTCAGGCAGCCCCGTAGCAAAGGCTAGCGGTTCTCGTGGGCTCGCCGGCAATTGCCGAACTGAGCGTACCCCAGAAGCCTGAATGACTATGATGGGGAACAGACACTTACATCGCCCCACGCCTGACCTGGGACGGATAACTTACAGGGCCGTAACGCCATTACGGACCTGGAGAGGCCGGAGTAACTTTTCCCTAGACTTCAGACTACCCGGCCACTTATTCGAATAATATGAAAGATCATTTTCTTTCTTCCTCTTCCTCTACTCGTTCTACAAGAAATAGAGAGAGATGTTAATGAGTGGTCGTGCACCCAGTTTTTCCATGATACACATGGCCGGAAATGTTAAAAAGTGCATAGGGGCCACAGCAGAAGGAATTCACCAAATGACGCACCAAAAAATCGTCTTAGCATAGTGCTTCTCCAGTTTCTCGAGGTCTGTTACGATCCTGACTCCTGACTGAGGTTTGTACCACAGGACAAGTGTCCTCAGGAGCTCTTCCACATCCACAGTTTTCATCTCAGGCTCGTAACCATTCTCGTACCCAGAGCTCCCCGGCTCGTCTGCTCGCAGGGGAGGCTCTGGTGACATCCATTTGAGGACCTTTGCTGATTGGCTGGTTTTGAACGGCTCTGTATCAAATCTCGCGCTTGCGTCAGTGGCTGTCACCAGAGCCTCCCCCGCGAGGAAACGAGCCGGGGAGCTCTGGGTACGAGAATGGCTCGTAACAGGCAGGCGCGTACCCATGCCGGTGCGCATGCGTTGCGTACCTCGTGAAGCCCCCAAAATACAATAAATTACAGCTCGAAATGGGATCGAGCTGATTGAGCTATGAAAACAATGCACTGGCGTGGCTCTTAAAAATGTATGGCTTAGCATCACGAAGCATCTGATAATACTGGTATATGAACTCATGGACGATCACAAAGCCGAAGATATGGTGTTTCAGGTCCGGATCAGAGATCAGAATTTGTAATGAAAATTGGAATAAAAAACTATCATAAAAATGATTAGAAAATAACACCTATGTTGTATTGTGAATGTGCGCATTCTGATTGGTTAAAAAGCGTGTTTGTAAGAGACCTGAGAAACGCGATTGTCACGCAACGCTGTCGCGCGTGTGTATGTTATTTTCTAAAAGCAATAAAAATACTTTCTGCGTGCTCTCTGGTTTCTTACAAACACTCGGGGAATGTTGGTCGAACTGGATAAAACTTGAAAGACACTCGCCTTCGGCTCGTGTCTTTCAAGTTTTAATCAGTTCTCCCAACATCCCCCTCGTGTTTGTAAGAAACCAGAGAGCACGCGGAAAGTACTTTTATTGCTTAATTAAAAGGTAACAAATTGGGCTCTGGGATAAAAAATATGACTCCA
Source organism: Scolanthus callimorphus (assembly GCA_033964015.1). Lineage (NCBI taxonomy): Eukaryota > Metazoa > Cnidaria > Anthozoa > Actiniaria > Edwardsiidae > Scolanthus > Scolanthus callimorphus. Next base: position 314,379 of record JAWWUD010000122.1, on the reverse strand, counting down.
AAAATAAGCGGGATCTGGGTGACACAAATAAAGTACACAATCGGTAGAACTCCAAGCACTACGAAATTGTGTCTTATTCGAAAGATGTGAAACATAAGAGGGCATAGACTGCTTGCAGTCGGGCCTTCTTTGGCCGTAAATCGAGAGAAAGTCCGTAGTAGAGAGACTGGCCACGGTGGGAGTCTCGCCGACGCTCGCCGCGAACTAGTCTCGAGCGCGCAAACAAACTACAATTTCTCTCGATTTACGGACGTTCGCCAAAGAAGGGACTACAAGCAGTTTAAGGAGGGTAGAACTATGTCACCTTCATGTTTGCTCAAACTGTGCGATTATTTGATCACAACATATCTACTTGCTGGGCGAGATCATTATAAAAGTCTATAGCCCGATTCATAATTCTATCATCGAGTTAATCTTATGACTAAACGACACATAGCTAACAAGCTTTCACAGCAGATGGTGGTCATCTTGGAACCCTGGCGGATGGTTTACAAGCGCTTCTCTAGTTTCTCGAGCGAGTTTCTCTGCATATACACGAGGCCTACGCCGCGGGTCCTATGATCGCCAAACATTGCGCCGCGTGGTTTCAACCAAGGCCTACTCCGAGCCCTAAGATCGCCTATCGCCCCAAAAGATCGCAACATAAAATATAGAAAAAATCACAAGATCGCCCAAGATCTCCTAAGATTGCCGCCAAGATTACGGCGATCTTAGGGGCAACCAACGACAAACAAACACAAACAACATTGAATTAGGTTTATTTCAACTGAAGATTTTGCCAAAATTCATGCTTTTTTTTTAGTTCGAAAATCCCACAGGAGACAAAGTACAGAGAATCATCGTCGGACAAAAGTTGTGATACTTCTAGCAGCACTGAACATATATTCTTCTAAATTCCTTAGTGATATAATGTGTATTGTAGAAAAATTATTATCTGAGAACACAAACATTATATAGATTTGTCTTAATAGACTTGATTTGTTTTGTAATTTTCGTTTTATATTCATATTTATTATATGGATGCCAGTGTTTTACCGGAAACTAAAACACTCGTATTTTCCATATCTTCACTAGTGAAAATATGAAAAAGTTATGTACCGAATGTCCCGGATGTGCACGTTTGCAGTGTTGTTTTGCTGACTTCGTCTGCAGTGAAATCTCGCTCGGTCACTCGAATTTTAAGCCACAAAACTAAGTTTTGTTCTAGTTCTAAAGAGAAAAACCTTATTTCAACTATGGCAGAGAAAGCTACAGCAACACGAAAAGGGAAATTAGTTCTTAACGACACTGGGAATCAGAAAGATTGAGGGAGCACTTCACAAATAAACACTTTCGACTTTATCAAGTGAGTTGTTCAATTTGTAATATTTTGCCGCTATGTCAATTCTAATCCATATAATAAAAAGAACATTACACGATGGCTTGAAGATATGGATTTCATTTTCTCGTGTCAAAAACAATATTTTACTCACTCGCTGCGCTCGTTCGTAAAATATTGTTCTTGCCACTCGAAAATAAAATCCATATCTTCGCGCCACCGTGTAATATCCTCTATATATTTTGCAGTTGATTATACCGATATACCTGTATTAGGATATAAGGTTAATAAATTATTATTATTATTATTATATTTACCAGAAACATATAACTTAGTTGAAACATGTAACGGCGAACCAAGCTGTGGATTATTCGAGATGAATTTATGACCATATTTGGCCAATAATGAACTCTCGACTGCTAATCCAAGTAGGTTTTCTCTTCATACTATTTCACTTTTCGCTCATATAAAGTAGAGCAACAGTGGAAAGTGATAATATATACTAACATTTAACATCTTGAAGTCTTGCAACAACATTATTTTCAAAATCTGTTCAATTGTTTTTTCTGCGAATATTCCGCAGCTTGGCACTAAAGTAATGTATGTTTGTTACACGTTTCAACTCACTTAATGTTTCTGATTTCAACCGAAAATACCGCGAAAGTGTGCCTCTGATGTGTACTGCAGTATTTCTTCTTATTCGCCTCGTTTTGTCTGGGATGTCTGGGTGATCCGGATACGGCCATTCCCCATCCACCCCATAATCTCCAAATAGTAACGATCTTTTAAATTCACAACAAGGGATTAACAATATTCATTGTTCATCTAGAGAGCCCTTCAGAATGGACGATTCCAGCAATAAACGCGCGCTCTTCTTTATTCAGAAATGCCCAAGCCGTATCCCACATCTACCGACATGCAGCGCGCGCCTGCGATCTGGAATCGTCCATTGAAGTATTTTATTATCTTAGCCTTTTCCCTTGGCACAAGGGTTTGCGACTAGCTAGCTCTCGCCGTGCCATCTCTCTGACATTCGTGACAAGATAGACATCGAAATGAGCCCCCAAAAGACGGTACTTCCTCTTATCACTCTAAAATGAATCCCGCAATAGATTATCCGCAGAAGAGAAGCAGAAACCAATGGAATGCAGGATAGGTGGGTGTTAGTGATAATACCTTCTCATTTTACGTCGCTTTCGATTCCCCGACACGCGGAAAAGCCGCGCCACATATTAACCCCAATACAGGAAATTAGTGTTTTTCTAACTATAACGAAATTGTTCATTTGTCAGATGAATCAGCCTGAGGGTTTGAGAAGGGAACACTCTAGCCGATTATTGTCATTGATAATGTCGATCACATCTTCACGAAAATGAACAGTTCTCGTCGATGGTTTTTACATGGTTTTTACGCCTCGCGCGATGAAAAAGCGAAAGTGATTTTATTAGTAACAGGGATGAAGCAGTTGTCAGAAAGGTCACGATTTCTTTTCAGAAGGCGGGTAAAAAAATAACGAAAATAAAGGAAACAAATATTAAGCAACCAATGGAAATAAAATGGAAATGTCACCATAAATGCCAAAATCTGCAAATAGAAATAGCATTGCCCTCTCAATGATCTCTTCTTTTCCTGCTTCTTCGGAATGACAAAAAGCGGCTGCAAACTGCAGAAACTGGTAAATGGCTTTCGAAAACACCAGACAAAATATGAGATTCCTACAGTCTTGTAATCGCCAGCGGTCCTACTCTTTCACTAAAGGATATCACCTAAATCTTGTAAATCAAATTCAAATAAAAGGATTCTATAAAACCGACTTCAGACTTATTGACTACGGTGTCTGGGCGCCCGATGATTCAGGCTTTTTGGTGACGTCATGATGGGATGTGGTTTAGAGGTATTGTGTTACATAGCTATACAACAATACCGCATAATCATAAAGCGCTGTGTGCTATTGTGGATTTGTAAAACGTATAATTCACTCAGCATTAGCTCACACAAACAATCTTGAATTATCATACCACGAACTTGAGTAGTGGCAGTGACTTTGCAAAGACGGATTCCGAAATATAATGTTGTGTTTGTAAGGTAAGTAATATTGTCGAGAGGAAAGTTTAATTTGTCATTCGAAGATGAAGTTCATCAAGGTTCAATTCAGTAGGCTGGTCGATGTATTACGCTGTCAAATTCCCCAACTAGCTCCAATCATGGCTTCTTTATATATGCAGTTCCATGATTTCAGAGAACAAGACTAGATAACATAGCTGTTTTGAGAGTTTTAAGTTCTTAAAGTTTTCCCGGATACGCGCGAAATCGCCGGCAGAAAAATAACACTTGCTGCGTTCAGTGGCAATTTCAGTGATGACCGAATTGCTAGTTCGCGCGCGCTTCTTTTCAAATAAACTTCTCATTTACTCATTCAATTTAGAGCATTTTAGATTACTGAATACCCTTCGAGAGTTTATCAAAACATAGCTCACTTAATGCACTAAAATACGGCTGTTCATATTCTAAATATGTCATGTCTTTCAACAAACCTCTAAGAATCGCGAATTTATGTGCAATATCCGGGCGAAAAATTCCTCAAACCTGAACATTTCCATCGTGTCAAAGCTCAGAACACTGCGAATTATTTTCTAAATTCTATTTTTAATTTTTGTGGGAGAATTTTGAGGTGGCACTTGCCCCATTTGCCGTGATTTTGCAAATTTATTCGTATAGCCAGACGAGTGTCAAGTAAGTATTTATTTAGACAGAAGTTAATGATCGACTGAACATTCGCCGAGTCCGCGATTTTTGGGATTTTTCGGCTTTCAGAGAGGAACATGTTCCCAGGGAGCTTAATCTCATTGGATAAAGATGAAAGCCGCAAGTGGGTCGTGTTAGCGCGGTATTTTTATCAGGTATTTCGAGATATTGAATGTCACGATTCATCCCAGAGCTGTATTTTTAGCGCAGACAAAAGGTGTACTGCATTGTTGACTTTGACCACTGCCCGAGGGCCTTGCAGTTCGTTTCTGTCAATTCCACAGCCTTAATTTCTTGATTTGCTACCACGGGTTATCTTTTCAAATTAATCTCGATATATTCAAGAGCCTTTGCTGGGGAATTTAGGCCTTAATCTTCACATACTCTGACAATATTATCTGTTGACTTATGTCACACTCCGTCACGCTGTCACGAAGGTTTCTCAAACAGTAAACAGTTTTGTGTACGCAAAAGAAAAGCGCTTTGTTTGTCCTCGTGGCATGAAGTAATTCGTACAGAAAGTATTCCTGAATGGGTCTAGTATGGGGTATAAGGCCCCATGAGGTTTTGTCGTGGTTTACCGGGTGGTCTGGAGGCGTCGGATTCATCTACGGCTCACCTAACCTGGAGGCCAGATTCTACAGCTCAGAAAGCCCGCGGTGCGTCATGGGAGAAACTAAGAACGAAAATTTTAGAAAATTTCCCAATACAAAATAAGTTCTTGCGAGGGATGTATTGTAGAATCATTTGGCATGAGCAGGGTGATAAGTGATGACTATTTATCATGTCCATGTTTTGTGTGTGTACCTATTTGCCTTTCATATGGGCCGCGGAACCAGGGGGCCCCCAAATAAATTTGGTTGGGGTGGGGGAGGGGGGAGCTTCATTTTCCAATTCACTGACCTTCCTACCCCAAGATGGACGCTCCTAGGTAATAGGCTCCAAAACAATCTATTTCGAAAAAGGCTTTCTTATTTTCTTGTTCTCAGGACTCATGAGTTTAATTGACCATCTTAATTAAGGTTTTGTTAAAAAGAACAAGAAAGATTGATGCAAAAAATGTTTGTTATAAAGCCTTAAAAGAGACTTGACAAGACACCTTTGGCTAAGCGCAATATTTTTCTCTCGTCAGACAAACATAATGTCCAATAAAAAAGGTGGGAAACACAGTCGCTCCTTCCCAGGACGTGTGAAGAACGAGACGAAAACCCGTCCACCCATACCGTCCGGATTCAAACGGTAGGTGTCAAAATAAAACATAGACAATGACAACAATAATTGCGTGCTCTGATTGGTTAAGCCGGGAAAGTGCGAGACACAAAATCCATCAACTTGTCGCGCAACATTGTTGCGTTGTTTGCGTTGCATGTTTTGGATCGGTGTTGCGCGTTTTTCACTCGTGCCGCAACTTGTCATGCAACAAAAGCAATTCAGTTTCAAGTTTGAAAATCTTGTTGCGCGAAGTAGAGCGCGGGTCTACTTTGAGCCACACATTCTGCCTTTGTTACTCGTTCTTCTTCAAACCCAGAACTTATCGCGCAACATTTTGCCCACAATTCAAGTTGATTAGTCAATAGAAATGAGGTACTAAGGGGCAAAATCCGCCTTGGGCTCGCATGTGTGATCAAAACAAAATGTTGTGAATTTGATGAAAAACAAGCAAAAAATAGAAGACTTGCAGCGCAACAACGTTGCGCGACAAGTTGATGAATTTTGTGCCTCGTATTTCCCGGGCTTTACGCGCTGTGCGTTACGAGAATATAGTGCATCGATGACGTCACAGGTTTAATCGCGTGCTCTCATTTGTTATGCGCAATGCAGGGGCGTAGCCAGGATTTGAGAAAGCGGGGGTCACCAATGGTGCCCTTTTCCAGCTTACATCTCAAGAAAATTTCGCCAAAAGCTGTCGTTTTGCCGACGTTGCAAAACTTCCTTATTAGGAAATCCCCCTTACCTTATTTGGAAGGTCTGTAAGTACTTTACTCATATCTTAGCGAGAAAAGCAGGAAAATTGACCAAAACTTGCAGATACTCGAGAAACATCCTTCTCTTGGTCGCCATTTTGTTTTTACCCCCCGCCAAGGGGACTGAGTCACGTTTTGAACACCACAGGCAACCCGCGCGGATTTGCCATAAAAACGACAGCACTTTCTTGATATGCCGATTTTTATGTTAGTTTACTGTACTTTTCCTCTAAAAAGGGGGGCCACAGGCACCCCAGGACCCCCTAGCTTCGCCCCTGCAGTGCGTAACTGATGGGTTAGAGTTTTTTTTTAGTGTTTTGTTTACAAATACGTACGCGCTTGAAGTAAAATGATCTTTGCAAATACCATCCGAGTTCACATTGCATGCAACAATGCAATAGTATAGAAATGGTTTCCCAGTCCGTTATGCACTGTTTTCCGGCTGATTGAAAATAGAAACACTCCACTTAGTTTGCCCGCCTTTTCGTAGTCGTGAAATATTGAACTGATTTCGCGGTCTTCGACTTCTGAAAATGTTGACGTGTTCGTGGATGCGCTCGATGTCATTTTGTCACTGCACAGTTTTTATGCGTTATTGCTGTCAATAACGCACTCGCACGCTGTGATGTCGCTAGGTAACCGAATTCCACGTGATCAATTTTAACAAATGGGTTGCGCGGATTTTGTTCAGTAAACGAAGCTTGTATAGTGCATAGATGACGTCACAGTTTACAGCTAATTTAATAAAGGATGCCGTAGCAAACGTGACCACACTACACGGAAAGTGGTGAAAAACGTTGAGAGAATAAGAAAAAGAATCAAGAATAAGGTACTAAATGTATGCTTTGAGATATCCACAAACATTTCTATACTTTTTTAGGTGTTTACCCATATTCCCTAGCGGTCTGGGCGCATTCGCTTGAACGCTTTACCGACAACGTTTCTTGAAATAGTTGTATATCTCCAGGATCGAAACGCTACGTGACTTGCCAAATTGCAAGGCTCAATATCAACCACTCATGATTGTATAAATCGCAGTCCGAATCTAGAGATCAGACATTTAGAGATCCACATCTGTAAACCGCATTGAACAACATATCGTACGATAATTTGCGGTAAACAAGTGCATACATTTCATTTTTCTTTTCAACTGTTTACAACAAAGTATTTTTTGGCTGTACATGAAGAGGTAGATTCCAGCGCTTCTTCCCTTGAAGAGACGCGAGCATGACGTTTTTTGGAGCTTTTTCATAGCGCTTTCTGTCGTCATTTTCATATCCATTACAACGGAACACGCAGAGCAAATGGATTGATTAATGTCTTAATTATACCAGAATTGACGTAGTTTTGAGAATATTCATGTTATAGAACTACAACAACATCTACGCGTGACAGTGTTTAGTTTCGACTTGCATAGCTAAGAACAGTAAAAGAAGAGTCATATTTTCGTAAAATGGGGAGGTTCGTGATAGAAGCAGCGCTTGAAGTAAACTTGGATATTCATCGGTAAGAAGATCCCTAGCGTGAGATTTCGTCTTCCTTCATTCATAAATAAGGCCTACTTATCTCGAAGCTCCTAATTGGCACAAATTTTTACTTATCTCGCCTTTCAATTGGACCATTTAATAATAATAATAATAATAATACAACATTTATATAGCGCATATAGCCACGTTCTATGCGCTTTAAATTGGAAATTAAAATCGTTAAAAATTACAATCATTAAAAAGTAAGAAATAAAAATTATATTATTTACAACGTATTTAAGGTTACAAATCATATACTTAAATTTTTTACAAATTATCCGCTACTAAAATAACTCGTAAAAAGACGAGACTTAAAAACGGGGACCGTTTCGGAGTTTTTTTACATGGGGAGGCAATTCATTCCATAAAAAAGGGCATGTACAGAAAAGGATCGAAGACCATAGTTTTTTAGCTTGTATTTAGAAGTGACAAGTCTGGGAGGAGCATCCGAAGAGCGTAATGCTCTAGCAGGAGAGCATAGACCTCAATTAGATCCCATTTTCCCCTTATCTTAAAAGAGACTTAAAAACGGGGACCGTTTCGGAGTTTTTTACATGGGGAGGCAATTCATTCCCTAAAAAAGGGGCATGTACAGAAAAGGATCGAAGACCATAGTTTTTTAGCTTGTATTTAGAAGTGACAAGTCTGTGAGGAGCATCTTAAGAGCGTAATGCTCTAGCAGGAGAGCATAGACCTCAATTAGATCCCATTTTCCCCTTATCTCGCCTTTCAATTGGACCATTCCCCCCTTATCTCGCCTTTCAATTGGACCATTTCCCCCTTATCTCGCCTTATCTTTCCTTATCTCGCCTTTCAATTGAACCATTTCCCCCTTATCTCGCCTTTCAATTGAACCATTTCCCCCTTATCTCGCCTTTCAATTGGACCATTTTCCCCTTATCTTGCCTTATCTTTCCTTATCTCGCCATTCAATTGAACCATTTCCCCCTTATCTCGCGTTATCGCGCTTTATCTCGCATAAACTCGCGGCGAGATAAGGTCCCAGAGTAGGCCTTAAATATCTATTTATCTGAAGAAAGTGAGGCTATTGGCTACTACTCGGGTTTATCGTGCGCAAATGAAACATCCCCCCCCCCCCCCCTCAAGTGATGAAGACAGGCGGGCAACCCATAAATACAACTTGTGTCGAAGCTCTATGAGGAACCACTCTCGTAAGCTCCATATGACCGTTGTTTTCTATTCCCAAGATGGTCGCGTACGAATTTTTTAATTCACCATGTATATCTTTGTTTTTTCTTAGATTCGCTGATTTTCTAACCCTGCGAAAGAGAAAACGCAAAGGCGACAGTGCGGCTCGTCAGCTCGAGAAGGCCCCGTGGTATCATGGGAAAATAACCGCTGAATACGCTGAGATGCAGCTTCGTACCGCGGGCGAATTCTTGGTTCGCGAGGACCCAGCAATGCCTGGGACTTGCTTTATAGTGGTGCGCAACAAGGAACCAACGACGCTACATCTTGCGATCACCAAGTCGAAATCTTCCAAAGGAACGCGCATCAAGTACAGAGTCGAAGATTCTGATTATACGTTCGAGAACATTCCTGCGCTGGTTCAGTTCTATATAAGTGAGCGCCGGCCAGTGTCTATTAAGCCGCCAGCAGTCCTGACTATTGCGGTTAGTAAAGAAAGCGCGTTATTGAACGAGGAGGATTTTCGCGGACGCATGTCGACTGCGGGTAGCGCCCGTATTTACCGCGCCAACCGCGGTCGCGCAGAGCGCAAACGAAGTGATCCGGTGCTTAGCATGAGGGTCCCGTCAAAGGTTTTTGAACCAGATCCGGACAGCGACGACTTGACGGCCGCGATAAATAAAGATCGCAATCGAGACCGCGACCCTCGACCGCACTCGCGGTCTAACCCATCGAGTATGTGCTTCGAGGAGAAGCAAAACGCTGCCCCTCCGGGGGATAGAGAGGATGGAATGCACTCTCCTAAAGCACAATCGATGGATAATGTGTTGGATGATGAAGCTTTTGAACCGACGCCGCAAAGGCCGCGTTTACTAAGTAGCCACATGAGTGCGCCCTCGCTATCACGAAAAAGGGACTCGGGCGAGGGTCCTCCTGAGACAACCTATGACAGCCCTCGTAGTATAGCGATCCCTACCACGACCCTCAAGCGTGTGTCCCCTTATTCAAAACAGGGCCGAAAAAATTCACAAGAGGCGGGACCCCTGCAAGCGCTGAAGGCTCATGAAGGAATACCTCAGGAAACTTATGACGTCCCTACGTTACTTCCGTCATGTAATTCGCGTGACGAAATAGATCCTGAATTGGACTACGATTTTCCACGCGCTAGTAATTCTGTGATTTCCGAAGCTTCGCAGCCAACAGACACCAGTAACGCAAGTCAGGAAAGTAACAATAAGAACCATGAGCGTGACGTATCAAAAATGCCAACGAATCTGTCACGCCACACGAGACGGCAAAAGCCCCGCCGAGCAGGCACGAAATTTACTTGAATGTTTTACAGAAGTTGCGTGACGCGATTGTACGGCCGTTTTTGGAGTACGACTGTGTCACGCTAGCACGTCACATGACACGCGTGGATCTCGAAGTAGTGTGGTCACTCCCCAAGGGGGAGGGGGAAGGGGAAGAGGAGGTTGATCCTGACGGGGGTGCGGAGGGGCTCGAAATGATGGTGCTGCCACACGGAAGAGATATCAGGAATGCGCTACTAGAAAGGTAAGGTTTTGAAGATTTTTAAATTTCTCGACTGCTGTGGTCTCGGGACCACAAAACATACTGTTCCTCGGTCCCAGTAAATAAGTGTTAAATTATATCCACGAGTTTGATATAGTTTTGCTTTAATTGTGAATAACAAAACTTTCTGTTTAGGTACTCTAACCTAACGTACTGGGTAGGCGCACTGGTGTTAGCCGCTGGCGAGTTAGCAGCGCGGACTCAAATCGTCACCAAGCTGATCGAGCTGGCGGACGCACTTAGTGACAAGCTTGGTAACCTGGTCTCCTTTATGGCCATTATCGACGGACTTGCACTAGCGCAGGTAACTAAGGGAGTGATCATTATTTTGCTTGAGTGGGGAGGGTGGGGAGCTCACATTTTCACCACTACAACCGTTCTTTTAAAGGGATCATGAGGTATTGAAATGTGATGTACTCGCTGATTTTCAGTAACAAGCGAACATTTTTTTTCGGAATGAGTGTTGGAGTTTAGGGAGAAAAGAGTGTCTTGAATTCAGGATCCCTGTGTATTCTTACTAATTATGTAATTTATGACGCAATAACGCGCGCTCTAATTAGTCTTGCAGTAACAGTGGTGTTTTGCGGTAACAGTCTGTATCTTGGATCAACTCAGCAAAATCCTTTAAAACCAACTGAATGGTCTCAAGAATTACGTTAATAATTTACGAAAATTTACGGCTAATTAATTCTTTGCAGGAAGTCAGAGATTTTCGATCTCATGCATAAATCAATGAAAAAGAAAAACATGACACAGACAGAGCCGGCTGTGTTCACTCACGCCTGGTTCTGTTTCACTCACGCCTGGTTCTGTTTCACTCACGCCTGGTTCTGTTTCACTCACGCCTGGTTCCGTTTCACTCACGCCTGGTTCTGTTTCACTCACGCCTGGTTCTGTTTCACTAACGCCTGATTCTGTTTCACTCACGCCTGGTTCTGTTTTACTCACGCCTGGTTCTGTTTCACTCACGCCTGGTTCTGTTTTACTCACGCCTGGTTCTGTTTCACTCACGCCTGGTTCTGTTTCACTCGCGCCTGGTTCCGTTTCACTCACGCCTGGTTCTGTTTCACTCACGCCTGGTTCTGTTTCACTCACGCCTGGTTCTGTTTCACTCACGCCTGGTTCTGTTTTACTCACGCCTGGTTCTGTTTCACTAACGCCTGGTTCTGTTTCACTAACGCCTGGTTCTGTTTCACTCACGCCTGGTTCCGTTTCACTCACGCCTGGTTCTGTTTCACTCACACCTGGTTCTGTTTCACTCACGCCTGGTTCTGTTTTACTCACGCCTGGTTCTGTTTCACTCACGCCTGGTTCTGTTTCACTCACGCCTGGTTCTGTTTTACTCACGCCTGGTTCTGTTTCACTCACGCCTGGTTCTGTTTTACTCACGCCTGGTTCTGTTTCACTCACGCGTGGTTCTGTTTCACTAACGCCTGGTTCTGTTTCACTAACGCCTGGTTCTGTTTCACTCACGCCTGGTTCTGTTTTACTCACGCCTGGTTCTGTTTTACCACAGGTAAACCGACTCCACCATACATGGTCGTGCCTTCATCACCAGTACTCCTCGGCCGCTATACTGTTTCACAGCACACTCAAGCCCTTAGCGGGTCTTTTAACCTCAGGGGCTCCTAGTCCCTTCCCAGGAGTGTGCCTACCGTATGTTGTCCCTCTAGCCCGACTTTTGGAAATGACCACAGAAGAGGACCTAAACGACTGGGGCCAAGATGATGTGGTACAAGGAATAGAGACCCTTTTGGCACATATGGACGCAGGGAGGACCCTAATTCAGCAGATCGGTGCCTTTAAGGCTGAATACGAGAAACGGACAACGGAGGAACTTTCCGAGGCAGATACGATACTCACGGATTACTTCCGGTCACGTGTCAATGTTGGTGACGTATTAGGGCTTGGCTCGGACCCAGGTCTCCGCTCACAGAAACTGGTTACGCTGTTGAACTGGTTGTCGGAGAACGCGGAGCGAGCCAGCAAGCCGTCAGCATTACAATCTAGTGTTTGACATGCGCGATGAGGAAACTGATCGTCGGAATTCTTAGAAAATCACCACAGGGTTCCCACGTGACAGAGCAGAATAAAAAAAAAAAAAAAAACAATAATGCACGAGGAAAGAAGATGGAAATAACACCGATGGCAAAAACACTCAGAAAATATGGAAAGAAATTCATCGCCAGATTTTGGAAAATCGGGCCCTTGGTTTTGACTTGTACATAGTTCATATGGAATTATTTTTCCATTCGAGTGAAGAAAGAAACTAACAAAAGTATCTTACTTGGATTTTAATATTTAACAATAGTAAATCCACTTTCTATCGTATGATGTTGATAGCAAAACAGGATCTTGTGTTCACTGTTTCGAGCTCCAAAAGTCAGCGGAAAAGTCAGCGTTCAGTCCTCTAATGTGCCAGGAGTCAACGAGAAATCGACATGATTTGAAAACTTGGGTTAAAACATGTTACCACCGTGATACATCTTATAACACAAAATGACAAAAAATGTTCTTCGAAGATTTTTCTCGCAGTTACTGAGAGTCGAACGACCCACTACGAGGCTAATTTTCAGTGTGACCATAATTTGATCAATTGTGACAAGCGAGCACATATTCACGCGTCGAATGCAATAAGCCGTGCAATTGAGGTGTTGCCGACATTTACGTGAATATTTTTATCACTTGTCACAACAAAAAAGGAACTGGTAACGCTGAAGAACTAGCATTGGAAGTGGGTCGTTCAGCTCTTAATATAAGCCAATGTATATTGTGTTCTCGAACTATAGAGATATAAATGTTTATTATTTGAATTTATCAATTATGCTTCTATTCGAGGTTTAGAAATTTGGAGTTTTAAAGACAAAAATTTATTTAAAAGCATTTGCTTAGTGGTTATGCTGTTTGTATCTTATCTCCGATGTTGGATTTATAATTTATAACTTTTAATATTAAAGTGTCCGCAGAGAGCAAACGGTTTTGTTTTTGCACGTCAGTGTCATTTCACGTCACGTCGTCTCCGTAACGTGACGAAACTCACGTCATTGCGCGTTACGTCATGTTATGTCAAGCCACATCATGTCACGTCGCGTCACGTAATGTGCTCATGTTTCGTCATGTCACGTACACAATTACGTCATATCATGTCACGTGACTCGCCAAACAGTTAAAAAATGAAAGTTTCTGGAAGTAGCACAGATGTCAATCCGTTCGCCATTGATAGTAGAGACCTTAAGCTGTGACGACGGCAACGAGGAAGACAACGGCAGAGAACAATACACTTGATTAAAGAGCATAATGCACGCATGTGCAAATGTATGAGATCAAATGCATTTCAACTGTTTTCGTGAAACTCCACTCTGTTGAACTTAGTGCTACGCGGCCACAGGCTTGCCTGAACATCTACATATATTCACTTCATTACCGCGACCATAATTAACCATTATCCTGCGAGATTGCGCAGAATATCGTCTGATACTTAGCCGACGAGGGACGAAGTCCCGAGTTGGCTAAAATCAGACGATATTCTGCAAAATCGAGCAGGATAATGGTTTTATTATTCAGCACATCGATAGCACAAAAAACCCCGAAAAAAATGACTTTTGTGTATTATTTACGAGCTCAAAACATCATATTTTCCTCAGAGACGGATATCGCAGGATAGCTGTCATGTTCAGAAGACAGCTATTGGCGTTCCAATGACCATATTTGGGCAGTTCATCGATGTGCTGAATAATAACATCTAATATACCCCGACCTGCTCCCAGTCTGACCTGATACCTCAGCTGGTTAGAGCATCAGATGTACAATTCCGGAGGTCGTGGGTTCGAATCCCTCTCGGGGTCAGAGTTTTTTTCTCTTTCTCCGCTTACTAGGGCTAACGCTCATAACATGTGACCATTTCATTAGCACGTTAGCTTTCACACAAGGTTAATTCCTTAACTCCACTCTGTTGAACTTAGTGCTACGCGGCCACAGGCTTGCCTGAACATCTACACTAGGTTTTACGGTTTGATGAGAACGTGCGCGCTGCTACAGATTTTGAAATAATTTTGTTTGATGTGATTGCAGTTGGATATCAATTTGCTGCTATCAATGTTTAAATGCAAGACTGTAAATGCAAGACTGCATTTAGTTCAGGGACACGTCGTCGTGCTCGTTGTCGTCGTCGCTACTTAACAGAAACCCTGGTTCTTAAAAGTACACAGGGAGCCCGAAAGACTCGCCCCAGTTAACCTCCAAGAAGCCCCGGATAGCTAACGACAGTGACTGATTCACCTATTTCAGAAAAGGTTGCACCGTCACAACTGTCCGTTGTAGCCCGCGATGCACCATGGGAGAAACTAAGAAGAACGAATTTCGTGTTAACCCAGTACAAAATTTCTTAGGAGCGATGTATTGTAGAATCATTTGGCATTAGAGCGGATTTCACATGACTGTCAAGACTTGTTGTGTAATTGCGATTGCTTTGCGTTCTTATTGGCTACTCGATTTTCTCAGCCAATCAAATTCTGTAGTAAATACAATTGTGTAATTACTTAGTAATTGGTTCGGCTTGCAATTGGCTGAGAAAAGCCATTTAGGACAAGTCGTGATTCCTCTCGATTCTCATTGGCTAGTGATTGCTCAATTGCAATTGTTTTCACGACAGTCATGTGAAAACCGCTCTATGCAGGGCGAAAGTATGGCTATTGATCCTAAAAACCAGTGTCCATAATTCTGTTTTGGTATACCTATTTGTTCCCATGACGCATCGCGGTTTACAACTGGTTAAAGACTCAATCTTGTCGGAGCACGTCATCTTTGGCCAGCGGCAAGCAGCCTATGAAATGCGCATGCGCGGTAACCAAGTAACGGGCGTACTTCCATGGGGAGTGACAAGCTCTTCGACTTGTATTAATAGGCTATTGGCTATAGGCGGTTCTAATTAGCGCATTGCTCCTAGTTAGTGCGGACTTCAGATGACTGTCGTGAGTAATTGGTAATTACTTTGTAATTACTCCTATAGGTTTTATTCAGAATTGGTGTAATTACATTGCGATTGGTTTTACTACAGTCATATGAAAACCGCTCTATTAATTAGAAAACAAAACAAGAATTAAGTCAAGGAGATAATGAAACAACAGACAGGACATTTGTCATCAACCAGGCCAGTTCCACTTGAAATCAATTGACAATTGTTGATAATCTGTTTTCTTAATAATTTTGTTTTCGGCTGCACTTATTTCTCAAACGTTTTAGTCAAGTCACCTTACCTTACATAACATAGTTTACCAAATTTTTGCCCAGTCTGTAACAAGCTGGTAAAACCAATGAGGTTTTAATGGGAGAACTTAAACCTTGGCAAAACATATTCAAGAAATATTCACTTGTTGATCAAAGTATGACTTCTCCCTTCGTTTAGGTCTTATATCTGAAGTTCATATCCTCAAAATTTCGTCAAAAGGAATTTTGTCCTTTCGCTATAAGGACTACTTTCCTGCAAAATATTGAGCTTATATATTCATAAACTGCGATATTGGAAACTTATTTTCACTCGTTGAAAGAAAGGATTTAAAACACCAACAAGGGAGGGAAACACGTTGATTGATGCAGTCGTCAAAGACGATCATAAGACCATTTAACACTTTTTAAAAAATATCTGCATTGCACAGCAAAATGGTGACTAAAACCCTTCTTTTTATTGTTCTCACGCTTACAGAGGTAGACTTGCATCAAAAGTTAAATGGTCGGCCCCTAAGACAAGGTGTTTTTAACTGGTTAACAAAACGGTTTTTTTACACTCAGGCCACGAGTCTGTTGAGTGAATCAAGTGCTTGAATGGAGGGCAGCTGCTCCACAACAGCTAGTCATTAGGGTAAACAAAGGGAAACTATCACCAGTCATTAAACAGCTCAAGAACTAAAACACAGACTTCACAAATGGTTGGAGTTCAGGACTTTGAAAAAAAAAACTTGAAGTCGAAATTTGCGACTAGTTGGCACATTTACCACTGTATGCATTGCTACGCGACCTCAAAATTCAATGCTGCGATGGGCGATTGGCGATTTTTAGCCGTCAATCAAACCAAAACGCTGGATTCGGCTGCTTTACTGGATCGATATTGATTGCAAAATCAACCAAAATGGTTTTAAGCTATCCTTTGGCTTCCCTTGCCTAGAATGTTTAACTCTCTGTTCAAGAAAATTGATATTAACATTTTCTTGCGTAAAATCGCCAATCGCAACAGTGAATTTTGAAGGTCGCGTAGCAATGCATACAGTGGTAAGTGGCAAAATCCGAAGTTTTAGTTGTGGTTTTTATGAGGACACGATACACCGACATGTCGCTGCATTCGCTGCATGGCGATTGTCAGCACTAAACTTGGGACTCGTTGCGGCTTCTGACAGCAATAAGTCTTCCCTGCTAGCAGAGGCCATGTTCTGTGTTTTGAAGTGGCCTCTGCACACAAATGTTACAACCTCGTCCAGATCGTGGACGTACTTGATTGGTTTGGCTGGTTTTACAAGAATGGCTTCGAAAACAGCCTGCGCTTTCACGAGATATTTTGTGTTCAATGACCAACACAACATTTGCTCAAATTTCAATAGAAAATAAAACGACTCACAGCGAATTCTCAAAGGCAATCTTAAGTTGTAGTAAAGCAGATAAATTGGCATTTTTCTTGCTCGCGCACAAACTTGATCAACCAGTTTCACCACGGCCCTCACGTCACAATTTTCTCACACATGAGTGACAGAGAAATGAAATGTGTGCAGAAGCTACTTTCATACCTGCCAACCCTGAAAGCTCCAAAAACCTGGAGATTGTGTTTCAAATGCAACAACTTTATGAGAAAATACCAAGAGAAATTTACCCGGGAGACATACAGTAAATACATGGAAAGTTTCACTTTTTTCCCGGGAGATCAAGGCTAAAACATGGAGACTCCCGCGAAAACCTGGAGAGTTGGCAGGTATGTACTTTCGCGTAGAAGAAAACACTAAAAGCTGTCGATTTTGGAGTTCTCACGGTCAAAACCAAATTTGGTATCACTTACCAAATACTGAAGAAGGCAGTGTAGATCTCCATCTGTTAGGAATTTGGGCAAAACGCATATTTTGGTGAAAACATGCAGGGATTCAACCAATGAAATTCTCTTTCCGTCTGCCATTTTGATCTTTGCATTATGGGATCGATCTTACCACAGGGAGCCCGCGCAACTCGCCCCAGGCCTCTATGGTATTTGGCAAAATACGATTGATTGAAATGGGTCCTTTTGCGGGACCCCTGGCGAGAGGAATAATTGTGCGAGAGGAATAATTGTTTTAGTCAAATCACACTAGTAGGTCAATTTGTCCCCCCCGTGGAGCCGTGATGCCTTCTGGCGATTGAGAGTGTTTGTTCTTTTGAAGTCTAGAAACATGTCCTGAATAATACAACAATAAAAAGCAAACTAATGTTGTTTAAAATTCAAGTTTCCCTTGCGAGCAGGGGTCTCTCAAAATATACCGTGCTCTGAGAGGCCTCTTCAATCAACTTGACTCAACACGATTCAACTTTACCCGAAGTTCGTTTTCAGTGATTTAGAAAATGATAAACATGCATTGAACGGCAACGTTGACCATCGTTAAACATGCAGTGAAAAATATTTTCCGAGTTTCATCGGGTTCTGAAAGCTTGTTCATGAAGAAATTGATTACAAATTATTCACAAAATGTTGAATCAGATGTCAACTTTGGCGCCAGCCTTAAGCCTGGTTCACAAATATCACGCGAACAATTAGAGGTCTTCAAGAAGTTGAAGTTGACAAAAAATAACATAAGATTGCTTTGGTGAAGTAATCTAGTGAAGATCCATAGATTTTTTCCAATATTTTCACATTTTTGCAACATAACGTCCTTATTTCGTTATGTCGCTAGTGTGCACCGGGCTTTAGGAATTTCGATTTTGTATGAAGTTGGCAGGGATAAATTATTTGCCTAGTAACATTGGTACCATGGACACGTTGCAAGCGTTTATAGAAAGTGCATCACAATCAATACAAATTAACTTAAATTAAATACATTGAAGTATGAAATTTCGAAATATGAAACGTATTTCGGAGACAACAATGGTTTTCGAACGAATAGCCCAACTAAACCTTTGCTGCGATTTTCGCAATTCCGCGAATTTCCCAAAAAAACTGCGTTTTGGCTTCCGTCGATCAAATCTGTTAAGACAGGCGCATGCGTACGTTTGGTATACATTTTATGGTGGAAAATTTGATTTGATTTTAAAGGGGCACTCGCACCCTTGCCTGACAAGCAAATAATTCAAATCGCAATCCAGTTCCATCCACTTGATAATGGATAAAAACACTATAGATTTGTATTGATTTAACAGTTAAAAGGTCATTTAACAAACCTGGACTCTTATTTCGGTTATTCCCGGTAAACCTAAATGTATTTTTGGTGATTAGAATTAGACTTATTTTTTGACAGGTGGTACAAAAATTAAACGTGCGAGTGCCCCTTTAAAGCCTAGCTGGTCCCTATTAGTTCAAAAACCTCTCAAAGCCTGCGTGAAATCACTCAGACCTGGACACTGGATTGATTACAACTGTATGCATTGCTACGCGACCTCAAAATTCAATGTTGCGATGGGCGATTGGCGATTTTTAGCCGTCAATCAAACCAAAACGTTGGATTCGGCTACTTCAGAGGGCCGACACTGATTGCAAAATCAACCAAATTGGTTTAAGCTATCCATTGGTTTCCTTGACTCGAAGGTTTAACTTTCTGGTTCAAGAAAATTGACATTACAATTTTCTTGCGTAAAATCGCCAATCGCCCAACATTGGATTTTGAGGTCGCGTAATGGAAGTCAAACCGCGGTTTGTAAATTGGCGTAGAGAAAAATAAGGACGTAAGTTATTAAAGCCATGAACACGTGAAAGTAAATCAATTGTCTATTGAAATAGGTCAATTGAAATATCAATAACAACACTTCAAATTAAGGTGGATCGACCCAGTAATTTTGCTTCCATGCCAACCAATTTTGAACCTCTCATATAAAAACAGTTTGATTTCTATAGCGCAGCCAATATAACACACCTACTACCCATAGACTGAAATACATGTCAGTACAAAAGTTGGGGAGATCGGAGTTAGTATCACGTGACAATCGGGACACGCCTATTTTTACTCTGATCCCAGTTTCAGACTGTACCGACATTTTGTCGATAAATGCTCCACGGTACCTCGAGTTTGACTGATTGCCTACGGAAAATGGGAAAATGGTCCAATTGAAAGGCGAGATAAGGGGAAAATGGTCCAATTGGAAGGCGAGATAAGGGGAAAATGGTCCAATTGAAAGGCGAGATAAGGTGAGATAAGGGGGAAATGGTCCAATTGAAAGGCGAAATAAAGCGAGATAAGGGGAAAATGGCCCAATTGAAAGGCGAGATAAGGGAGAATGGTCCAATTGGAAGGCGAGATAAGGGGAAAATGGTCCAATTGAAAGGCGAGATAAGGGGAAAATGGTCCAATTGAAAGGCGAGATAAGGGGAAAATGGTCCCATTGAAAGGCGAGATAAGGGGGAAATGGTCCAATTGAAAGGCGAGATAAGGGGAGAATGGTCCAATTGGAAGGCGAGATAAGGGGAAAATGGTCCGATTGAAAGGCGAGATAAGGGAAAAATGGTCCAATTGAAAGGGGAGATAAGGGGAGAATGGTCCAATTGGAAGGCGAGATAAGGGGAAAATGGTCCAATTGAAAGGCGAGATAAGGGGAGAATGGTCCAATTGAAAGGCTAAGGAAAAATTGTGCCAATTGGGAGCTGCGAGATAAGGCGAGATAAGGTCAAAGAGTAGGCCTGTGTTTATGATAAATTTAAAACGTACCAGAGTGGAGGGTTTGTTCCCGTGCGTAGGTCACGCCCAACACCCAATAATATGTTGGATTAATAACCCTCAAAGTAACTGAAACTCGATTAACCGGAGTTCCACTGTTAAACCATTTTCAACTCGTGGATATGTAAGGCACAATAACGAGTTAACGAGTTCGAGTTAAGGTTCGAGTTACTGAAGATTCGAGTTAGTGCGCGCTGCAGCCACGCATAGCGATCCAAATGTATCTCTGCATCAAATCACGACCATGACGATTCGAGTTACTTTCTGGTTATTTGGAGTCCACTTTAAGACCCTGTGACCGATGGGCGTGAAGAATAGTTTTGTAGCCCATAAAACTCTATGCTAATGAGGTAACGGCAAAAGTAGTGAACTCAATCCGTTAAAATCTCGTGGAATTTCGATCCATCCTTAGGTCTAAATCTAATTTATGTGATACGATGTCATCGAACAACAAACTAATGGTGTTATTTTGAAAGTTTCTTACTGTATTAGACAAACACAACAAACCAATCATAACATTGTCACACCCATCGGACACGGGGTCTTTAACTGGTTTCCGTGCTCATCTTTTCAATTTTTCCTCTTAGACATTTTTTTCATAAATATTTATGTTAGTACGGGAGCTGAATTCCAAAAAGTGCTCTAGAAAACGAGTTGGTTCAACTCACTTTACATACAAGAACTGGCTGTTGTTTTTGGCTGCCAGATGACTGAAGATCATCGCCACGTAGTTAGTACATTCAAATTGTGGTATCAGTTTCGAGCTACAGCCAGATTTGTCAGGGGGGTGGGGGGTCTTTTTCGACACCGAATTCTAGCAATTTTAGCATGTTGCAAAACATCAAATCAGCATATCTTTTGACTGTGGGGTGCGAATCGATTGATATTTGGACATCATCTGTTATCCATGGAGGTCTTTCCTTTGCACTTGTCTTATGTGAGATTTATCGTAACCATGGCAACGGTTGTTAGGGGAATGAGTTTCTTGGACTTTGGACAAATATTGTGCTCATAGCGATTTTCAACATGCCCTATTGCGTGGATAGTGGACTCAGAAACAAGTAAGTCATATTATTCCAAGTGCGGGTTCCCCCAAAGAGTAACATAGTAACAAAATAGGACCCTTTGAGCACTGTGCCATCTTACGGTAAAAGTCCAAAGTTGCTAGAACTGCTCAAAACCCCACTTTCTATCTCAGTTATAGCGAAACTACAAAAATATATATAACTTTTGATTATATGATGTGGAGCAGATGATGTTTCGCTATAGTAACACATTTATTCAGTTCTTTCTTTGGCACTAGTTTTATGTTGGTTGTCCGTAACCATGACAACGGTTGCCAGTGGCATAAATATTGCTAGATTTGTGTAAATGTTTGGGGTGAATAGTGAATTTCAGGTGCATATTCGCATCTTTCAAAACTCAAAAACATATTAATCTTATCACTCCAGGTGTAGATTACCCTAAAGAGTAAAATATTATGGAAAAGGAAATTTAGAGTATTGCGCCACCTTGAGAGGAACATGAAAAGTTGGTAAACTGCTCAAAACCCCACTTTATTTTAGTTATATAGCGAAACTACAAAAATATATAACTTTTGACTATGTGATGTGAATCAGATGATATTTCGCTATCGTAACCAGTTTATCAAGTTCTTTCTTTTGCGCTAGTTTCATATTGGTTTTCCGTAACCATGACAACGGTTGTCAGGGGCATAAATATTGCTAGATTTGTGTAAATATTTTGGGTAAATAGTGAATTTTAAGTGCATTTTTGCATCTTTCAAAACTTAGAAACCATATTAATCATATCAAGTGTAGATGACCAAAAGAATAACGTATTATGGAATAGGACATTTGGAGCATTGTGCCACCTTGCAATGAACATCAAAAAAATGATAAAACTGCAAAAATCCCACTTAGTTATATCACTTTTATTGAAACTATAAGAACTTTGACTATGCCATGTAAATTGGTGGGTATTTCTCTATCGTAAGAAATCTATCAAGGTCTTGCTTTTGCACTAGTCTATGTTGATTTCATAACCATGACAACGGTTGCCAAGGAAGTTAATATTATTAAATATTCCTGCGAAATAGTGTATTTTTGCGTATTTCATAAAACATGGAAGTCATATTTCTTCAACTCTAGATGACCCTATACATAGAGTGACATATTACGAAATAGGACATTTTGAGCACTGCACCACCTAGCAGCGAAAGGCGAAAGTTGCCATTACTGCTCAAAACCCCACTTCGTATATCTATGTTATTGCGAAACTGTAAAAATATGTATCTTCTAGGATGATATTTCACTATTTTAAGAAATTCTTTCTTTTGCAATAATTTTCTTTATTTTTTCGTAACCATGACCACGGTTGCCAGGGACATGTAGTTTGATGAACTTGTGCAAATATTTGCGCTTAATAATGATTTACGCGTATTTGAAACTCATCAAACATATGTCACTCCGAGGGAGCCTTGCCTTGCCTATTGCCTGCCTTGCCTTCCATGGTTGAGGGTCGGCGATCCTAGGGACCACACACATGCTTCTCCAAGCGTGCCTGTCGAGTGCTAATGTGGAGCACCCAGCGCCCGACAGGCCAGTCCACTCCTTGATGTCGTCACGCCAGTATTTGATGCGAGGATCTCAAAACATTTAATTTCCCTCGGGCGCCTTTGGTCTTTGAACTATAACGGTTTGAGTGACAGCTTACCGGGTGGTCACTTGTCTATTCGATCAAGTCTTTGTATAGTCAGGTTTTCTTACCCACCCCACACCGCACCGCATTGAGCGCTTCGCTCGTACAATTTTTGTATTGGAAGCAAAATCTCACGGTTTTGTGGTTGGCACAAAAAATCGTGGAATCCCCCAAAACGAAGCGTGAAACGCGGAAATCGAAGAGGTCAAAGATGGGGTAGGGCTCGTTTGCGATCCCTAGCCTGCGAATATCCGGTACACGCGATTCGCAGGCTAGCGATCCCCCGCACTATTAAAATAAATCACTTCAAATAATCAGATGATTGATTTCAGACATTTTGCAAAAACGTTAAAAAAATGTCCTCGCAGCACTCCGCTTTCTTTCAGAAACTTCTAGTAACAACGTTTAAAACGCATTTTGCTTGTTTTTGTACGCAAGAATATGTAAGTCTTGTTATTCCAATATTGATGCAACAACAACAAAAACAATAGGTGCAAAATCTGACATAAAATAGTTTGTACAGGCAACCTAGAGTAGCACTAGACTAATCGAGCTAGGGTTCACTTAAGATTGGAAAAATTGTAATGTATGTATCGGAGAGAAAAGGAAACACTGATGGTACTATAGATTGTGTGTTGCAAAGGGAAAAAGCACAGGGAAGACTTCACGACGAGTATACAAACAAAACAAAATAAAATAAAAGTACGAAAAAAAGCGAGATGCAGAGGTGGTGCATAATTAATATTAGAGAAAGTAAATTTAGTAATTTGCAATTCTGTCGGCTGTTAATTTATTTTTATAGAGGTTTCGATGGAGCAATTTGTCATTTTTGTCAATAGAATTCCAGATTTTAACTCCTAAGAATCTTATATTAAATTTTCTAAAATTCGTGCGAGCTTTTGGAAGGTAATAATTTAATTTTGAGGCTAAACGAGTATTGTAGTTGTGTTTACTTGATAAGGGTTGGAAAAATGTATCAAAAGTCATGATGCCATGATGTCATGAAAGAGCCGTCGAGAGAAATAACTTTACGCACATGCCCCAACTTTCAAAATCAGCCGATGAGCGAAGGCAATCTTCTCGCCTGCTCTGGATTCGAAAATGACCCCGGATCAGTTGCAAAAACTCATTCGTCTTAGACCCCGTCCACACTACACCGTTTTCAAACGAAAACGGATACTTTTTGCTCCGTTTTCAATTGCGTCCACACTTATCGTTTTCGTATCGTATTCGCCCATCCACACTACAACGCGTATCCGTACGAAAACGCTCTTATGCATTCAGTGGGCATGCTCAACAACCTCGTCCCCAGGGTCTTGTGGGTAATTTTCAAGATGGCGGTTGGTGACCACTGTCTGAGGACATGGGAACGAGGTTTGTCTTTGTTTCGAAACGGTCATGTGACTCAGCCTCCCCCAGGGTCTTCTACCGAGCTAACCGCCATTTTGAAAACGACCGAGAAGACCCTGGGGACGAGGTTGCATGCTCAAATAAGCTGAACGCACGGCGCATTTCCATCTGTTGGCCTGTGGAATTGGTCGGGTTTGCTGTGGTGACGTCATCGTTTTCATATAGCATCCACTAGAAAACAGCCTTTTCAAACAGCTCCGTTTTCAAATCGCTCCACTCTGGAGAGCGTTTTCGGATTGATCCGTTTTCGGTGATCGTTTTCGGCGTTGTAGTGTGGACGATAGCCGTATCCGGAGCAAAACGTATCCGTTTTCGTTTGAAAACGGATTAGTGTGGACGGGATCTTAATTGGACAACCATGCAGTTCTGTTATTTATTAATTATTAAGTGAATGATAAAAAGCCGAAAGTCCATATGATGCAAGCTGATAGTCAATATCTATATTTGGACAGCGTGGTTAGTGGAATGACATTTTTGCAGAAAGGAAGCATTCTAATTTCGTCCAAAGAAAATATTTTTCATAGCCGTTGTTTCCATGGTTGATGGAACCTGGTTCCTGAGAACCTGGTTACCTTCAACAAAGTATATATACAACAGATCGTCGCTAAATGTATCCATGTGGGAGCCATTATTATGGATTATGATGCAAAGCTAAGGCATCTAGAGGCAAGAGGGTGCAAAATGTGGGCAGATAAGAGGTGCGTGCGCAAAAATCGAATTAGTTTTAAAGGCTTCTTTTAATTAAGCCTAAACTGTAAAAAGAACCTTACCTCCTCTGCACAAAGATGGTAAAACATATATTTTTGCTCTGATCTAAGTATCACCTCTCCCTAAGTTTTTTTTGGCTATAGAACAACTTTATGGAGTAGAACATTCATAAACTGCGAGACTAGAAATAGTAAGCTCATGTCCCCTGACAAATAAACTGCAAAATACTAATAACCGAGCGCAGCTAGAAGTGCGGTAATTCCGATATTCTGCACGTTTTTCAACGGGAAAAGCCACGAGTTAGCCTACGGCATGCCTTTAATTAGTCACTTGTTTTCGTGTCATACCGCTCACTTGCTCGACTGCCATGTCATAATTTGTTTATTATATACTCTGAAGAAAGACAAATTGCATTTTATTCTTGCCGTGAAGTGATATCGTATCACTTCACTGATACGATTTTTATTCACTGCTTTATCACATGGATATCTGGTAACATTATATAATAAGTCCCTTTAGTAGCTTTTTCCCTCTCGTGACATTTGGGAAACAGGGGCGCTTTTAATAGAATAATGACTTCTGGACAACGACAAAGCCATGCCTGATACATTGAACTGGGGCGGCGTAATATTACGGACATCAATGAAATATTCCCATAGCTGGCAACAGCGTTAACATGGTTACAAAAATCGGTTATTTATAGTAGTACTGCAAAAGCAAGATCTATCTGGATAACATATGATGTGCAAATATTGATCCATTCACAACAAATGGGCAAATAGACTTTATGGATTTCGATTGTGTACAAAACTTGGGTCGTGAACAATTTTAGCACATATTGATTCCCTTTGTAAGGTGGCACAATACACAGAATATCCTATTTTGTGATATGTGGTCGCCTACCCTTTGAGTGAAATGACCTATAAAAACATGTGGAAATGCACTCACCATTAAGCGCAAATATTTACACGTCAAGTTCCTCAAAATTCCTATTCGTGGCAACAGTTGACATGGTTACGAAAAAATAAATAAAATTAGTGTAAAAGAAAGAACCCGCCGAATTTCTTAAAATAGTGAAATATCATCCAGTTTACATTACCTAGTTAAAAGATATATATTTTTACAGTTTCGCAATAACGGAGATACAGAGTGGGGTTTTGAGCAGTAATGGCAACTTTTGACTTTCACAGCAAGGTGGCGCAATGCTCAAAGTGCCTTATTTCGTAATAAGTCACTCTTATAGGTAATCTAGAGTTGAAGGAATATGACGTCCATGTTTTATGAGTTTAGAAGTATGAAAAAATACATAAACATCGCTATTTAGCGCAAATATAAAAAACATTAACCCTAGCAACCGTTGTCATGGTTACGAAGTCAACATAGACAAGAAATATATTGATAGATTTCTTACAATAGAGAAATATCTACCAATTTACATGGCATAGTCAAACGTAATGTGTTCTTATAGTTTCAACAAAAGTGATATAACTAAGGGGGATTTTGAGCCGGTTTATCATTTTTTGATGTTGAACGCAAGGTGGCACAATGCTCCAATTTTTTTATTCTATTATAAGTTACTCTTTAGGGCCATCTACACCTGGAGTGATATGATTAATATAGTTTCAGGGTTTTGAAAGATGCAAAAATGAACCTAAAATTCACTATTCACCCCAAACATTTACACAAATCTAGCAATATTTATGCCCCTGACAGCCGTTGTCATGGTTACGGAAAACCAACATAAAACTAGTGCAAAAGAAAGAACTCGATAAGTTGGTTACGATAGCGAAATATCATCTGCTGCACATCACATAGCCAAAAGTTATATATATTTTTGTAGTTTCGTTATAACTGAGATAGAAAGTGGGGTTTTGAGCAGTTCTAACAACTTTGGACTTTTACCGTAAGGTGGCACAGTGCTCAAAGGATCCTATTTTGTAATATGTTACTCTTTGGGGAACCCGCACTTGGAATAATATGACTTACTTGTTTCTGAGTCCACTATGCACGCAATAGGGCATGTTGAAAATCGCTATGAGCACAATGTTTGCCCAAAGTCCAAGAAACGCATTCCCCTGACAACCGTTGCCATGGTAACGATAAATCTCACATAAGACAAGTGCAAAAGAAAGACCTCCATGGATAACAGATGATGTCCAAATATCAATCGATTCGCACCCCACAGTCAAAAGATATGCTGATTTGATGTTTTGCAACATGCTAAAATTGCTAGAATTTGGTGGCTGAAAAGACCCCCCACCCCCCTGACAAATCTGGCTGTAGCTCGAAACTGATACCACAATTTGAATGTACTAACTACTTGGCGATGATCTTCAGCCATCTGGCAGCCAAAGTGAACAGTAAGTTCTTGTATGTAAAGTGAGTTGAACGAGACCACTTTTTTCTGGGGTCAGCTCCCGTACTATGTATAGCTATTTCAAATAAATTGTTAAGTTGTTAAGTAATCATCCATGCAAGAACTAGGCAAACCTCCATTGTTCTACGGCATTGAAGGTTCCCCACGTAGGATATGTCCTATTTTTTTACCACAGTAAGTTATCATGACTAGTAACATAATAAGAGTGAAAAATTTATAGATTTCGACTTGCTTTGAGAACATATGGTAACGAAATGTCTCTAGACCAATCAGATTAAAGAAGAACAAAGGAGTGAGAATCAGCATTTTACGCTAGGTTCCCCACATACAAAGTCTTTACAAATTGCATATCCTGTTTGTGAGTACCACAAGTGCTTATGTCTCCCTAAAAATCCTGACAAGTCTTTCTATCATAGTGAATTTACTGATTTTCATGTCTAAGCCAATAAAATTGCCTATATTTTCAATAGAAATTAATTGCATTCCAGCATGCTTTGCCGTTGGCCTGCCTAGTTCTTATACGGACCATTACTTAAACACATTCAAATAAAGAATTAATATTCAAGGATCCAATGACTTGTTAGGGAATAGTTTTTGAAATTGAAGAGTTAGTTTAAAGGAATCCCTTGATAAATTTCACGGGATTTCGATGAAGATTTGAGCGAGTTAATTTGGCTAATTTGGCGTGCGTTTCACGGGATTTCGATGAAGATTTGAGCGAGTTAATTTGGCTAAGGGGCCGACCATTTAACTTTTGAGGGGGGGGGGGGGGGGTGGGCTATTTTGAAAAAAAATATCCTGCACGGCCCGAAGGGCCGAAAAAAATTTACTGCACAGCAAAATGGTGACTAAAACCCTTCTTTTTTATTGGGAAAAAAATTCTCACCGCTTAACAGAGGTAGAAAAAAAAATCTTGCACCGACAAAAAAGCCCACCCCTCCCCCCTCAAAAGTTAAATGGTCGGCCCCTAATTTGGCGTGCGTGCTAGAAAAAGTCTCCCGTTTCAAACGTGTCAAATTTCCTATTAAAACCCGCGATATCTATCTTTGCAACTCTATATCGAAATGACCTCAATTTTTACCATTCAATATTGGAAGCATTCTTTACTTGTTTGAGCAATTTTTGTTTGTTAAACTGGTGATACTAAAATATTGATGTTACAATGTTGTTTTCGGTGATCATGTCCCTTTATGTTCTGAATAAAACACAATGTTTTCCCCCAGGGCACGTCTCTAAGGTGCAGCCACGCTTCTTTTTTGGCGTTTTCCCTTTGTCGTTTGTTTTTCATAATTCAAAATCTTCACAATGCCAGAGTAGCCTAAGAATGAATTGTAAACAAGATTATATCGATACCCCACCCCCTAAGGGTTGTTTTACACTTCAAGGACGAGTAAACGGGTGTCTCTTACCTAGCAACAACAGCACCACAAAAAAAGGTAGCCACGGGGTACTGGAGTCTTCGGTGTAAGAAACTATGTCACTATACTCAAATGAATAATGACTTTTAATTATGGATCAGTAATATTCAACAACATGTGAATTGTTTATGGATTTGTTAAATAAGAAGTCAACGTCTCAGGTTGACTCGCGCGAAATAGAAATGAAGATATCATTATGTCACGGCGTAGCGTGATGCTTTACCCCCCGTACTACTGAGAATGAAAATACTATAAAATTTGACCTAAGAAATTCAAAAGTTTCATGAAGATGAGCTCGAAACGCTCGTTTCGAAAACGTCTCCAAACTGTAGATTTGTTGTATTCGTGTGAACGGTCGAAGAGGTTTTCAAATACGAAGACGTCAAAGTTAGGGTCAAGTCCACTTGCTTTTCGAAGGGCGCATGCGCACCCATCCCGCGCATGCGCGCGAAAATTGTTATCCTTAGAGTCCCTACATAAAAAATATAAAAACTAATAATAACACAATGTTAAAATGATAACAATACAAATGATGCTAATGATAAAAATTTGTATAATATGTATATACATTTTTATAAATTTGTATAATATAATATAATATAATATAATAAAAACACTAACTATTACGATTAAAAACCGAGCCACCATGATAAAAAAAGATTTCTTATTGCATTCTAATTGAAGTCCGAAGTCTTGCTTGTTGGATCGAATCGTTTTTGCGTATACGTGTAATCTTGTTCCAAGAGCTGCGTATCTTTAAGGCAAATCTCGTAACCAGAGCCCGCCATCTTTTGGCCTGCAGCAAGATTCGGGGCCCTAGGGGAATCCGATTTGTGAGCATGCGTGGTACGTCAAGATCATAACAGAAAACACAGCGAACTTTCAAACCGGAAACCCAGAATCTGGGTTAAAAAAACATCGATCCCCCCAGAGCCCTGAATCTTGCTGCTGGCTTAAAACGGACGGGTACTGGGTACGAGATTGCTGTTAAGGCATGCGCCGTTTCAAACGCATTCGCACTGAAGACTGCCCAAAATCTGGGTATAACAAAATTGGTTATTCCAGAGCATTATGTCTCGCCGCTGCGCATTTCCCTTTCGTAAATGGTCGTTGCCATTTGGACGACACTTAGAAAATTTTCACGTTTTATTTTTGATATGTCTCAGTCAAGGTAAAAGGAAAAAATCTTGTATAAATTCTACCCTGTTTAGAACCCTAACCCTAACCGGTAACCCAAACCTTAACCAGTGCGCTACAAGTGAATTCGCTGGGTTGGAGGTGCTTTTTATTTGGATTTGTACTATCTTTCATTAGCATCTATAGAACGAAGCTATATATATGATAATTACTAACTGTCCCAAGGGATCAGAAATGGCAACGACCTTTCTGAAAAGGCATCGACCATTCACAGAAATGGCAACGACCGTTCTAAAAGGCAACGACCGTTTACGAAAGGGAAATGCGCCTCGCCGCTCGCTCAAAGGTGCACTGGCTACGAGGTTGGTGGTACGAGTGGGTGCACGGGCAAATAAGATTTAAATACGGTCCGTATGAGTACGGTCCGTATGAGTACGGTTCGTATGAGTACGGTTCGTATGAGTCTATGAGTACGGTTCGTATGAGTACGGTTCGTATGAGTACGGTTCGTATGAGTACGGTTCGTATGAGTACGGTTCGTATGAGTACGGTTCGTATGAGTACGGTTCGTATGAGTACGGTTCGTATGAGTACGGTTCGTATGAGTACGGTCCGTTTGAGAACGGTCCGTATGAGTACGGTTCGTATGAGTACGGTCATTAGCCTAGCATGACGCGTGGGATATTCTGCAGTATGCCACTCGAAGGCATAGTATAACTAGTATGTGCCGCCCTATAGGGTATGGTTTTTGGGCTCTGCGGTAGGGTATCGTTTTTCAATTGTTTGGTCTGTGATAGGGTATGTATTTCAGTATGGCTGGCTACCCTACAAACAAAGTTCGATCAAAGTTGTGCGGCATTTAGTGATAAAGACAGTTTATTCTAAAACCTTTATATGTATACCTTTAACGTAAGGTCTGCGGTAGGTTATACAATTTTAACTGAAGGTCTATGGTAGGGTATGAAAAAACGAGGATTTTTTGTCTCTGCATGATAGGGTCAGGTTTTGGAGACCTCGGCGGCACACCCCTACCCAAAAATCAATGGGGGAGGCTCTGGCGACAGCCATTGACGCATGCGGGAGTTTTGCATTCTCGTACCCAGAGCTCCCCGGCTCGTCACTTCGCAGGGGAGGCTCTGGTGGCGGCCATTTGAGGGCCCTCGCTGATTGGCTGATTTTGTACGTTGGAGCATGCGCTGAAAGGTCTTTCTCTCAGCGGCTCTGTATTAAATCTCGCGCATGCGTCAGTGGCTTTCACCAGAGCCTCCACCGCGAGGAGACGAGCCGGGGAGCTCTGGGTTCGAGAATGGGAGTTTTGATACAGAGTTGAGAGAGAAGCCTTTCTGCGCATGCTCGAACGTTCAAAATCAGCCAATCAGCGAAGGCCCTCAAATGGATATCCCAGAGCTCCCTGGGCGAGAATGAATATGTCAGAACACCTGCGCCGTGAATTAAATTCAAATGTTTAAAAACTAAACAACAAATCTTCCTGAAAAGAAAATTTTGTCTTTGGAAATAAATGTGGCCATCATTCATTTTCATATTCATTTCGGTTCGTATGAGTACGGTCCGTATGAGTACGGTAAGACAGTTTTGATCGATCGGAATGGAGAGGGTCCGTATGAGTGCGATTCGTATGATCTAAATAAAATGAGTGCTAACTTTATAAGCCAGTCTATAATGCTGTGACCAAACCAATTAAACGTTGACTCCAACATTGAATATTTATTCATTTTCAGCACCCAACGAAACACTCTAAATATTTCATTAAACGCGTGTTCAGCGATGTTAAACATTGTTCAATGCATGTTTATCGTTTTCTAAATCACTGAAAACTTAACTTCGAGAAAAGTTGAATCGCGTTGAGTCAAGTTGAGCACCGTGTTGAATGATGTCAAACCGTTCAACAATCGTGAAAATAGCGGAAAGTGTAATATGATTTAAATCTTCAAAAGTACTATCTGTCAGCCATTGCTTTCAACTGATTTGAAAATTACTCAGTATCTACCAGGGGGTACCTAGAGCTGTTTTGTAAGGTACGCAAAAGAGAAGTCTGATAGACATCATCTTTAGAAAAACATCAGAAAAAGGTTGCGTACTTTGCGTACTGGTAGCTACGCCTCCGTCTACGCAGCGTAGCTGCCTTTAAGCCCGTTAAGCTGTGGTGAATTTTTTTTAAGGATTGAGGTAAAAGAAGTTTAAGTTTTAGTTTAAGTTTTGTAGCGACTGAGAGGCAGTTTCTAAGGAGGTTGCATTGAATTGGGTCCACATAAAGTTACTTTTTACATTGGGGTATATTTTTGGTTACCATATGTCCACAAAGTTTGACAGCGAGCTTAAAGGTGAAAAATGCCTAGCTAAGCCCGTGGTCTACCAATCATGGCTGAAGATTTTGCGCTTAGAAGAACAGCCTCAAGCTCGGATTGACAAGTATTCGACAATCCTCGACAATACACGGTATGGGACTTCAAAGGTCACAGCTAGGAGCAAACGAAATGCTTCTCTGTTATTCAATGATTACCTAATTAAAGTGTGATTAAAGTCTTACCCCCAACAGGGGAAGCCTGGGGGATTTTGTCCTTGCCTTATTTTATTAATATCAAAGATTGAATGGGAGAAATCACATGCTGATTCTGTAGTTCACTAGCACAGGGCAGAAGTTATTTGCTAAGAATAGAAATAAAATGACCTTGGAATCCATAAACGCAGAAATGCCTTGGAGATGACGAGAAACATCTGTGTTCTAAATGTAGCTTGGAAGAAAAGAAGAACACGTTTATGGAATAGCAAGGACATTTTATCGATTCTCGATAGTAAATATGCCTTACTGAGATCTAATTTTGCAATTTAGCCTCTCAAGATTCATTAAACCACAAATTAAACTTTTACATTTTTTGAAACTTTATTCTAAAAGTGGAAAAAATTGTATTTTCGTTACTGCTAATGGAAAATCAAAGGAATAATGTAGTTATTTCCTATTCGTGTTATTCGTTTAAAGAAAAGTGTTACGTTGAAAGCTAATGTTTAGTGGATTTAAAATGGGAGGGAAAAAAGCTTAACTTTATTCTTGTATATCAGCTGACGATATATAACAATAACTCAGCCGGTTTCAAAGCGATGACGCAAACAAAAAAACGTTACGTAGGTAAGGAATTAAGTATAGAATTGCCAAAACATGGATCACCGTTTTTGTCGCGCGATGAACGCAAAAAAATGGACCAGCGCCTTAACTTTTCAGGTGCCCTTACATATTTGCACCGAAAGCTCAAATGTCGCTTATGCCGGTACGAAAAAAGCCATGGCTGATAAATAGATAAGTAAATAAGCTGATAAATACGTAAATAACTAAGGAAAAATATTGACAATGGAGGCAGAAAGGCAAACAAAAGGAAGGCGATGCACGATGAGTGCTTTTATCGCGCTTCCAGCGCCCTATGTTTTGAGATGGCGGTAAATTTTGGCGCCAAAAGCTACAAAGTGACCGTTTACACGAACAAATAATAATAAGTTAAAACTATGGCATAAATGTTTACAAATGCAACTTATTCAAGCAATGTATGCTTAGGATTCCAGGGTAAATTCAAGGGACAAGTCTTTTTAAAAGGTGATAAAACTTATTTAACAATTCTAATTAACACCGCTCTAAATTGCACCAAAAAGAGAAAATCACTTAATTGAAAAGTTAGCAAAGGGATTTCGTCATTTTTGTATTTCCCTTTATTAGATATACACAAAAATTAAGTAAAATTGCTCTTAAAAAGTTCCAAATCAAGTTAAATTATTAGAATAAGATTAAAGGCATTAAACAAATTTTGTTTTCTTCCAAGTTCTACCTCGGAACAACTACTGATATTAGGTTGTTATTTGTTTGAAACACAAGAAAAAGACTAGCAAAAGCGGTACATTCTAGATGAGCAATTCTGACAGAGTTTGAAAGCAGATAAATACAAATAAGCAGGAATGATATAAAAGAGGGAACATGTTTGCTCTTTCCTCCTCACACATTATGATGACTGGGAGGTAGTATACTATTTGCATTCTGGTGTGAAGTTCGCCAGATATGTGTATGAATTTTGTAAGAATTGCTTTAAGAAAATGGATGAACAAATGTGATTAAAAATAAATCGTAAAGTTGGAGATAATAAGGTTACGGACATGAAAATTAGTAGTGTCACCTTGAAATAATGGACATGGTAAGCAGATTAAAGTAAAATTCTGGTAAAAGTCGTGTTTTCTATTCAGTTGAAATAAATGTTTCGCATATATGAGAAAACTAGCTTGTGCAGAAGAATTGCAAGTTGCCCCATTATAAAATTCTGGACACTAAAAAGGCAAAAAAATATCCCTTACATTCTACCAAAAATAACAAAGCGCAAGTGCAAAATAAATATACCCTGGGGCAAATATTAGCTCGACAAAACCTGCAATTACTATTGAAATGCTTGATTTTAGCCTCCAGAAAAATGATGTCTGAAACGAGTTTGCTTTTTAGTTATTTATGAGCTTGGCCCTTGTAGAAAATGGGTTTAAAATAAGCTTAGATAAGAGTTAACATTGCTTAAAAGGAATACCCTCGGTTGTTTAGAATAGTGGTGCACGAAAAAAATAGAGAAAGCCATTGATTATGTAGATGGTACAAGGTAAACAAAGAAATCAGTATGGTTCTCCCTTGTTGCGAAGCATAAGTATCAGTGGGGAAAATCACTTATTAATTTGGTTGTCTAGCACGCGAGAAATCGATTATCAAAGAACATCAAAGCAATATACGTTCGCCATTTTGGAAAAAAATAGTCCTTTTTCAAAATCGCTCATTTCGAACTAGAAGCCGTTTACAAGCGGTTTACAACACTGGGAAATTTCTCATAATTATTTACACTTAAAAAGACTGGGGACTTTATGAAGTGCAAATTATGCTAGAAATGTGTTACCTAAAGTTACAAATTCTTGATTTGCTTGCATCTGTATGAAAATATAGAGAGAAAGGCGTGCTGGAAGGAGAAAGTTTCACATGAGTGAGTGAAATAACACACATTTCTGTCAAAGTTATGTTGTTTCGTAAGTAAACATTTGAGTGAAAGTATAAGATAGGCCCTAGTTATCAGCTTTCACATATAATAAGGAGCAATTTACCATCGATTTCTCATTTTCAGTCAATGGAGTTTGAATGGCTTTGTGTTAGCTCATGAGGTCTATAGGTTTTATCATGTAAGATTACTTGCTAGCCAAGTGCCTTAAGCAGATATGTAACTAGGTATATAACCCCGCCAATAGGGTACTGCCCATGCTTTTAAACCTCATTAAAACAAAATATTATTTTTTAGAAAATGAGCTTTGTTTTTGCTGTTACTAAATTAACGTTTTTTGACATGGATCGTGGATAGGTCGTAATTACGCCCGAGCAATGAACGAAATGGCTGATTTTTTGTGTGATTTCGATTGAGGATCAGATTTCGCTATAATATAAAGCATTTAAGAGTATGTACAGAAAAAGTTAAAAATAGACGAAATTAGACGAAAATTTTGTGGTACAAATAGCATGCCGCATTTGAAAAGCAACAGTTTATTTGAATCATAAGGGAAGTCAAAGAAAGGGAAAGGGAAAATTTATCAAAATATGCCATAGAAAGCCATCTCATTAATGGCAGAAAACGTAGTCTATATAATTTGGTCGCCGAAAATTAAAATGGTTCCCAGAAGAAGGAAATCAATCAAAATATTAATAAAACGTTGCACAAGAAGATATCTCTTGCTTTGATGTTTGAAATATACAAAACCAAACTACAAAACGAAAAACTAGGAAACTAAGAAAGATTTGCACAATTTTATGGGAATGTAGTCACTCAGAACAAGCAAAAAACGTCAAATATCCAGAATACAACATCTTCACTTTGCTTATACAATTTATTGCAATAAAAGACGTCAGATTTCACAATCAATTAATTGTGTGATCACTTTACTTAGAAATGAACTGAGTGTGACAGTAAGATAGAAGCTTTCAAGCCTGTGAGTTGACAGATTTCATGTTTATAAGATTTACTTGGCTACCAATAACAGGCGAATGCTGCTTAACCAGTGATCTATTATTGGTCGTCCCGTTTATCAATGGTAAACACTTTGTTCTCGCGACAAAGAGGCGAGCGGACGTGCACAATTATTTAACGACCTAATGATTATTGAGTTAAGGAAACTTAACCATTGTTCCAGACACAGGGAAAATCTTTATCGCAATCAAAAATATCCTTACTGATGACTGAGGCTCAAACCGAGGAACTAGTCGATGATTCAGTGTCACTTGGCGAACGATGCAAGTTTTCCTGTCCGTGGTTAAAGCGTACTTTTGGAAGGAAATGTTTTGACAGCTAAGATAATAAAGAAGTAAATGTTTTTATCAAATTCCATGATTTGCAATGTTTAAAGTTGACTAAGCCACTAAAATGCGTCCATTCCGAAACTCTAATCTAGCGAATAGCACAAACATGGCGATGGCCTTAAAACAAGTGAGCTATAAGAAAATAAGATTGACATTAATCTAATAAAATATTTTTAAAACAAAAATAGAGGAAGAAGAATATAGAGGTATTTGGAAAAGAGGCGCACGAACTTTGATTATATGGCTTTCAGTTTTGGAAAACCCCCCTCATAATTCATGGTCGAGTAAAAAACTCGTCTTGTTTTTGCTTCCAAGACATAAACTAAACATCTGTCTTCACATATGAACCGAGTTGCATGGGAGCTTCTTTCAAATCATCTTTAATCTTTTCTTTTTTTGTACAAGGCACGCATTTGAAGGGATTGGACACCTGAGTCAGTGAAATCTCGAGGAGGCTGGGTGGATGAACACTACCCCTCCGTCTCTTATCTCTCTTGAAACCAAACGACAATGCAAGCCCAAGATCCAAGATACGGCTTAACTGAAATCACCTATTATGATCCACAGTCCTGAGGTTGATTTTTCTAATTATGAATAGGGAGGCACCCCTACTATTGAGAGTTATAACTTAAGAAAACGAACTGGTTAATGATGTCATACAAAACGGCGCGGCGTTTAGCCCCTGGTTCGATGGCCTTTTGTGAAGTGGCGGAGACAATAGAAACTAGGCGTCGAGCCGAGTGTAGTTTATTCGCTTCGAAGCTTTCATTAATCTGCTAAGGTGTTTTGCCATTTAAGTAGAAGGCAATGTCTAAGGAGCAAATCAAATTGGTGCAGCCCTGCAAAATAATATTCGCGATTAATTAAAAACATTAAACATGATGATCAGCGAGCGTGCTTATGGTTACGTCAACCTAAGTTTCTAGGTACAACTCAGGGGGGAGTAGAAATTCGTACCCCAGTCACGTTTGTTACTGCCCGAAACCACCGAACTCCGATACATATACCCAAGTCTAACATTTAATAGCCTTGAAACGCACAGCATTTTTTTTATATAAGGAAAGATAGCCGTTGTACAATGTGTACAAGCTAAGAAAGCGCGTAGAGCTCAACTCAAGGCTGCGTCACCTCAGCGTTCATAGCCAGGTGATAGGGTAGTTCCGTAATGAAATTTGCCATTGTCTCCACTCAAACGAAGCCGAATTTCATTTTGCATCTAGGGGACTGCTGTTTAGATGAAGTCGTTCGAGTCCACCTGCCCTTTGCTAAACAATTAGCGCGCAAGCGAGTAATGAGGCTCGATCAGGTAGCTAATAAAGTACAAATAGAGCGCACTGCGCAAAAACTCACAACGGCTTTGCAAGATAACACGAGAACAACTCTGCCATCTAGCTGCCAATGAATATGCTACAAAACAACATAGAGCAGTCACTGGCGCTCTCCAAGTCGCAAAACCAGTACATGATAGGAGATGTCATTGGACTGGAAGCTCTCTCTACTGGACGTAAGTACAGATGCTTCTAAGCGAGCGCTATTAATTTCTATTTAGTGTGATTTATTTAGTTTTTGAGGCCTGTAAAAGGCACACAAACACGGGAAAGTGATAAACTTCAAAGTTAACGCGTTCCGGATAGATAACTGATAGCAACCGGATGAGAGTTTAAATACTGGTTGAGTACGGGTGAAGCTGTTTAAACACAGGTTTATACTGTTACAAGTTTTGACAAGGGTCGCCCAGGAAGCGGTGATTAATAGCAGGAAGTTAGAGTTGATATACCGCGTGAGTAACAATGTGTCTTGTTCGTAGATCCTTCAGTAGTGTACAGGAGCTACGCAGACCATCCTGATCAATCCCATACTCCAGATCATGGAAGCGATTCAGAAAACCCGGCGACTGTCAGAAGAAAGCAGCGACGGAACCGAACCACCTTCACAAAACAACAGCTTCAAGAATTAGAGAAAGTCTTCGAGAAGAAACACTACCCCGATATTGCCTTGCGCGAAGAACTCGCAGCGAAAATCAACATCAGCGAAGCACGAATTCAGGTATCTGCACTGGAATACCAACGTATCTTGGCTTGTTTTTAATCTTATTGAAGTTAAATTCGTTTTTTCACACATAATCGTAATTGAATTCTGCGATACGAACTACCTTAGAAGCATCAGGCACGCGCTTGAGAAAGGCGATCTGTGCTCTTAGGGCGTGGTCCATAGTGATAGAAGTGAAATACGCGCTCGATTCTAATCATATTACAACATTTTGCAAGATTTTATTACTCGAAGAAATTGTGTACTAGTTGATACGGGTAAAGTCTTTTCCAAGGCTCCGTAATTAGATTTTGAGCGTTTCTATTCCGCAAATTTTTGAGGATATTGCCAATAACGTTATGCGTAAAGCTCAAGGAACTTGCGGGCATATTTGGGCAGCACGAATGGCGTGGTGATCAAACCAACTTTTCATCTTTTAAGATAAAACTAATAGATCGCTATAAACGTGTGATTCGGAGATATCGTATTAAGGAATAAAAGCTTACATAAATGTTAAATTCATTAGCAAAAAGAGAAGCGGTAATTTGGTAGGTATCAAGCGAGCAGCAATTCAATAATCATCTCATTTGTTAGCAAGCTTTAGGGAATTGTTAAATGATTGGCGATTTTTCCAAGAAAACGCTCTTTCCTTTCGCCAAACGAAAGAAAAGATTCGCTTTATATTTCCCCCGATAGTATTAAGCAAATTTCGATAGTGTCTGGGAAGAATTGCCTCAATTTAAGTCTTCTTTTCGCGAAGTATGTTCACCGCAAATCAAATTCTACCAAACAAACGGGTTTAATACAGATCGTAAAAGGCGCTGTAAATTTGTTTAGCATTTACTCGCGAGTACTGAGCAATTAAGGTTTATTTGTCTACATTGATTAACACTGTTTTAACGTTTGTTCCGAGGTTCAAAAGCTTGGGTTTTATGGTGGGGCGATTAATGAAGTGTCGCCAGCGATCGATTTGTGGTCGAAATGAGCCACCACAGGTGAATTAACACTTTCTAATTCATGTTTTCCCTTTTCAGGTTTGGTTCCAGAACAGAAGGGCAAAGTGGCGTAAACTTCAAAATCCAAATCAGTCTCTTTTGAAGAAAAACCGTTTACACCACGACAAAGTATCGGGTCAGCTACCAATTGCGCCAAGACCGGGTCTTCCTTGCGGAGCGCCGAACTATTTCCTGAGTCTACCAACAGGCATGCCGTCCGTTAGCGCACACAGCTCATATCCGGGTCTATTAACCCCTTTATCGGCATCGGCTACAAACTACATGACCGCCCCACAACTGCCAGTTCATAATAGTCCACTGTGGACTTGCCAAACGGCGTTTCAGAGTGATCAATCCAAGGTAGCGTTGGAAGCGCTTCGAATCAAGGCAAAGAATCATTCATCGGCGTTCGAGTTCGTCCCTACATACCACTGAACTAAGGTTGAACGGACAATTGAATCAATGAACTATAGAGACTAAATGTAATAGCGCAAAGACTACTCGCTTTAAATCTCGAAATATCTGATTTGATAGTAAAAAGTTTATTGCAATAGGTATATAAACGAATTCTTTAAATGTTGGGGCTTTTTCGTGCGCGATACAAAATGTCAACGTGGCGGCGAAAACTAAACGCGTGTCCTGAAGTCCCCATGTTTTCGTTTCGCAATTCACCACCTAAAATTATCACTACCAAGTAAAATGTTATCTCTTCTTATCTTTTAAACCGCAAAGAAAGAAGAATGAAGAGAAAGGATGTTATTTTTCTTGGTTGATTTGGCAAGCGGCTCGCCCGAAGGGATTTTGTCCTTGTCCCCGTAGGTGGTTCTTAGATGGACGACGCCAAACGCAGCAAAGTCATCCCCTTAAAGACTCACAATCGAACTTACAAAGCATTATTTCATTTTATTTCACATCTTAAGAAGAAAAAGCGTAGCCTACCCTTTAAAACACGAAAAGGAAATATATATATAAGTACATAAGAGCTCTGAAAATGCATTGACTTTAAGGCAAAAAAACGTGTATTAGGAAGCATGAGTAGAGTTTAAGTTTGGAGCGAGAAAATCGATGCCTTTCAATGGTAATATAACTGTGAAAACATAGCACAGTTTCCTTTGCTTTTGGCTCTAATTATTTAAAAAATGTGTTTAATATCTTGATTTAGTTATGTTTAGGACTTAGAGTTGGAATTTAAAGAAAAGTGCATCAAATTTGGATCAAAACAAGTTTAATTTCAATTAGAATGCTCGCAAAACTATTAGGCTATTAATACATTTAAATTCTCTAAGGGAAGGGCTTACTAGTGAAACGTGTAAATAGAATGGAAAAGAAGATTTAGAAATTCTTGTAAATAAACTTGAAAATGTAGTATAAATATCATTGATATAAAAGTGATAAACAAGGCAAATAAGTATTTTATATTGTTACTCAAATTCATTTGTGAATGTTATACTATCTCGAGAGAAGGGAAGTTCTAAGAGGCTGTTTTCCCATCATACAAAGAAACATTTTAGCTAAACGCACCTGCTAAAGATCGCTCTAAATTGGATTCGGTAACGAAACTCGATTTGGTATAAAATTTATAGGAATAATATGAATAATAAAATTTCAATGTACGACATAACCCCTGGCGAAAAACTCAGTCTCAAAAAGTCATTCCCCGCGTTGGTCAATGAAGTCATTTTATGAATCATTTGTTATTTTCCCCGCACCTTTACTCAACGATGGAAAGAAACATTTGTCAGAGTTTGGCTTTCAAGTATCGGCCACTAAAGTGTGAACAAGAATTTAATGGGGAATTTCTGAAAGCTGAATTCAAGTTAGCGAACATGCATGCTATTCAGCTATTAAGTCGATGGTCCTCTCAGTCTTTGAAATAATGAAAAATTCATATCAGGGGGAATAATAAACTTTAACTGTAATAATCATTAGTCTTAATTAGCGCCTAGTATTAAGTAGAAAGACCACAAAAAACTTTTCACTTTCTACTGCAGTGTATTTAAATTAGGAGTTTCAAGCTCATTGACGCGGTTCAAAGCACGACGAAAGAGCAGAAATAAAGTGATGAAATGTTAAAAAATGCAACTCATTGTTGTAGATGTTCTAGTTTTTAAAACTATGGTTCTTGGGCAAACGAACGCGAGAAGCATGGTTAATGATTTCCACGAAATAAAAGGGAAACCAAAAAACACATCACTCGACAAGAACCTCGTCGAGAAGTTAAATCTTCAGACATTTATTTCCAAATAAAATGACAGTGTATTTATTCTACATTAGGGTTTAATAAGCTCGATTTGCTCACAAACACATAAAAAGAATTAAAAGTTTAATATGTACATCCTTATTAAATTCTATGTTTAATGCTATTTGTCAGGAACATTTTGTTGATCAGAATTTGTCAAGGAAATTTCGGTAAACTAATATTAGAGTTCGGGTTTTATGTGGTTCTGTCAATTTCGGCTCAAATTGAAGAGGAGATATTTTCAGGTTTTCAGTCTCTACGATAGAAACACCTGGCAACCGAAGTCTCGTTTTAAGGAAACTCAGAACAGCGGCATTAAAAACAAGTAACCACTATTTTGCTCGAAAACGATTTACAGTTAATTTTAAGGTAAAAAGGGGCGAACCATCAAATTGAATGCCCTTTCTGATTATTCTTTTTCCTTGAACTAGATTTGCATAGTTTTCCATTTAACACAAAACACAAAAACTTTGCGAGAACTTGTTAATAAGTTAAATTAAGGAGAGAGAATAGAATTTTCTTTAGAGATTTTCGTAGCTTTGAAGAGCAAAACAGGATTTCGGGAATTTAATATTAAGATCTTGTTTGAAGCATTTCAGAAACACTCGTCGTTTTGGTCCTAAATAATGAATTCAGGGTAAATTATTGAATTACTTAGGTGAGCACCGAGCCAAAACAGGAAAAATGTGAACTCCAAAGAAAAGAGTATAACATCTAAATAGAAATGACTTTTATTGAAGTTTAGATAAGCTTTTAGTGAAGTTAAGAATGCGAGCGCGAGGCCACGCCTGGAAATGAACGGACTCCATTCTAGCGAACTTTTTTCTAGTTTTGTAAACAAGCTTTTGTCTCAATTTACAGAGCAAATTGCGAGTAGTTGATATGCTATCGGCATTGTGGTGGACAAGGCATTTTTTTATTTACTTTAGTACATGCTGAGCCGAAATTCTTTAATAAACTCTCTAAGCTAGTGACTTTGACAGGCTGAAAGGGAATCCATTTCGAACTCGTTAATAAGAAAAATAAGAAAAGCAGCGAAGGAAAGACCAGAAACGAAGCGTGCAAGCTTTATGAAGCTTTCTTACAAACGCAAGTTGATGTATATTTTATATCATTTTAAGTTTTCCCTTCCATTCAAACCTCTTCACATTTAAACAGTGCACGCAGGTGCTCCTAGTGTTTCCTTGTATTGAGAAATGACAAATTGAAAAAGAAATCCAACGTGAATATGTGGATTAACATTGCCATTGAAATATAGGAAAGACACGGCAATGGTCTCCGAAGAAGACATAGTGCATTATTACTTGCAACATTGACGTTAAGACAAGTAATCAAATAAAATACGGTCGGGACTATATAATAGATTTTTACTTGAAGAAATTGGGCTGCTAATCACCTGATATATCGAGGGAAAATTATCTCGCAGCTAGTTAATTCAAATTAGCGAAATTACTATATAAAACAACGCAGCAGAAACGTCCTAGGAAGGTAATGTGGCATTAAAAATCAACAAAAAGACAGAGCTCGACGGCAAATGGATAAGAAAGTCTGGAAAATGTGCGTGCATGGGTATTAGATTCGCGGTCTTAAATGCTTCAAAACTTTCAATTTTGTGTGGAATTAAATGCCATTTTTTGTCTCGCAAAATGCTCGATAGCTTTTTCGCACGCGAGCAAAGTCATTATGGAATTGAGAAAACAACGAGTTTGGCCAGTATGTCGCCGTTGAGTTAATTGGCGCGCATTAAAGGTGATTAGGGAACCAGCGGGACAAGCAGACAACTGGGAACCACGCCAAAAAGACTAAAACGACGGCGCAGCTCTCTTTTTTGACAAGATGCTCTTAAAATGTATCTCATTGCTTACGGGAACTTAAAAACGCCACCCGCGCTTGTGTAAACCGATGGCGAAAACTGCGCGCATTTTATGCGACGGAACTAATGTTCAACGGCGAATACTCGCTTTGATTTGAGATTATGAAGATAAAAGTTAAGATCGGATTTTTAAAGGGAGTTGAAGTACCGTGAAAATAAGACCTACTTAAATACCGAAATACACAGCAGGAGTTTTTCCCTCTTCGAGAACGACTAACGCAAAAATCTACTATGCCAGGGCATAAATACAAGTTTCTGTGATCAATAGTAATAGAAAACGTCTAGCGCCAAGGCAAAAAACATATTATTACCGTCAAGTTTGGCTCTAAATAAGAGAGAATGAAAAAATATATTAAAT
The DNA here is from genome assembly GCA_033964015.1 of Scolanthus callimorphus. Classification (NCBI taxonomy): domain Eukaryota; kingdom Metazoa; phylum Cnidaria; class Anthozoa; order Actiniaria; family Edwardsiidae; genus Scolanthus; species Scolanthus callimorphus. The sequence continues at coordinate 270,620 of JAWWUD010000122.1, read as the reverse complement.
GTGTTTCAATTCGTCACTAGCAAAGAAAAGCGCCCCAAAAGATAATGTTGTCTGCTAGGGGTGGCGAATGGTAAATGCGAGATTTTCGGAGACAGCGAAAAGAAGGCTTAAAAATTCGAGATCAAAAGACGATTAAAGATTGTTTCTAATACATTCTCTGTAATTTGTTAGAAAACGTGATCGCGAGAGAGCTCTGTAAAACTGCAAGATACGAGAATCCCTAAGAATTTCGCAAAATTCTACTTTCTCGAACGATCATTCGCCACCTCTTCTGCTAGGGCTCAGCAGTTTTCAAAGCTAAGAGAGTAGTTATTTTAATATAGCTAGGGCACAATCTTAGCTTGGAAGAAAATACTCAAACGAAAAACAAAACGTACGGAAACATTTATATCTTGAGGGGATGATAACCTCAGATCTTGAATCGCGCAAACAGCGAGTACTATTTTCAGCAATGTAAGTATTTTTAAGCACAAACGTCAGAGATGCTCTTACGTTTTATTCGCCAGAAAAAAAGTCCTACTTTGATAAAGATCTGGCAAACTAAAGGAACCGGGTTAGTTTTCAGTTAGCTTTTGGGTAAATCTAAAAAGAGATAAGACATTAAATAAACTATGTGCTTATTTTCGAGGCACGGATTTCACCGCAACTTTGGCATAGCCCCCTTATAATACAAAGTAGAGCTTTGTGTTTAGTTAGCTTTAGGGTAACCTAAAACAATACAGCACATAGAAAGATAAAGGGCACTAAACAGCGAGCACTGTTTCAACCCGCCAACTCGGAGCCAGGACAGCGGCGGGGTCAATTACAACTTGCCCTGGAAGAATTAGCCGCAATCTGGGCGATCTGAATTACTACAAAGCTCCTTATTACTTTACTCTCTAATTATTAGGTTGTTGTTATTTGGACTGAGATTGAATTTAGTGATATCCAAATGCGTTTTATAAACGAATCAGGCAAGAGCTAAAGGTTTGGTAAAGAGCTATTCAAGTTCCAAAAAGAATTTGTAAAATACTTCTCTCTTTTTCTTTCATTCTAGGAAAGTCCCTGCAAAGATTATCTAAAAGAGAAGCGAAAATTGTTAATTTTCGTGATCACTCAATTGCTTCTATGCCACATAAATTTCATAATATTTTAATTGATAGTTATGAATTGTTATTGCTTTCTTACGACATTAAGTTTCACGAGTTCCACAATAGAAACACTGAGAAAGTTAATTATGAATGTTTGTTCTCATTTTCAATCCTTAAGAATGTGAAAGAACGCTCAATGTGCTAACTCCGTCCTGAGCATTTTGACCTTATTTTTACTTGTCACTGCTGCTTCGTGGATGCCTAATAGAAAAACACACCAAACAAAAAATCAAAATGTCTTTTCGTGTTTTCAGGACAATAAGACAAGCGATATCAAACGAATAGAAATCGTCTCCAAACCGAACATTTCTGTTGTTGCATCACATAACTTTAGACTCATTGCCCCTTTTCAATACAATCGACTTGTACACAGTTCAAGCGTAAAAGGAAACCGAGAAACGCAGTTGTTTTTATTATAAGCTAAGATACCGACACCACCCACAATAGGCAGGAGATTGCCGAAAAGGGATAGGATTTTATCCTGCGGGCCGTCTTCCGAAAAGGGTTCAGCTTTGACAGGAAACGTTTCGGAACAGAAAGTTAGGAAAAACGGGAGTTATTGACAACATTGTATGCACATTGAAAGGAAAACTACATATGCTCATGTGGAAGCTTATTTTTTTAAAATGTTTTTTTAAAAGCATTGGTGTGTGAGGTCCGTATCAAACCACGTGGGCCTGTTTAGCGGAATATCATTGGAGACTTTTTAACGTTGCCCGTTTGATGATGTCTGAATCACCAAATCGTTTAATTTTTCTGAGTTATAAAACGAAGTTCACGGGTTTAGTGGAAGAATTTACTACGCTCAGCAATTGTTCGGCGATCGGACAGAGGTCCTAATGCAACCACAACTGTATCTGAGCAATCTCATTTGTGACACTATCCCATTTCTGCCACCAAAATGGCTACCAAAAGCCTAAGCCAGACGCGCATTTTTATAACCAATCAAACTCTTGATTTTGGGAATAATCTGCAAGTGCAGCTATACGTTTTATTTTCGCATAACGACGCCGCGATTAACATACTTTATTTAGAAAGGAATGTGTCGCGAAAGTTTCCTACAGGTTTAAAATATTCAGTTCAGTTCAGTTCAGTTTATTAGAACATATTCAATATTTAAAACAAGCAAACTATACAGTACAAAAAGAAAACAACTATAATAAAGATTTACAATGTATAGAAACAAAAGCAAAGTGCGCAGTGACCATAGTAGCGCATGGCTTTCGAGATGGTCACTACAACTGAAAATAAAGAATACATAAACTTACATTGAAATAAAACGTGTACAGTGTATTTTTTTTGCATATTTTGTCCGAAAAAATCATATTTTGTCCGAAAAAATCTCCCGAATATTAATTTGTTGGCTATACTTTCAGTGGGAGAGTGCAGAACAAAAGAAAACAAATTGAGTAATATGATCTCCTTTTGCTCAAGGGAATCAATAGAAGACAAATGTGCCCAAGTTTCTCTTTTCTAACGTGAAACTATAATGCTTGCAGGCTTGCCGCTAAAACGTAATACCTACATTGATCTGGGGATGCGTGATACAAAGTTAGAGCTGTATTTACCAATTTATTCAGACAAATATCCGTAACACAGCCTCTTTAAGACAACATGACACAGCCATTTTAATCTTTCTATTTGTCCACATTCAGTTTAATGATGGAACTATGTGATCTAATTGAAGTCTTAATATCACTTGGCACGCGACATCAAATGAGCGCGCAATTTATACTACAATGCCAGAGCGTATATAGAGCTGAGTAATGAAGGGTTAATGGTTACCACTCACGTATGACAGCTCGTTATCAGGACCAGCTGAAAAAATGAGCTAATAATAAGTTTCACGTGGCACGTTATCAAGCTTCCTTTTCCGCTGAACGTTTCAGCTAACCTTACAGTTATTTTAACAAGTTGTCTGCGACGCCAACTTCAATTTGGTAACTGCAATTTTCATAATTCTGCGAACTCTCGCTATCGATTCGCCTTCTGGCTTCCGTCAATCAAACTCCCGAGTCTTTTCGTCGTTACTCTTTGTGCTTTTTGATTGGACAGCGCCTAACTATTGCTAACGTGACAGGAAGCCATTTTAGCACTGCTTAGGCGCTGGCCAATCAAAAAGCAAAAAGAGTAACGACGAAAAGACTCGGAAGTTTGATTGACGGAAGCAAGAAGGCGGTTTTACGGTTGGAAATCGATAGCGAGAGTTCGCAGAATTCTGAAAATCGCAGTAACACTGAAGGATTCAGCTAACGATACAGTAATTTTAACAAAGTTGTCTGTGAAGCCAATTTCAATTTGGTTAACACTGAAGGATTCAGCTAACGCTACAGCTATTTTAACAAAGTTGTCTGTGAAGCAATTTCAATTTGGTAAACAATTAACGTTTTGGCTAACCTTACAGCAATTTCAACAAAGTTGTAAGTGAAGCCAATTTCAATTTGGTAAACAATGAAGGTTTCAGCTAACGCTACAGCTATTTTAACAAAGTTGTCTGTGAAACCAATTTCAATTTGGTTAACACTGAAGGATTTATCTAACGCTACAGCAATTTCAACAAAATCCATTTCATTGGTTTCTGAAATATAATAAAACAGAAGTTCAATCGGGACTCATTGGTTTTCAGAAAAGGGTAAGAAGTAAGGCACTTGGATAAGGGTTTAGAATGGAGCAAAACCAATTTAAAATTTAAATTTGATTCAAAATCATTTAACATTTATTGAACGTACCATGTTGAACGGGAGTGTCAAACCAATTTAACATTGTTGAACTTTGTAGAACTACAATGTGATTGGCTGTTGACCACCTTCGACAGGAAAGCTCCAGAGTATTTATGTCAGCTTTTCTCTACTAGGTCTAGTGCTTATGATATTAGAAACTCTGAAAACAAAGTTAACTTACCAAAGCCTAGGACTGAATATCTTAAGAGAAGGTTTGTGAGCTATTGTGAGTTTAGTTTCTCCTCCAAGTGTAATAGACTGATGTTTCTCCGTGTGCGTAAATAAAGTTGTATGTATGTTTGTATGTATGTTGAATTGGTTTTGCATCCCCGTTAGTCCATGAAGCACCCCCCTATGGGACATAGTGAAATTGGTTTTAAACAAGAGAAAATGATATCATTTTCTCTTGTTTCAAATTAAAACCTTCGAACTATATTTTTGAGCATATAGCGATGTACTATAATTGGATACGAATTAGGTTGATGTTTAGTCAATATATGGGCCAAAATAATTTAATCAAAAAACCCTAACGTTTGGCCAAAAATACTGTTACTCAATGATTTCTATCCTAATTTGTAGATTTGTGGTCCACATTTCGAAATATCACAAAAAGGCAGAGGACTGGGTTCGCGCCGCCACAGAAATAAGCGTTCAAAAATTGAAAAATTCTATAGAATCTATATAGGCTGTGATTGACATCACCATTCTATGTGCGAAAAACACGTCTATCTGTAAAAACTAAAATTTATTTTCTGAGCTTCTTGTGGATTTTTTTTTTACCGGCGCGATAATACATAATACACCATGAAGACCTTTGAAATAAGACTAAATTCAAAGCAACAACTTTTTTTATTTCGAGTAACAAGATTTATTGCCGCTTTCTGGCAAAATTGCTTGAAGTTCTAAAATAATCGTTCTTAAATCATATTCAAGCATAAAGGCTGGCTATTAACCAGGCGCTTTCCGGGTTTTTAGGGCGCGCAAAGATTTGTGGGATAGTTTTATACGCCTGCCCCACAGTTCACTGCGCGCGGTGTAATACTCATTCCCAGTCCCTACGCCTCCAAAACAACGTCTCCAAATTTTCATAGAGCACTTAAGAGTTATACGAAGAAAGATCAAGAGACGCAAACAAATAACGTCTGGGAATGAGACCGGCATAAACGAGAGTTTTATAAACAAAGAATTAAATTCTGCTCTTTATCCGTCTTCATTCTAGAAATTATTCAGAGAAAGACGTCGTATTGAATGTGATAGCGATAATGTTATCTGAATTGAGTTGAGTTTATTATTATATAAAATGAAAGGTCGACGAACAGCTTAAACGATGGTTATTTAATAACGATATTTCAATCGGCCATTACCGATCCGGGTCCGGATGAATCGCGCGCGCGCTAATTTCTGTGAAGTGTTATGCTGTTTCAGTGAAAGCAAAAAAAAAAATACATATAGAGCAGATTTCGTATGACTGTGAAAAGTACCGTGACAAGGCGCGGTACTGTCGCGGTGGCGGTACCGAACCTGGCCTGCTGTTTCCTGCTGTAGATACCGAACGAAATCGCGTAGTCGCGGTACGGTCACGGTCGCGGCGCGGTACAACTCTTTCGCGGTACTTTTCACAGTCATACGAAATCTGCTCTATTATTTACCGGCTTGGGGTCGGTCCAGATCGTGAAATACCGTGACCTCGGCCTTGAAAGTACTGACCTCGACCTCCGGTTTCGGTCAGTATTTTCAAGACCTCGGTCACGGTATTTCACGATCCGGACCTCCCAGCCGGTAAATAACATATTTATTTGTCGTTTAAATTCACACAAAGTAGTAATAAGTGGATTGAAAAGGAGACCTACTTTTAAATAATGCCAAAAAAATAAGCAAGAAAAAAATTCGGACATCCTAAAAATCTTAAATTTCAGAATAAGCCCATAGCTGCCTCAAAAAATAGAAATTAAAAGTAAACATATTGGTCACCTTTTCAAAGTGGCTGTGCAATTTCTCCCTAAACATCCTTATAATTCACTCACAAATAAGTAAATAAAAAAGACAGCAGAATAACTGCATTGTCACGAAATTTATTTCATTTCATTTCATTTATTTTATAGACCTGGAATTCCTTCTAATTTTACTATTCTATTTTTACTCACTCTACGCGTTTCTTTAATGACAGATTTTGTATGCGTTTTAAACCTTGCTGTTGGCTTTGACAAATAGTCATTCTAAAAACGTCAGGGCTATTTGAGAAACTAATATGGTCTACGTAGGTTCATTATTTGTCAAAGCAAATTAATTATGTCCCGATCTGTGTCAAATGTTGCCCGAAGGCAAAGTTAATTGAAGTTTTGCTCTTAGACCGCTGTGCTGTTAATCGTTGATTAAAATGTACTTCAGCTGTTTCTAAGTTTTTCTCGCTGTGTTTATGTCATACGTTTTACTATGTAAATAGAATTGAACCTCAAGTCGAGCATTGCTCAATACACATTAGAAAATAACACCTATGTTATTTTGTGAATGTGCGCATTCTGATTGGTTAAAAAGCGTGTTTGTAAGAGACCTGAGAAACACGATTGTCACGCAACGCTGTCGCGCGTGTGTATGTTATTTTCTGAAAGCAATAAAAATACTTTCTGCGTACTCTCTGGTTTCTTACAAACACTCGGGGAATGTTGGTCGAACTGATAAAACTTGAAAGACACTCGCCTTTTGATCAGTTTTTCCAACATCCCCCGGAAAGTACTTTTATTGGTTAATTGAACACTTTAGAGAAGACAAATGAGCTCAAGTGCCCAATACCCATATACAGGATCAAAAACAGCAAAAATAAAAGTAGCAGAACCCCGGGGGAGGGGGGGGGACTCCCGTATTTTTTGGTCGGGGATGATCGTCGTATCTTTTAGGGGTTAAAATCACAGGGGTTTGGTCTCATTTAGGGGTGATCGTGATCGTCAAAAATTTTTTTAGGGAAATTGGTATCTTTTAGGGCCGAAATATGTGTCCGAATTGTTTTCTCTCATGATGGTGTTTCTAAAAACTGTGATTACTCGATGAGAGAAGACGATAAATAAGAAGGCAGCAATTTAGTTAAACATGGAAATTTCATGTTGAGTATCTTTTACCTGTTACCTGTCTCCTTCGCGCCTACTTGGCACACAAGGCCTCATCTTTTAGGGTATCTTTTAGGGCTTTTAGGGTAAAAATTATTTGAGCCACGCCATGTTTGGTATCTTTTAGGGGTGAAACTGAAAATTTCCGACGATCATCCCTGACTAAAAAATATGGGAGTCCCCCCGCGGGAGCAGAACTACTTCAGCTGATTTTTTAAAATACCCATCAGAACGATTTTAATTTGTTGTATCTGCAAATGTTCAAAACAAAGAATACGGTGGTACCTCTATTACAGCTGTTTCAGGTAACACGCGACCCAGCGCGTTCAAAAGATCGAGAGAGTTTTTGGCAGTTGGGTTTTCCTGTGTAGTCAATCAAACCACGTGAGCCAATCAGATCCTTGCCTAGTTTCGCCTAGTGCAGTGAATTGGCTTCTGTCGCGACATGTCTCGCAAGGGAAGCCAATCGAATGCACTGAGTAAGGATATGATTGGCTCACACGGACACGGATTGCATTGATGGACAGCACAGAAAACCCGACTGCCAAACTCTGGCGGCAAACAAACAGCTGTAAGCGGCCACCTATTAAGCGGTCACCCTCTATTAAGTCAAAGTCCCAAAATAGTTGTCACTAAGTAACTGTATTTAATACCTCTATTTAGCGGCCACCTCTATAAAGCGGCCACAAAATCCTATTAATGATTCTCAATACAATTTTGGTGACATGAAATGTTGTGACAATTGACAACAACAGCAAATTCTTCTTTACTCTTTGTTGTGACAAGCTTAGAAGCCGCTAATGCAACTCAAACATCCGGTGGTGATTCTTTGAGAAGCATTTTTACAGTAGTTTCAGCGAAAATTACCGTGCAACAGTGAATGACTTTTCTTGTACTATTAAGCGGCCACTTGGTTCGATCCCGAGGGTGGCCGCTTAATAGAGGTAGCACTGTATTGCAATTGGGCATATAATCGTTTTCATCTCCTCCAAAAAGGTTTGACTTGTACGGTGATTTAATCTAGTTTTTGGTCCCTAAAACTGCGAAAATTTGGGTATCTCTTAGCCTCCTTCACAGTCGTTTGTGTGCTGCTTAGATATTGTATTTGCGCTATATAAGTAATAAAGTTATTATTAAGTTATTTTATAATATAGCTACGACATAACGCGCGCTCTGATTGGTCCAAATCTATGCTTATATTACACCGATAAAGTAATGGTTCTCCCCCGCTTTATCATAAAAGCAATATAGCAAAACTTTCTATGACTTTATCGGCAAATAGAGCACTTGTGATGTTGGGAGAGACACAAGAAACGTTTTAAAATCACTCGCCTGCGGCTCGTGACTTTACAACGTTCTCGTGTCTCTCCCAACACGCGTGCTCTATTTCGCCGAGAAAGTCATAGAAAGTTGTGCTCTAATGTTTAAAGAGGTTAGGTATCTTTTGCTTGACCTAGGAACCTTTGGTTTTGACAAACAGTTCTTTGTGTACCATAAAATTCATAAAATTGGAAGAATTGACTTGATATGTCACGTAATGGATTAAGCATTGAGTTGGTTACAATAAGCTGTGTTTCTTTATGCGTGTGGACAAAGGTGTTAATAAATAAACGTGTTAAGAAATAGCCTTTCTGCCCTTTACGAATTACTAGTTGAACAGGCGAAAAGAAAACACAATGCACGGAAAACTTGAAGCAGTAATGCTAATACTTATCTAAATTAACAAGTTTTGATATAGCATCTCAAACGAATGATTTAATGCCGAGAAAAAGAAGGAATAAAATCTCAAAATTCTATGTAAATTAAGCTCGCATATCCAAGCCTCCTTCAGGGTTATGACTTTCTTGTTTAAGTTTGATGAATTATCAATGAGTTCGAGAAAAAATAGTAACAAATTTTAGTTCTTCTAGAGACTGCGATGAATTTTACAAACAGATCATTACTAATACTTGCAATAAATTAATAATTTCGTTTAAAAGGCTATACACTTTTTTAATTTACAATTGTTCACAATTGTTTTTTTTTTTTACAGTTGCTGTTATCTCTAGAGGTCTTTTGTCTCTATTATCTTCGTTCTACAAAGGAGTTCTTTTGTCTCTATTATCTTCGTTCTACAAAGGTCTTTTGTCTCTATAATCCTCGTTCTACAAATGAGTTCTTTTGTCTCTTTTATCCTCGTTATTTGTGCCACTATTATCAAGTTTAAACATTATTTACTTTATGCCTTATTTGAAAGAGCTGAGGCTCAGAAGAAATATGCTTCTTTCTGTTTTCAAAAATCTTTTTTGGTTCCGAAGATATTAGAGTTTGAAATTTGGCCGCCATTGCTCCAAAGTGTGACTTGATGACGTCACACTCTCAACAAACAAAGTGGTGAATTATTTGATGGTCTATATTTTTGTTGGATTTGCATCAAATCCTATCAAACTTGCCACGGTTATTGAACTCACTCTTCCTGATAATTTTGTTCACCTTAATTGATTGCCATGGCAACAGCCTTTGTTCCAGACCACCCTTATCCAAAATTCTAGATGAGGCTATATCTTTTGAAGAAATCAATTGTAACCTACATTGCCATGACCACTTATCTTATTTAGTAGTAGCTCGCTTTTAGTAACAAGCAAATTGGTTAATTCTAAAATCTGGGCGGGAAAAATCAGGAAATCCTAAAATTGTCTGGTGAGCCTGGGAACAAGAGGGTTGCCATGGCAACCCTGATTGATGAGTCACATCACTCTGTTCAAGTCAAGTATCCAAGTTTGAGCACTCTAACTTCAAGAAGTATAGAAATATACCTCTTTTTAGTATTTAGGCATTGATCAAGTTGAGAGTGTGACGTCATCACCTAATTTGCATATCGTTCTTACCTTAATAACTTTTGAATGAAAAGAGCTATCAAAAAACGGAAAACGGCATTGTTCTAGTTTTGCAAAGCTACCTAACATATGGAGAATTGGCAAAGATCGGTTTTTGATAATAGTGGCACTTTAAAGTGTTGGGTTTCTTTCGTTCGCACTGTTTTAGATCATGCTCTTTTATACACATTGCTGCGTTCTATTGATAGTTATTAATAGAACAAAGACAATTGTAATACAGTCTTGTCACAAAAATGTCGATAATCGTAATTGTGAAGGCTATTTCACAATGCGCCGATCCCGTCTGCGCTTTAAATTAATCACCAAACAATGATGCAAATATCAAACCCATATGTTATTAGGCAACTTCTAGCACCTTCCTGCAATGGTGTATTTTCCATACTCTATGTCAAAGAACAATTTTGGCTTGTCAGAACACCTAAAAAATCGAGCATACTTATTTTGAAAAACTGCCATGCGAGCATCTCTTTCTGAATATTACGAGCAGTGCAAACAATTTGTAGCGAGCATTCCAAGCAAAAATACCAATATTTTCGAGTATCCGGAGATAATTATTCGCTATTCCAGCATTGTCTAACAGTTAATATCGCGTCCGTTGTTAAGGTGGTTTATAACTCGAAGCAGAGACAGAGCTTTTACGACTTCATCAAGGGCTGTTGTGGTGAGAAAGTAGAATCTCATCTGAGTGAAAGTTAGAGAAAAATCCTCAATCAGTTTAAGGTTGCCTGGGTTTAAAGGGGAGGCAACTTGGACCATTGGTAAGGGGGTCTCGGCGCAATCCGGAGATGCCGAATAGACTTTGGGCGTAATGTTGTCTCATTTCAGATCACGTGGCATCCCCATGAGTATTCTTTCCTTGTTTTTCTGCTACGCACCGACAGATATATGAATATGGAAGCAATCCAAACAAAGAGAGTATATTCAAATGAATGCCACGTGATCTGAAATGGGCAAAACATTACGCCCTAGCCGAGGAGTTCTATTCGAGCCCGTTCTCACCGCTGGTGATTTGTTTGTGTTTTTAACAAGTTTGTTTGAGTTTGTTCCTTGTTTATCGTTTGTTTTTAGTGTCCCCAATTAGCTCGACGAGTTAGATACGCTCAGTGAAGGGGCTCTCGCACGCTTGCTGGCGACCTCTGTGACGAGAAAATAGCTCAAATCGCAATCCAATTCCATCCTCTTGATAACAGGTCAAAACAACCTAGCATTGCATTTGTCCAACTCTTGAAAGGTTTTTCTATTAATTCGGAGGATTTTTTTTTTGAACTTCGAGCATATGTACATGTTTTCACGGTACGAGTATTAAGCATGCGAGAGCCTCTTCAAATAGTTATTGCGTTCCTGAAAGGGAAGTATACAAATTCGTGTAGCGTCGAGTGTTTCTGTCTCGTTTGCATGCCTTGCTAGACGAGCGACAGGTTTTGCTAACCGGTTTTGCTAACCGGTTTGCCTACCTTGTCAGTGTAAGCTTAAAACAGCGCACCCCGTAAGTATGACAGGGAACGCACTTTACTAATCCATGATTATTTTTAGTTTATTTTAAATTTTATTTTCTAGGCCGCCATTTCGTCAGACATAGAGTCAAATCAGGGGCGTAGCCAGGGGGTCCAGGGGGGCCCGGGCCCCCCTTTCTCGGAAATTTTCCCATACATTTACTGCATTTGCTGTAGAAAATTTGCGCATTTTCGTCCCATGTTTTCACTATCCGGCCCCCCCTTCAGAAATTCCTGGCTACGCCGCTGCAAATAAGTCATTTCCATCGGCTGATTTAGGGAATCACAGGGAATTTCTGCATTCGTGGGAAAAGCTGAAACACTCTAAGAACAATTATCTTTTGTTGTTGTTGTTGTCACGTATTCTGTTGTGTTTGTTTGTTAGATATAGTCTTTTTTCTTGTCACAGTAAAGTTTGTATGTAAATCAATAATTATAATCGAAAAAAAAAGCTGAATTTCCCAAGGCACACGCATGGGAAGTGTTCGGAATTCACATGGATAGCCATGGGGAATCCGAACACTTCCCATTCTTCTACCATGAGAAATTCAGCTTTTGGCATGGATTGGTTTCTGCAGAAATTCACTGTGAATGTAATGTATTTCTGGAATTTCTATTACCAGGTCTGTTTACATATTCAAAACAGCCGCGTGAAGTTAACTAGTCGTTATAATCTCTTTGATCTAATCAGACTCGCCGATCGCATGAAATAGTGCACACGCGATCCATGAGATTCGTATATTTCCTTATGATCACACCGATCGCATAAAGTGAGTCCAGGATATTAATGTTTTAAGGCCTTAAGGCCTGGTTTCCATATAGTCTTATCTGTCGTATCTGTCGCATCAGTCGACCGTGAAACAATGAAAATTGGAATTATTATTTTGTTACACGGTTGACTGATACGACAGATACGACAGATAAGACTATGTGGAAACTAGGCTTTATGTAGGTGACACAATTGTGCCTCAGGTGAAGTCCACCAAATCCCTGGGAGTACATATCGATGAAGCGCTAACATGGGCAAACCGTATTCAAGAGACCTCCAAGAAGATCGCAAATGCGATCGGAGCCCTAAAACGCGGTTAGACAATTTGTCCCATCATCAATTCTCCGAGCTATGTACAATGAATTCTGGGATACATTCCGATCGCATCAGTCGCTTTCGATCGCTTTTGAATGTCTCCAATATATAATTTCATTTAATTTCACGCAATCGCGTCGATCCCCTGGAAAGAACAGCGTTCTATCCGCGCGATCGCGATCGCCCCCATCGTTTCAGTCTTTTCCGATCGCGAGAGAAGTGTCTCCAAATAATCTCTTGGATCGCGAGTGCACTATTTCATGCGATTGGCGAGACTAAAAAGATCGAAGTGATTATTTAGAAACCAGCCTTTAGAATTGCGATTCTGCTTCACCATAGAAAATTTGCACAAGAACGAGGATGCAGTTACGTATGCGAAAACTAAATAGGGTAAAAAGCAGACAAACGAAAACCATTAATGCGCACCTCTTGTGCGCAGCAATGGCGCACACTATTAGTTTGAAAGAGTGCGTGCTCAAACGTACAGACAAAGTTTATACCTTGATTTACCGAACTAAATAAAAAACATTGCACTTCCTTCTCTAATTCAGCCGATGGAAATGGATGTTTTCTTTGACATCTGTGGCCGAATGATGTTCAGTCTTTAAGATGAAGGAGACATTGGTGTACATACCTTTAGCCAGATGTCGGAGTTGTCTTGTTTTGCAAGTCCTTCCGCTATGCACCTAACACTCGAAGTTAGAAGCCATCTGCAGATGAGAAACGCACAAATGAGCTTAATCAACTAAGAAAAGGTTTAAGCAAGGTTGTTTAAAGGAACGGTGTCACGATTTTAGCACACTTTTGGTGATGTAAAAAACATCCAAATAACTGATGGATAGCCACAAGACTAATCTAGGTTTGTTCAATATAGCCCTTTGACTACAAAGCGATCATGATTGCAGTCTTCATGGACCTATACACCTAATTCAAAAAGGTTGCTTTGGTGTTTGGTCTTTCAATTATAGCGCGAAACAAAGGAATTCTTTGCTTCAGTGATCACTGAACAAAGGCGTTCAATGACCAAAGACCAGTGACCGAAGCAACCTCTTCTGCGGATGAAAACGGATTGTCCGCTATAAGAACAAACAAACCAGGGACTTGCATTGCCCGCTGTTGTTGTCATAGCATAGACGAGTTCGTTAATCCAGAAGTCCTAGCATCATGGTCTGCCTCAAATATGGATTCCTCCAGAGCATTCATGGCTCCTCGGCTGACTAAACGACCGAAGGGTCTTAGGTAGAAATTGGTGCGCGCGTTTTTCACCCTTTAATTGCGCGCACGCTATTTGGTTGAATTTTTTCTGTCTCCTTACGTACGTTCGCGATAGTAAAGGGTTTTTTTCAGTCAGCACTTACCGAGTGACATCTCCTCGCGTGACAAGCCGGGTGTCACGCCACCACCATTGCGGCGCAGTGAGAAAGAGTTGTATGATAGTGGCCGCCATAGCAGCCGATATGCGTTCACGTGGATTTCGTCGCAATAACATTTTAACGACCCACTGGACTACGGCCGGTGCTCTGCAAGGTGATTCAATAAAGCACATTTTAAACGACTGCAGTAAGACCAAATACGCCTAGCCAATCAAAAACGAGAGAAAATAGAAGTGGCTGCTGAATGGTTTCCCTATAAGCCAATCAGAAACCAAGTAAAATCACTCATTGAACACGTGATTATTTTTTGTATGACAGGTAAAATCACTATCAAGCGGTGAGCACGTGACCAATAAAGACACAATCAAGTTTAGTTCAAAATATGAAGCATGGTTTATGTTCATGGTTTAACGAGGAACGTTAATTGGCACATGGGACCGTTGGTCGAAACACCTGAGAATTCTTGGGTCCGAACAGTTGGTGTTGTAATTTTAATAGATTGATCCTCAAGGTTTTCGTTTCTTTTCTTGCCCGCTGATTTAAATAGTCTAGAACTTCCTATTCGTGGATATTATAGTTTTTACGTTACAAAAAAATCACCCGAAAATTTTCCAGTGTTTTTCACCCGAGGTTTTCGGCTGCCCGGAAAAAATCGGATAAAACTAACGTAACTTTGTATGTGGAACGTTTTTCGGGCCCGAGAATTCTTAGGTGTTCGAGAAACAGGTCCCAGGTGCACAGGGAATATCTGCAGAACCCCATCCATGGGAAAAGATGAATTTCCCAAGGCACACGCATGGGAAGTGTTCGGAATTCACATGTATAGCCATGGGAAATCCGAACACTTCCCATACTTCTACCATGGGAAATTCAGCTTTTCCCACGGATGGGTTTCTGCAGAAATTCCCTGTGGTGTATACAGGGGCAAGAGGTGGAGAATTTGGGCAGAGCATCCCAAGTCACCTTACCTCTTCAAAGGCGGGAGGTCATCTTCCTTGTAAGTCGTGTTCTCAATCCCCTCATAATAAAATGGGTTTCTGTGGCCAAATATTTCATAGGCGATCGCCCCAGCTGCCCACGCTGAAACAAATGTCAGAAGACCACGTCTAGCAAGCAATAGACACAGGGTCCCCACTCGTATTTCCCCGAGCTCCGAGCAAATGTATTTATTATTGGTTAGTTACAAACCTTTTAGCGCGCATGGCACGCTCTTTTGTTATAGTTCCCTACGGTTCATTAAGCCTAGTTTCCATATAGTCTTATCTGTCGTATCAGTCAACCGTGAAACAAAAGAATAATTCCAATTTCCATTGTTTCACGGTCGACTGATGCGACAGATAAGACTATGTGGAAGCCAGCCTTTAGTTAGACGCTCATATAAATGCACGTTAGTGCATTGTTTACTCATTCGCGTCCTTCCAAGCCCTTCTGCACTCACTTCCCAAAATTAAATACCTATAATGATTGAAAGATTTTAATTTGATAGTATTTAGATTGTTTACTTTTTACGAAACATTAGGGGCCGACCATTTAACTCTTGAGGGGGGGGGGGGGGTTGAAAAAAAATCCTGCACAGCCCGAAGGGCCGAAAAAAATTTCCTGCACAGCAAAATGGTAACTAAAACCCTTCTTTCTTATTGGAAAAAAATTCTCACCATATAACAGAGGTATAAAAAAAATCTTGCACTGACAAAAAAGCCCCCCCCCTCAAAAGTTAAATGGTCGGCCCCTTATTAAGTTCTCGTTGAACTCCATCCTGATTGAAGAGAAATAATATTGCAATAATAATAATAATATATTTACTGCATCTATAACTCAGATCATTCTTGTAAATTAATTGTTTAATTAATTGTAGAATAAAGAGTGCATGTGGCTCGAGAGTGGACAATCTCCTATCATAAAAGTTGGTTACGTATTAAATGGTAAATATTTTATATTCGGTTGAGCGGGTGAGCGAATTAAAATATAATAGATATTTTCGCTGACTGTACTTTTGTGCATTTATGACAGCAATGGAACTGGACTGACAGACAAACAGACAGCAGCAATGGAACCGGAAAGACACAGGCGGAGGGGACGGACGGATGGACAGACACACAAAAGACTTACCATCAGCTTTGCTATAATCAATAGATGAATGCCTGCCACACATTCTGCCATAATCACCTTTACGACAGCAATGGAACAGGACTGATAGACAAACAGACAGCAACAATGGAACCGGACATACAGACACAGGCGGAGGGGACAGATGGACGTACAGACACACAAAAGACTTACCATCAGCTTTGCTATAATCAATAGATGAATGCCTGCCACATTCTGCCATAATCACCTACAAAGAATACAGTGAATATTCATCTGACGATATGGCGGCTCTGTATCAAATCTCGCACTATGAAAGGAGCCAGGGAGTGGTCTTTGCTTAGTCAGCCAATGGTTACAACTAAATGTCACATGTCGTAATTACTTCATCCCTTGAATAGCTGGTTGTATT
This sequence comes from Scolanthus callimorphus, assembly GCA_033964015.1. Classification (NCBI taxonomy): domain Eukaryota; kingdom Metazoa; phylum Cnidaria; class Anthozoa; order Actiniaria; family Edwardsiidae; genus Scolanthus; species Scolanthus callimorphus. The sequence continues at coordinate 254,346 of JAWWUD010000122.1, read as the reverse complement.
TGTTTCGTTTATGATAGGCAAATGTTTGTTTGGTAAAATGGGCAATTCCAGAAAATAAAGGTACCCTCCCCACGGGTAGCACTAGTTTTTGACCCCCCCATGCATCCAGAATTTCCAAAATGGTTTACCCCCCCATGCATACAGAATTCCGGGCAGGTTAAAGAAATCCAGCTTCGAAAACCCCCCCTTGCAATCAGAATTCCGAGCTCTTAAACCCCCCCATCCCATCGGAATTTCCAAATGCTGCCCGTGGGGGGGGGGGGGGGGGGGGGGGGGGTACCTTTATTTTCTGGAATTGCCCAATGTTCTTTTTTATGGTATCAAAAAGAGCAGTGAAGCAGTGCATTGTGGGAAGGGTGAACAGAGTCCTTTAAACCTGCTCTAAATAATATCAATAGAAATATAATTATGAGAAAATTACTCCAATTCAACAAGCAAAAACTTCCATAAACTTGGCAAGTGTAAACCCACCTCTGGAGCCATCAGTTTGGCATTTCCTCCACGATTAGTCTCATCAGTTAGAAGTGGAAGCCGTAGACCCAGACTTCTCTCCGCCAAACAGCATCCAAAGTCACAAATCACTAGCCTTGGGCATCCTGTGGTGGTATGCTCCAGTAGAAGATTGTCTGACTTCAAGTCCCTGTGTGCTACGCCATGTTTTGTTAAGTGGGTTATGCCATGCAGGAGTTGCAGGAATAGCAGGATGGATGTACCAGGGTCTATGGACATCTCATTTGCTTGTACATAAGACTTGAGGGTACAATCTAACCTGAAATAAGGATTTGAAAGAATTGTGCTTTTGGTTTGATTGGCTGCTATGAAAAATCTGAGTTGAAGATGGGAATCAAATCCATGCCCTTGTGAATAGTGGACACTAACCACTAAAGAACTAGAGAGTTATATTAGCTAATGTACCATCACACGTTTTACCATCATCTCCCTCTTAGGGAGCCTCGAAATAATGTTTCATTGTCAGCACTAATCCGAATTTATTTCTTCTCCTGTCTTCTTTGACATGGAGCTGATGGTGGCAGAGACAACTTTACCCCTATGGCTATCCCTACCTTCTAGGCCCTAGTTGTCTCAGTATCATGTGAACGGTTTGATTACAACACAGATAGATAGATAGAAACTTGTCTCGACCTGAGACGACTCGGGGGACCGAGATATCCCTACCCCCAAGATATCTCGCCTCATGTAAACAGGCCCTTAAATATAAGTTGGAAATTGACATTCTTTAAATTACCTTGGCATGACAAGAAAGAAAGTTCTATTCCTTCCCAGTCCCCCATAATGTGCTGGCAGAGCTGCTGGATAGGAGGCCTGGGAACCAGGCAGACTTGGCATGTCATCTGTAAATGAGTGTAGAACCTGGAGGATGTTGGGATGGCTTGGAAGGGTGATGTACTGTTGATCTGTTTGATATAAATGAGATTAGCAATGTGTTGCTGTATTCTAAGTACTATTTACAATATGAGTGGCTATGTTGTATCGGCAGATACAAACACGAGTGCGTAGCGCGAGTGTTTGTATCTGCCGATACAACATAGACACGAATATTGTAAAGTACTTATGATATTCTAACTTTTGTACTTATATTAAATTGAATGTGCATGGAAAATGAAAGCATTTTCTCGCAGCAATTTTTTTGGGAAAATGCAGAGAGGCTAGTTTTAGGCTATTTTAACAATGTTTCCGCAGTTTGTTTGTCAAAAATCGAAAAATCGAAAAACAGTCCGAATCGTCACTTAGGTCGTTCTTACAGCGACCCCTCCAATTAGTATTCTGTATCAGACACCTAGCCATGTGGTATCTGGGGTTACAAGTAGTGTCACCTGATCCGAATCCAGTGCAGAGATTGGATGAGCATCCTATGAATAATGGATGAATATTATAATTCGTCTTATAAAATTGATGAAAACAATTACAACGATGTGGCTGACACAGGCTCTTTTTAAGTAGTTCTTGCAGAAGTTCCACTGACAATGTGGGCTGTGTAGGGTATGTTTTTCCACTCAAAGGACTGGGATAGGGTGCCATATTTTGCAAATTTAGGTCTGGGTTAGGGTCAGGGTTTTGAAGTTGAAGCGGCTCACCCGCATATAGGGTGCATGCAAACTAAGTCACATTGTTTTACCTGGGTCACCACTGCTTGCATCCATACTCTGAGTAGAAAGAACTAAGGCTTCTTTGGAGAACTCCTGAAGTGGTGGATCAGATGGAAATGATAAAAACATAAACAGAAAAATCTTATTTTTAAACTTTTAGTTTTAAATACATACCATCCTGTACATGTAATGTACAATTCCATTCCTTACCTTCCTTAGGGTTGTGGTCTGTGAGCTTGTGGAGTAGTTAAAAAGCATCTTGACTGCAAGCTGAAAACGACAAGATGAAACTCAGAGTATAGTAACAAAAGCAGCTGTAATAGAACTGCTATTGTCTTGTGAATGTCTGCAGTAAGTTGTTCAGTTATGTATCCCAGTCACAGTTACAAATCTGTGCTGCCTGGATTATAAGATGCTGTATATCCAGGGCAAATTCTGCCTTATATCAGCATATGGGATCCAGGTGGCTTATCGGCCGGAATAACTGGGGGATCCCATGCCACCCAACTTTGACTACTGGTAATCTCAGCTAGGGTCAATTAAAATCTCAGGTTTAGGCAGGATCCCACCAAGGATAAGGGGGATCTGACCTTCATTGTAGGATGTCTAATAATCCCACAATTCCCATGGTGCCTGCAATGGGAAGCATCAGGAATCTTGCCATAAAACAACCCTAAAACAGCCTACTAGCAGACTAAAAATTATAATTTTCACCTTTACAAGGCCTCGATATAATATATATAATTATCAATAATATAATTAAGGTGCCTCTCTAAGCTGCCAGTTATGGCTTCTATAGCTCAGTTTGTGGAGCATCACACTGGTAACATGGAGGTCATGGATTTGATTCCCATTGGAAGCCTGATATCTTTTTGCAGGTCTTTTCTATTTATAGTGATTGCTTTGTAACTGCAATGATCATAGGATCTTGCACAACTATGGACATAAAGCAGTTGGACAATGTCACACCTGTTTTTGTTGGTTGTGGTCTTGTTGAGCTTTCCTTGCAGCATATACAGCAGCATTACATGATCTTTCCCCAAGCTTTTCTCCAATCTCGTAATCCTTGAGCTTCAAGCCCTCATGGACAGAGCTGGGGTTTGGTTGATGAGAAATCTCCTGCAAATATGCATTCAAATTAGTAACACATTATCGGAAGTCATGAGTTTTTTCTAGAAACAACTGTGGCTCACAAGTCTGAGGTGCCTCATTAAAAAAGTCACTCAAATGACTCAAGTCATTAAGTGCACTTGGCTCAAGAATCTCCAAAATAGGTTTAAGCAAAATATTCTAGACTCACATAAATCTTGTCTGGGCTACCATACTGATAACCACAGATTTAAAGATAATGGAGAAATGTGTGTGCTTTTTGAAAGCCTAGATACAAATAAATATATCATGAATATTCACAAAAAAAAAACGTCTAAGAGTCTAAGGTCTTTCAAATATAAAAATAGACTGCAGAATCACAAGCTGATGTTACATGTAGTTATCCTATTATACTGTACACCTTCCACCTTAAGAGTGCACCTTAATGGCATTGTCAATGCTTGTTTACACTTTTTCAATAATTAAAAAAAATTGTGTAATAGCGGAACTCCTGTGGAGCCCCATTGGCTAATGTGTGAAAAAAAAATTTAAAAAAAAAAAATTTAAAAATTAAAAAAATAAATAAAAGTAACCCATCGAGCTGTATTCAAGTGGTTGTATTTTCCGTTGGACAGCCGCTGGTGTACCGTCGGCTTATTTCTGAGTGCGTACACGGTCTGTTGCCATGGGTTACGATATTCACTTTTCGCCGCGGCCCTTGTGCAAGTCAAGATTTCGTCCGCCATCTGCAGTTTCTTGTAGCTTGTATCATTGTTATTGGCCACAAAACTTTGAAAGAACTTTCGGGCATGTTCAGAAAAGATACATGAAGCCTTTGGGTTACCTGTCTTTGGTTGCTGGCAGAATGGACTGGGATCAGGAAGGATGAGTAATCGATAAAGTGGTTTATTCAGCCGGGATCATACAAGAAAGAAATTAAGTTAAGAGGTTTAAAATCAAGCTATGAATCATTTTAGATTGCAAAAACAAGGAAAATAATTTGCAGCTTTGTTACAGCTCAAGCACGGAATAAATTTAATTGGCATAGACACGGAATTCTCACGGAATTTAGCCAGCCTTTGCAGTTGGCTTGTTCAAGAAAAGAAAACATGTCGCTCGAACTGTTAGGAGAAAACTCAATATGTGTACATGGAAAGAACAATGTACGACTCGCTTCTCAAGGTCATCCTTGGAGCTGAATAAGTTTCTAACGACAGAAATGCTTTGGCATCAAGATTCCTTCAAGAAGAAAAGATACGATATTCAGGTAAGTTTTCAAGTAAGTTAGTTCCAAAGTTGAGTGCTTTGCTCATCTCTTTGCTTATAGGGCGCATGTTCTCCATTGAAAATGCAACACATGAATCTCTAGGATATCAATCATATTTAAACTACTTACTCTATCTATACTTCATATCCCTTGTACTTGCAATACGATAATTGTAAATACACATTGGAATCATGTCTTTAATTTTTACTATTGGAAATTAGACTTAATTAACTCAATATTTGAAGCTTGGCTTTGTGGATGAGACTACATGTGTTTTGGTGAAAACGTTTTTGCTGAAAAGGGGTGCTTGAAATCATAGACAGAAATCAATAATGATTGACTGTAACATTGTATCATGAGTTGGTGGCCAGCATCACAGCCAGCTGAAAGACAAAAGCATTTTCCACTCTTTTAATCCTCTGGTAATGTCATTTTTTGTCAACAGAGATCAGGGTAAGACATTTTATTTCTTAGGCAGTTTGCTAGAAAATGCAAGGGATTTTCTCTGCTCACATGAATAACAAAGTTACCAGGCACAACAGGCTTTGGCAATAAAAACAATCCCCCCAACCCCTGGACATTTGCTACAAGCTAACTTTGCATTTATGGAGCGTGGGAGAAAAATTGCTCACATTTCCTAATAAGCTGCCTTCAAATAAAGAAAATGTCTCGGCCTGAACTCTGTTGACAAAAAAATGTTATTACAACAGTAAATACTTTAAAACAGTGGAAACATGTTTGTCTTTCAGTTGGCCAAGACGCTTTTATTCACTCTACATTTTTTTATTCCAATTTAGCTTGTAGATCTCATTTCTACAAGCTAATTCTAAAGAAACAAAGTTCTAACCCTACCTACAGACAAATAAAAAAAATAATTTGGGTCAGGACTTTTTTCCCCGCAAGCAGATTACCCCTGATGGACATTTTGCACATTACCCCAGGGTAAAACCAAACAACCAATCTGACTCCGAAGGGGCAGGGAGGAATGCTTGTGCACATTTTCTTATTTACTTCTACCTGGAATATGCTATTATGCAAAATATACTATCGTCTTTCTTTTTTCTTGCATGGGTCTTACAGGAACGTCAACTCTCCCGGTTTTTGCCAGGCATCTCAAGAGTTTTCGCTTCGTTTCCCGGCAAAAATTCAAGATGACTGCCATACATTTACTGTATTTCTCCCGGGAATATTTCAGGAAATTTAGCCATTTCAAGACAATCTCCAGATTTTTAAAGTCCCTGCATGGTTTGCCGTCCCTGGTCTTAGAGATTCCATGAAATGAATGATTTTCTGATTTTCTTGCTAGAGGTCTGGAATCTTAGAATTCAGACTTAGGTTAAGATTTGTCACCACACTCTAAATTTTCTGTGGAATTTTAAATAATGCTGTTTCAAGGACTTTAAAGTTACTTTAAGGTTTCAGTTATGGTATTTGATGATCCAGCCCTCCAAGCCAGTAAATTTCTTTTACTGACTAGGTTACTTAGCTGTAGGTGTCCCGTTTGACTTTGATTTTTTTTTCAGTTCTCAGGTGCTGATGCTAGGGCTGTTCACAAATGAATTGCAACACAAGGTGCAAGAAGGTAGCCAAGACTTTTTCCAGGGCATCAGCTAACCCATCCTGCAACTCTAGACTCCATTTTCACTAAGCACTGTGAAAAAACCCCTGGAATTTAAGAGGTCATATCTAGCCTGCTTGTGGCTTGGTTCATATAAACAAAAACAGACCACCTTTTCCAGAAGTATTTTTGTAACAATCTTGTAACAAAAAAAAAAGAATGCAACTCATCAAATCACAAGGATAGCGTACTCAAACTCTTTCCTTTTTGTTGTTCGCATAATTATGAAATCCCATGTGCAAAAAAGCAAAATTTCAAAATACTTTGTGATTATTTGTACTTTTACTTTCAACTAGACCATGAATTTGTACTTATTGTGCGACTACGTCAACCGGGCCATTTTGTAAGAAGTTAGCCAATCAGAAAGCAAGTACAGAACAAAGGATCTCCACTTTCTTGAGATTTCAGACATCGAAATATTCACTTTTCTCTAAAAATTGTGGAAATTATGGGCAGAAATAACTTCAAAACACTTAATTACTCATCGTCAGATGTATTGCAGGTATTAAATTTGCTTAAAATGGTTTGAATCTCTAAATGACAAACTTTTTACGGGATGGCCCGGTTGACGTAGTCGCACAGTAATCAGTATTGTGATTCAAACATGCCTCGTTTTTAGACATTGAACCAAGCTTCCTGTGCTTTTTGTCTGCCTTGTTTCCAGGTTCTTGACCGTGAAAAACACAGTGGAAAATGTGCATACCATCCTTTCTCAAGTGTATCTGAATTCTAGTTGAGTTTTAAGTTTTCTAGGCCAATAGAAATATCAAAAAACTTACTGGAATTCCAAATATGGTATACAGATGTTTCCTTATAAGGAAGTTGGAGAAAGTCGACACTTTTTCAAGGGAACTATCTTGATATGTTATTCCAAAGCAGGATCTCACTTTATATTGGGTGAGGGGGCTATGCTCATTTTTCTGTTGGTAGTTTTTCATTTACTTTTACTTTAAGGAAGCATTCATTATTTATGCCAGGGGGTGGGCTGGCATTATTAAGGGGGCCCATGTTAAATTTGGCACATTCAAGTAGGGGATCACCAGAAGATATGAAAACACTTGTGAGGGGTCATCTACATTTTGTGGCAGCAACGTTATGTTAATTTAACATATGGATACAAGAGGTTACACACCTGTAATTACAACAAACTGTTTATGCACGCATCAGGAAATGTCTTAAAAATACTGGTTGTTGTCTACTTGGTATGTAGATGTCCCAACATTTCTTCCTGATCTAAAGGGGGGGGGAGGGGGCTATCACTATCATAAAAAATGCCTGAAGGGGTTTTGAGGTTTTTATTGATACTTTGAGGGGGGTCAAGTTTTTTTTTGGGCTGAATGAAAATCTTGCCAGCCCACCCCCTGGCATAAATAAGAATGCTCCCTACCAGAACAATGCTTAAAACTGGATTTAAACCATTGCTCACTGGAGTTCCAGTAAATCCCCCTACAAGGATATATACTTAGATTTTGGTTTTGATTTCTATGGTATGGAAGAGTTCATATAGTTGGGTAGGATAAAATTGCTCTTCCATTTCAGTTCTTTTTTTTCTAACACCTGCTTTGTCTCCCGTTTTCGATCCATAGGTCATGGAAGGGCATTGGAAATCCCAGAGGGGTGAGAATGGGGAGTCAATTTATTTTCTTTGGAGGGATGAGGGGAGGGGGTCTCCTGTCAACAACCTTCTGTGTGGGGGGATATTTTCTGGAAATGTCTGTTCCAGATTATCCATACCCCCTATACAAAGAGATTGGAAATTCCGTCAATTTACTTGATCTTTTCCTTACAAATACTGTATTTTTCTTTGGAAATTACATAGAGGGGGTATGGATATTTTTTGGAAACACATGATTATGATTATGATTTTTATACTACAGTACAAATTTTTAAGGGTTTTTTTTTCTGACTTTTCTGACTAGGATTCTGTTAGGGGTAGTTAGGAAACTCAGTATTATTAAGCAACTCTTTTCAAGCAAAAACAATCTTCAGATGTTTAGGTTTTGCCAGATTTCTAGGATTCTGTAATGGGAAGTTATGTATCTCTGGGGTTAAAATACATGTCCACAATACACAGCTCTTCAAATTCCATTTGTCCAACAAGCACCCCCACCCAATTGATATGGGTGAGTGCTCGACCTTGACTTTTTGATCACTAGTCCCATCAGGACAAGTAGCACAGAAAATTACTTGCCTTAGCCAACTGGCTTATCAATTATAGTCCATTATAGTCTAGTCGCCAGGAGGGGTCCCCATGCACCCCTGAAATCATTTTCTAATTAGTACCATCAGAAGCCAGATACGTCCGATTAATTGCTCTATTTCACTATGACGTCATGGTTTGTTTACATGGGCAAGATACCTGAAACTTGGTTCAAATAAAAGTTCCATTCGAACATCATGAATGGCATTTTTTTCATCATGTTTTGGTCATTTCTAAATGCTGCTGCTGTCCCAGACTCGTACCCGTCGCTAGGTTGTCAAATCAGTCGTCAAATAACTGTTTTGCTGCTCTCTAGTAGAAAAGTCGAGGGACGCAGGGGATTATGGGAAGGATTGGCGCGGCGCGCAATGCATTGTGGAAGGGCGCCCGGTCCACAATCCATTGCGCGCCTTGCGAAATCTTCCCACAATGCATTGCGCGCCGCGCTAATCCTTCCCATAATTCCCTGCGTTCCTCGACTTTTCTACTATAGCGACCTTCCCATAATCCCTGCGTTCCTCAACTTTTCTACTATAGCGACGGGTACGAGTCTGCTGCTGTCCCCGCTGGCGACTATGATTCATAGCGCAAAAAACAATAGAGTGTTTTTTGATATGACGTCATAGTGAAATAGGGCAATTATTGTCAGAAATTTGCTATAATATTATTGCATGTATAACAATTAGTCGTTCTGTAAGAGGTATAAACATTGGAGTTCCGCTTTTAGGCAGTGCCTAAATCTATATATTATATAATACCTCAGAGACTCTCAGACCTTGTTGAATCCATTCATGAAGTTTTGGAACTGCTCTTCATCTTCTGTGATCTCCTTACCAGATTTGACTCCAATGTCTGACAAGAAAATTAATATTGAAATATTTGACATTCAATTTTGATCTTCTAAGAGCTGCACCAAGTGAGGTGGAGAAAATGTACCCATCGCTACCAATTGAACAGATTCTTGCCTCAATGTAAACAACTTTGCAATTTGGAATTTCCAATCCCTTTTACAGAACGGAAGAGGTGCACTATGACATATGCAGGATGTCAACCCTCCCGGTTTTGCGGGAGTCTCAGATTTTCAGAAGTTTGTCTTGGCAAAAATTCAAGATGACTGCCATACATTTACTCTTATTTCTTCTGGGAGAATTTCAGGAAATTTCCAGATTTTGAAGTCCTGGGGTTGATGTCCCTGCATATGAATAATTTCTCTAAATAAATAATAACTTTTCATGATCAACTTACTTGAGCAGACAAGTCCTAAAAATGCAAACATTGGTCCTTGTACCTCTCCCTTTTTCATCAAACGAATGCAGCATGCCTGAAGAGAAAAATAAGTGTTTTATAGTATGCTGTCACAGCACTAGTCATTCTTTGGTGAGCCTGCTTGATTTGACAACACGTCCTGTATAATGTTACAAGCAATTTGCACATCAAAAAATTTTGTGTGATTTCATCAACCCCTCCCATCACATACATTTAAAGTATTTGGATATTCAAGACAGTGGGGGGTCTTCCCATATGTACAACCACTGTATTTTTCACCAGAAATTCTAGAGGGCAAAATACACAAAAGCCTTCTGGTGGTTATGGAAGTTTTCTGGAATCACACCATATCCTGAAGACATTCTGAAGATATTTCCAAGCTGTATTTACCTTTAAAGATGGAGGCATGTGATGTGATTAGGTTTCCTCTGCCTGCAAGAAACCCCTGGAACAAAGCCCTTGTGAAGCTTGACAATGACTTCTGGGAGGCAACGTGGTTAGTCTGGGTTTTGAATGGTCCAACAAGTGTCTGATAATGCCCTGCACCATGGCTTGCTGGTCCAACTTTTATTGATGCTAAAAGAATAAAATGCAAGTTTCTCTCACTTGTAGGCTATAATAATTTGCTGTGATATATTGCTATTATCATTGCTATTGCTAAGATTCACTGAGTTTATAATCCATAATTGAAATCAACAAACATTTCTTTCTAATTTCTAGGTGTCCTTCAAATTACACTCCGCAGATTTTTGCGTTGAAGTGTGTGTCAAATGAACAACGCCATAAAACAAAACAACGAACTTTTCTTCACCTTTCAAGCAAATCTAACACAATGTTTATGAGTTTTTCAATTCTAGGAGACATACCTTCTCTTAGTGCACCGACGTTTTTGACAACAGAGCGGTAAACCGCTCGTCCTAAACGAAACAACGACATGATGACTTTCAGCCTGCTGAATCAGCAGCCATCTTGTATATTTTTGATGTGTCATTCGACACCACAGGAATCCCGCAGTTGATTATTAACCCAACACAGGAAGCCAAATCAGATTGAGAAAAAAAAAGTTGGGGTATTGACAAGAGCCTGTTTTAATTAGTAAGAAAGAATAGCTAAATCGCTTTTGTTTAGTTTATGAATATTAGTTTTTGAACTAAAGCCAAGGAAACGCCTTGGGTTACCTGTGTCATGACGTCAGAGAGCGCAAAGCCCGCGTAGAATCCAAAATGGCGGCCATCACGTTGTAAAACGCTTTCCTAACAAAATCTTCCTTTTGACACATTTCTTGCACCTAAATTGACAATTATAACTATACCACAATGTCAGATGACGAGTTTGACGTACCAGTTGCCAAAAAGCAGCGAATTCATTTCGGGAGCTTGGAAGAAGTAGAGAGGAAGCGACTGGCCGACCAGACTGGGAGTCGAACAAATGGCGGCCCTAGAAAAGAAATGGATGAGGTCGACCGCATGATAAATGACGCTATTTTAGAGGGCATACATTCAGGAAATATAAATATAAGTGAAGGTTAGTGTGCGAGCAGCGAGTGTGTGTCTTTTGGCCACTACTTTTGAGTTACCAAAGATGAGTCTTACCGCCGTTTTGCCTTTGGTTGGTCGGGCCTTGCTACATAACATCTGTATGAATCTGGTACCTTGTTCTTCCAGGGGAGTATTTAGAGCTTGGCGATGACACTTCATCAGAAAGGCACCAGGAACTGCTAGCAGAGTTTGAAAGAAGGAAAAAGGTGCAATGTGATTTAAAGCAACAGTGTGCTTCTCTATATAATCTTCAACTCTGATTGAGATCAGGGTTTTATAGACTTATGCACCAGTCAATTGACAGCCCCGCACCCCCCCATTCGCGCATTAGCGGGGTACTAGCGGGGCTTTCGTACAGAATTCACACTACATTACTGCCCCGTTGGTCGGGAGATGCACTTTCTTTCACGGCTTGCACACAGTACATCGAGCGGGGAGTCACTCTCTTCCCCGGGACACAACACAACAGAAACCAGCCCGCTTTCCGGGCTGCTTCACCTCCATATGAACAGCCCTTTACTTCACAAAAGACACGACAAATACAGATTTTTGTTACTTGAATTACACGTATTAAATTTTAATCTACACTAGCGAAAGTACATGCAAGTAGAAAAATATGGTTTTATTGCGCTTTGCGATTGGCTGCGGCTGCATTGAAAACTGGCACCATTGACATGACTCTTTTCAGTGAGTAAAAATCCTTTGTGTTATCTTCTAAATTCATTGGGCAAGGAGCGCATTCACTCTTAATTATTACCCTGGGGACGGTGCATTCACCTCTCAGATTGTCCCCGCAAACCGAGGCGCTCACTGTCTTTCATTTGCCAAAAAGTGAATGCCCCGCTAATGCGCGAATGGGGGGGTGCGGGGCTGTCAATTGACTGGTGCATTATTCTTGGCTTTCAGCTGTCACATGATTACATAAATTGTTTTTCTTAAATCTAAGTCTAAATGCGAAATAGAACCAGTGACTCCAAGGAACATATACAATTGTGCTTTGAGAGAAAATGTGTAGCTAATAATGCAGTTCCTTAGAACTTAGAATAATATACTCCCTAGCTAGATTGCTCTAATGACGGGAGGAACTGGTCAGGTTTGGCTACAGCCTGCAAAGGTGACTAGGCACCTTAAACCGTTCTTACAACAGGTAACTAGGCGGACTGCTTAAAATGAGGCAAGGTGTTGGAAGACGCTACTTCCTGAGGAAGCAGGTTCCAAAGCCTGAAGCCTAGTTTCCATAATAGTCTTATCTGTTGTATCAGTCAACCATGAAACAAAAAAATAATTCCAATTTCCATTGTTTCACGGTCGACTAATGCGACAGATACGACAGATAAGACTGTATGGAAACTAGGCTTTATATAAGATTTATTAAAAGGGTTGAACACATGCAATTTGTTAACAGTGAATATATGTGACCTCTCACAGGAAAACATACTTAACGGTTTAGCTTTGCGTTAGAAAATCGTTAGCTTTTCGTTAGGAGACCGCGAGCTTACCGTTAGCAAACCGCGAGCTTACCGTTAGCAGACCGCGAGCTTACCGTTAGCAGACCGCGAGCTTACCGTTAGCAACCTCCGAATATACCGTTAGCCAAACCGCGAGCTTATCGTTCGTATTCTCTGAACTTACCGTTAGCCAACCGCGAGCTCATTGTTCGAAAGCAAACAGAAATCGACTCACGATCGCCCGAGTGACAACTTGGAGCGCACTTCTCGATGTCAAAGTTTTTTGTTAAGATTAATTTGAATACGTGAAGTTTCGTTTTCACAATTAGAATGAAGTTTCTAGTTAGTGTTGTTGGACAAGAGTGCTTTCGCTCGCTGAACGCATCAGTTTCGCTTGTTTGACTTCGTTGGAAATTGAATGAAGGACCTATCGCACTTTTCGCTTCAAATCAACTTCATCAACCCATAGTAACTCCATGATCAAACGCATTCCCTGAAGTAAGGGCACCGAAGTTCAAGGAAGAAAGTTAGAATAGTAGAAGTCGGCATTTGCGCATTGTGAAGAGTAATTAAACGACGCCAAAACTAAAGTTCGGTGTTCTCGTTATTTTTCAATGTTTTCTTGTGCTGCTGAAGGTCGCCTCAAATCCAGTTCATAAAACGCATTTTCTAAAGTTTAAGGATTAGTTCTATCAATTTCAACGCGTTTCATTACATATTGAAAGTATAAAGTTAAAAAATCGAGTCGTGCCCCGCTAATTGTAAACAGTTAATTAGGACGCCAAATCAATTCGGTATTTTTTCTTTGCATTTTCGATTCATGTTGCGAAAAGTCGCCTCCAAAAAGTTCATATATTCTTTCTCTACACTTTTAAGGATTAATCTAATAAATTTCAACTCGTTTCATTGCATATTCGAAGTATTACGGAAGAAACTTACTTATAAATTCCAAGACAGCGAGTTGCACATTGTAAAGAGTTAATTAAAGAATCATAAAAGGACGCCAAATAAGTTCTGTGTTTTCGCTCGTGCTACAAATTATCTTTGCCTAAAATCATCTTAGTTTCGTATAATTTTCAATGCATTGCCATTACATATATTTTCGAAGCATATGTAAGTTACAGAGGGAAGATATAAACTCCATGAAACTTCAAGTCAGCAAGTCACACATTGTTCTGTAAAGAGCGTGAAAAGGACGCCAAAAGTGTTTGGTGTTTTTCTTGTATGTTTTCGCTCGCGCTGCTAAAGTTTCTAACAGTCTTCGAATAAAATTCATTGCCTAGACTCGCCCACTGAAGCTGAATTTATTTGTCGCGTCAAAAGTTAGACAACAGTCTAGACAGAAGGCAGACAACTGTAGTAGACAAAAAAGGGAAGATCCTATTGGAAGAAATCAATCTCGTGCAAATGTGCTAAATAGAAATCCCGTGAGAACTTTGCTAAGAGCAATAATAAAGATCACGGAACTATGTTTTATGACTTACGTGTACTGTGTAGTTTTGCAGCTGATTGACCAGGCCGTACCAACGCAGGACAAATTGGACTACGATAATCGGATGTCGTTTACAAGAGCTTAGAACCGTTAGAAGTTCGCTGACTGCGATTCAACCGTTTGTGAACCGTTAACCAGCTATGACCTTATCGTTAGGAACCGTTAGCAGACTGCGAGCTTACCGTTAGCAGACCGCGAGCTTACCGTTAGCCAACCGTTAGCAGACCGCGAGCTTACCGTTAGCCAACCGTTAGCAAACCGCGAGCTTACCGTTAGAGAAGCGTTAGTAGACCGCGAGCTTTCCGTTAGTTTTTCTAACGCTAACGCTTAACCGTTAAGTATGTTTTCCTGTGAGTGGTCACATATGCTGCCTCCATTGTGTTGCTGCGGAGAGACGCCACCTTGCCCCGCTATTTCTTTCATTTTACCAAAGCATTATTCTTTTATAAGTTTTAGTAATGGTTTTTAGTAAACATTATCTTGTTTACTAAAACCATTATAACGGTCAAGCAAAGCATTATGAAGCATTAAAAAAGGCAAAATACAAGGAAACAGTGTACATTTTCGTGTGAGTCATCACAAATTATTTCCTGCCTTGACAAATTTGTTTACATGATCATTCTGTTTTTATAGGCTCGTCTCATAACTGTTCCAACAGATGATGCTGCTGTCAAGGCTCGACTAAGAGAGCTCAGGGAGCCAATCAGTAAGCTTAAACATCATATTGCAAAACTAATATTGGAGAATATTTATCTTTTAGTATCCTAGATATATTTCTCATTGTGTTTTTCCAATATCAGCATTATTCGGTGAAGGACCACCAGAGAGAAGAGACAGGTTACGAGGATTGCTTGCCCAGTTAGGTAGGATACTGTGTTATCAAGTTAAGCAGGGAATGCCTAATGTTTGGTCAAAGTGAATCAAGGAAATGCATTGTGTGGTTCCAGAAATTATCCATATCCCCCTACGGAAGGGCATTGGAAATTCCGGAGGGGTGGGGGTCAATTTACCTGATCATTTCCATACAAGTACTGTATTTTTCCTTGGAAATTCCAGAGGGGGGGGGGGGGGGGGTCACTTTTCAACACCCCTTCCGTGGAGGGGGTATGGATATTTTCTGGAAACACACATTGACAAAACTATAGAAATTCCACAATGGAAATTTTTGTATTTGAATTTTATAAAGAATGACAAGGGTTTTGTGTGCAAGAGCTTTCCTTCTCCCCATTCTTACCTGCTTGAAATTAACCTTTCTAAGCAGGATGCCCCAGGCAACTGGTCTGAAAATTTGGTTGCCTTAGCATTGTTTTTGGTTGACTGAAAAGCATTTGGTCTTCAGGAAATTTTTATTGGATTTGGATTGCCTGTGGTGATGTTATTTCTGTGTCACATTTTTGTCATTTGGGTTGCCTGTGGTGATGTTATTTGTGTCCACATTAATTTGTCTGTTGTTTTACGTCTTTTACTTTTAACGGTAGGTAACAGTAGTGTGTTGTTTCTGATCCCATTTCTGTTTGCTAGCATGTTTGCTAGTGCATATCTGAATGCCTTTTTCTCATTTTTATCATATCATAGGAAACTTCTGTGATGAATCATTTTCAGTTTATGAACATAGAAAAAAAGAAATAATCACATGGCATGACAAATAGTGATGTTTTTGTTTGGTGTCAGTTTTCTGTTGTAAATTGTTTTCCAATTTTCCACAATGAAGGAGATGATGCTTTGAAAAAAGAAGAAAAGAGCCACCTAAAGCTGAACAGGTACAGTAACCTTGTGGTCAAGTGAAATAGCAAACTTCAAATTGCTAGGACACTTGCCAAATCAGCAGAAGTGTGTGAGTCATATCAGAAGCCCTCAAATAATTTCATTGGCTTTAGTAAATACCATAAAGGTTGTGCCCTTTATGTGAAAGCTTTCTCCTTTACTGCAAGCTGGGCCACCATGGTACCAGTAGCTACTGTACAGTGACCTTTCAGCAAAATTTCTCCCTCTTTACTCTCTTTATTGTGTCATTCAAGAATGTACATGTATGTTGTCTATCTTGCATGACACATTGTTGGTTGTGGGTATCAAAAATATTCTGGCAAAATATCTCAGAATAAAATTTTCTAAATCACTGAAGATGGAACTTTATTGTGATTTGGTTTTGTTATTCAGGAGATTCCAGAGGAGGTTTGGTATCACGAAGGACCTGAGGAACTAAGGATAGCAAGAACATGGATAGCAAATTACTCTCTCCCAAGGTGAGATGACTTAAATGAGAAAACTCAACTACAGATAGCACAATGTTACCCATACAGGGCTGGAAATTGAGCCTGTACCAGTATGAGTCCCTTATGCGACTAAACTTTTCTAATTTGCAACTAAAATTTAAAGGCCCATTACACATTTCCATATTACATTGCATGCCGTGGTGATTACCGGTATATCCTTGACATCTTAACTAAGAAAAGAGATTGAGAGGCCAGTTGCTAGAAATTTAAGCTTTGAACAGTTATTTTTCTTTGTTATCTTTTTTTTTCGTTTTCAAAACCAAGACATAAATACCATTGCGCGCAATGCATTATGGAAATGTGTAATGGGCCTTTAAGCTATTTTTTTCACCCACAGTCTGTAAAATGTGTCCAAAATGCGACCTCATTTTTTTCTTAATTTCCAGCCCTGCCATCCCCCTTGAAAATGCCGATTTTCACCATGTATCCTGGTTTTCAAATGCAAAGTTCATGGCAGTATTGTTAATCTCTTTTGATGATTTTATGTAGAGCATGTGAAAGGTTAAAAAGGGCACGGATAAGAGAGGCAAGGCCTGATACAGAAAAAGCAGCAAAAACTCAAGAATTACACAGAAAACTCAGGGTGGGTGTTCACAGTGCATGTTGTACTGGTATTACTTAAGCAATAAAAGTACTTTCCGCGTGCTCTCTGCTTTCTTACAAACACGAGTGTTTGTAAGAAACCAGAGAGCACGCAGAAAGTATTTTTATTGCTTTTAGAAAATAACATAGTACACACGCGCGACAGCGTTGCGTGACAATCGTGTTTCTCAGGTCTCTTACAAACACGCTTTTTAACCAATCAGAATGCGCACATTCACAATACAACATAGGTGTTATTTTCTTAAATACAATACAGTACAATTTTATTCAGCATTCCCATTTACATACATGGTATTGCCCGTATATGGATTCTAAAAATTTACATGCAAATCAAGAAGATAAACTATCCAATAAATATGTAAAGATGATCATTTCGTTAATAAAGTAGCTCTTTTTTCGAAAGCTTTGTATATGAAGTGCCCTAACTGTTTACAAATGTAAGGCTCAACATTATTAAAAAAGAATGTTTTTTCTATTAAATTTAAATTTGAAAAACTTTTACAGTATTTATTAATTTCATTAAATAATGATTTTCTTAAATCAGAATATAAAAACCCAGTCGAATAAAAATGAGTTTCATCTTCTACAACGTTCGATGAGCAACATTCACAAAATCTTTTATCTCTTGGTGTTTTGGGTTTTGAGTATCTGCCAGTTTCTATGTATGTTGAGGGTATGATTTCCTGTTCTAAGTTTAGCCAGCATTCGTCTTTGTTTCATATTTCTTATGACATCATAACAGTGTTATATCCTTTTGTCCCAGTTGTAAATTTCGTATAGAACATAATTTTTTTATTTAATTTAATTAGGTTCATTTGATGTCTCGTTGATTCCAATTATATTTTAATAATTGTTCTAGGTATCTAAAAGAGTTTTTATGGATTCCTTATTTGTGGTTCTAAGACGATAGTTTACATTATTTATATCTGCGAATGTGCCTAAAAGCTTATTTGTCGAGGTCACAAAGCTTACAATTTCTTATAATATACAGGGCAAATTAATTACTCGATGCTGATTGGCTAAGAGCGAGGGCATGTTTTCTTTCTTGAGCAAAATTACTTTGCATACGTCTGAATATATTGTGCAGTCAACACGTGTGCTGAATTTTGCCCTTTTATATCATAAACATGTACATAGCGGCAAGGGCAATGTGAAAAAAAAGTTTTGAAAACACAAGTGAAATTAATCCCTAATTTTACAAGGAACCCATGCAATACCGGTAATTCAGGGTTCGTACAAATCCTGTAAAATACTTGAATTTGAAAATTTTGAATTCCAGGGTTGGAAAGTCCTGGATTATTTTTCAGAGTCCTGGAAAGTCCTTGAAACCATCACAAACTCACAAGCATATATTTTTAGCAAACCCTGCAATACAGCTACTGTAGTTATCCTGGAAAATCCTCTCAAAAATCCTGGAAAAGTCCTGGAATGTTTTCTTTACAGAAGTGTACGAGCCCTTTAATTTATATGTACATACTAACTGTAGAGGGATTTCAGATGACAGCCAAAGTAAAGCAGACTCGTTGCTCTTTGTTTTGTCAGCCAATCAGAATGCAAAGGTAAACCAAACACACAGTGTCTCTTGTTTACTTGAGTCACAACTAAAATGCAAGTACTTACTTCATCTCCTGATTGGTCAGTTGCTGAATGTTTCATCTCTGATTGGCTATTACAGTAAGTGTATTTAATTACTTTTTTGTTTCATTTTCAACACTTATCTGAAATCCACTCTTTCTAAATAGTTTGCTAAATGGGTAATAATATATAATAATAATAATTGTTTAATAAAGCCATATCGCAGCAATTGCTGAATTACGAGGCCGGTCAGAACACTAATTACAATATCGATATTACATAAGTATAAATATTATGGTACTGAAATGCTATTTACAGTTGGCTCTGGTATTTGATCGTACATAGATTTCCGAATCTGTTTGTTTTAGCCATCACAGGTACAGTGGCGGACGAACCTGATCTCAGAGTATATGGCCTTTCGTGTGACACTTGTTGAACTAAGCTGCCCAGCAGAGGGGAGGAGGAGCGGGATCGCCTAAGAAATTTAATACATGCATCCTCTCTCCTCTGCTGTAGCGTCTTTAGGTCTGCTTGTGCGAGCGCATCCTCATACCGCAAATGAGGAGAAATGATCTTCAGCGCCCTTTTTTGCACCGATTCTATATGGTCACTCAGATACTGAGTGAGGCCAGCCCAGGCGGGGCACGCATATTCTAAGACAGACCTAATGACGCTGCAGAAAACAAGAATTAACTGGTTATTCGTTATTCGGGTGATAGTCAGGGGTGGTTTAAGGGGGGGGGGGGGGGGGGGGGGGTGTGGCCCTCTTTCTCTGGAGATTTTCCCATACATTTACTGTAGAATTTGCTGGGGGATTTGAAAATTTTCATCCCATGTTTTCACTATCTGGCCCCCCTTTCTGGAGTTCCTGGATCTGCCCCTGAAAGGGGTCTCATTGGCATATGCAACAGCAATTTGTCAACTGATGTTTTCATTTTTCAGGGACTAAACAACCACTGCAGTCAAATAGGTGACAACAGGCCTTTGTCGTTCTGTCAGTTCTCACCAGATTCCAAACTGTTGGCAACGGCTTCCTGGTAATTATATGCATTCAAGTAGCTGTTCTTTATTAGATCAGATTTTGTATGACTGTGAAAAAAGTGCAGCAACAAAGTGGCGACCGTGGTGGTGCTGCAACTACGGAATCTTATTCTGTATCTGCAGTGCTGCACCTTGTTGTTGTACTTCTCACAGTCATACGAAATCGGCTCTATGTAATTTTAAATAATAGTCGAGCCTGATGATGGTTAGCACTTTCTCCCCTCTCGTTAAACTAGTGCAAACATTTTTCATTTCATTTCGTACCAAGTCGGGATACTCAGGAAAGCATGACAGGGGGAGGGCCATCATAGTTTTATTTTGCCAACCTCAAAATTTCATACCCCCAAAAATAACTGTTTTTCCTGAGTGCCCCACCCTGGGATTTCGTAGTAGAAATTTCAGATTGCCACAGCTCCTGTGTGCATTGATTGATTTCCAGATATTGTATCAATCTTACCCTGGAGAAATTGTCATTGGTCGTTTCTCGCAGTAGAAGAAAAAATCATCTGGATGGACAGATTGTGTGATGATGATTGTGTTTGTCTAATGTGAATTTAGATGGTAACATTAGTAAACGTACAAGTTACAGTGCTATCGAAAAGAGTAAACCTAATCTGTGTCATGAGTTAGACTATTATGCAGTGTTGTGTATCAGTTGCACAATTATTCCCTTTGAGCCCACAGTCCCAAAGGAGTGAAATTTCCCATAAGCCATCACATATTTTGCTAGTTCCACTTCACCTCGAAAAATAAATAAAATAAAATTGTGTGAATTTAGGTCAAACTTTGGTCAACTTGTTTGTCTGGATGGACAAGTCATCTTCATAGACAGACAAAATTGGAAATTGGGACTACCCAGATTCTTTGATGTGAAATAATGTCTAGAAGTACTGGTACAGCAGCCCTGTAGCTCACTTTCTTTGAGTGGGGTTGGTTGTCCTCAGTTTTTTTCCGAAAAAAACCTGTATATGCCAAATTTATAGGATTTTGCTGTGTTTTCTACGTACCTGTTTTGTGGCCCCAAGGATGGTTTGTTGTCCTCCGTTTTTCAGAAAAACACTGTATAAACTGAATTTATAGCATGTGGTGGTGCTTCCTACCTATTTTGTGACAAAAAAAACCTGATTTTCTAGCCCTGAGGGGGGTTCGTTTTGAACCTCTTGACTCCTCCCTCCCCCCCCCCCCCCCCCCTCCTACGGGCCTGTACAGTATGGAGTGATTAAAACAATTTAAGCAAAAAAAAGAGCCTGATAAATCTTTGCATTGCATAATTAGATAGACGAATAGGATATCATGTTCCTATCTGTGATAGTTTGTTTTTCTATTTCCATGTACAGAGTGGTCTTTGCAAGTTATGGTCCATACCGGATTGTGAACCATTATCAACTTTAAAAGGTGATTTTTCTTAACAAACTGTCTCTTGTTACAAGGAACAAACAGAAGCATCCTAATAGTTGTTTCACATTTATACATGTTCATACACTATGGTCAAGTTTTTTGGTTCTTAAAATTCCTTGTGGGGAAGCATGGGGAAAGCATGGCTCACTGTTTATAAAGCAAAAAGTCATGGAATTTGTACAAAAACCATCAAAGTCATTAAAAGCCATGGAAATCGTTTCCTGAAGAAAGATTTGTAAGATGTTGGATGTGTATATTGTAAATAAAAATAAAGATAAATTAACCTGAATAAAAATTATCAACATGCTATCTTTGATAGGATACCCATGTCCATATTTTTCATTATGAAGGCCATTAATTTTTTTCAAACGTCCTTGAAATTCCTGTAATTCGACAGCCTAAAAACGTGGGAACCCTGTTGCATTCAATGGGCAATTCCAGAAAATAAAGTACCCTCCCCACGGGCGGCACTAGTTTTTGACCCCCCCATGCATCCAGAATTTCCAAAATGGTTTTACCCCCCCCCCCCCCCCCCCCCCCACCCCCCCCACCCCCCCCAATGCATATAGAATTCCGGGCAGGTTAAAGAAATCCAGCTTCGAAAACCCCCCTTGCAATCAGAATTCCGAGCTCTTAACCCCCCCCCCCCCCCCCCCCCTTCCCCATCCCATCGGAATTTCCAAATGCCGCTGGGGGGGGGGGGGGGGTACCTTTATTTTCTGGAATTGCCCAATATTTCTTTCAGTGAGAAAATATTTTATAACTTTAGGAAGTAGACTGCTTGCAGCACCTTCTTCGACGAACATCCGTAAAACGAGGGAAGTGTTTTTTTCACCGATGGCAGCACGCTTCGATTTGTTTACGTTGTCGAGTTACTCAGGAGAGGGAGACGCACCACAGGGGAAACGTTTTCCAGAAGAAGGGGCTGCAAGCAGTCTATTGAGGAAGCTTCCATTTTACCAGTACTTTTCATACATCACTTCAGAATATTGTTTTTGATGAAGGTAGAATTCTACATGTAATTTCATTTTGTAGGTCACAATGAGCGAGTGTGTGCTGTTGTGTTCCACCCCCAAGCTACAGTGTCCTTGGATGAAAATGCAGCCTGTATGGCCTCTTGTGGAGCTGACGGAACAGTCTTACTTTGGTCACTTAAATCGTAAGTACTATGTGCAGATTTTGGAATAATACCCAAGTGTGGTGTCTTTGGGGAGAAGAGGGGTGGGGGGGGGCAGCATGCTCAATGATCCAGTTTTCATGGGGCAGCCAGCCAAAGGTCATATCACACAAATGAGGATAAGAATTGTCTAGTGTCATGAGGACAGTAATTAATTAAAAGCGGAATGTAGGTCCTGCAAACAGGATAGGGGAAGGAGGGAGAGGCTGGTTAGAATTTGCCAGACTAAGTGGTCAACTGCAGATACCACTACATCCTTTCCTATAAACACTGTTGTCAGGGCTAAACATAACGGCTGGAAGGATGGCAACATGGAGAGTCGCCGCCCAAATTGATTTGAGCTCAGTATACCTGACTAGCCAGCTATATATGCACAAGGAATGAATTAATCTCGTGTTAATTGTGGCCGGTCAAAATGTGACTGACCAACGTTCAATGTTGGACTGACATTCTCTCATGGTAATGTTTGATGTTTAGCTATCTGTGTTATGTACCGGGTATGCTTACTACGAATCTCACAGAACCATGTTGTGCGTAAAAAAAACGTCTACGATTTTGCCCGCTCGGGCTCATGGTTTTGTCTGCATTCATTTCTCCACAGACTTATGTGTTATTAAAAATAACCGTTTCGATTGAGTCGAAATCAGCAACTTTCCTGTTACAGATTTTGAAATATGAAAACAAAGCAACTTTAAAAAGACACAGCAGAACTTATGGCTTTTTCCAAAATATTTACTAGACATTGTCATTTTTGAGGTCTTTCAGAGGAGTTTTAGAAAAGCATACAGAGAAAGGAAAAAGGAGAAAGGAATGCAGACAAAAACATGAGCCCGAGCGGGGAGAATCGTAGACGTTGTTTTCAACGTGCACCACGGTTCTGTGAAATTAGTAGTATCTATTCTTGCAGACCTTTCTCTCCTGCGCAGCCTGTCCTTTGTCACACAATGCTTTGAGACTATGCAAACCTTTGTATACATAATTTTGTTTTCTCTTAAGCGAATCACCTGTTGCAAATATTGAGGGTCATGACAAGAGAGTGTCACACCTTGCATATCACCCATCAGGGAGGTTTCTTGGCACATGTTGGTGAGTAACAAAATACTGCATTAGTGAAATCACACATGGTATAATTAACAATTAGACTACGAGTTCGAGTTTTCTATGAGTTAATAGATAGTTAACGAAGCGCATAGCGCAGAGTTGACTACTCGTAGAAAACGAGAACGAGTAGTCTAATTGTTTAACTAAAAACATGATAGTATGCGAGTATATAGTTAGTCTAATTGTTAAGTAGGTGGGTGCAATGGGCAATATAATATAA
The DNA here is from genome assembly GCA_033964015.1 of Scolanthus callimorphus. Lineage (NCBI taxonomy): Eukaryota > Metazoa > Cnidaria > Anthozoa > Actiniaria > Edwardsiidae > Scolanthus > Scolanthus callimorphus. The sequence continues at coordinate 230,932 of JAWWUD010000122.1, read as the reverse complement.
TTCAATATCCCCCTGTTCAGGACCTCTGGAATTCCAAGGTGGGCACCCTACGGTAGGAGCAAAATTTCAGGATGTGTAAATATAAATTCCAGGATGGTAAGGAAGAAATTGACTAGAATTCCAGGGTGGGTGGGGCAACCCACAATTTCCAGGGTGGGTATCTGAAGCAGGGTCCCCAGCAGGGGGGCAGAGGGGGGGGGATTTTAAATGCTACTGCCCAATATCATGTGAGTGCCACACGACTTTGAGGTTTGACTGACTTGACATGTATGTTATATTATTTACAGCTTCGATCACTCCTGGAGATTATGGGATCTAGGGCAACTAAAGGAAGTCTTACATCAGGTATTCACCACCGGAAAATTCTCCATAGTAATGAAATAATCTGGTATAAAGCTTGGATGGTTGGCTCAGCGTCATGGCGTTAGCCTCTAGCCGCTGTGATCTGTGGTCTTTTTTTCTGTTTGAGGTTGTGGTCGAAACTGTTGAGAGTTGAAATTTGTTCTATTGCATTTCATGTCTTTTGGATGAGATAATAAACCAACGTCCCGTCTCGCCTTTACTGCCTTACCCTGTTCCAGCGGGACCGTGTTGCTTTAGCTCGATATTAGAAGACGAATTATGCGTAGGAATCTTTACTTAAATCAACATCTAAAAACAAAACAAAAAACAACAAAAACAAAGTTACAGATTTGATTTACCAAATTCAATCGAGAACATTGCTCTACATTCTCTAAATCAACCAATGGAAATGGATGCTTTCTCTGACTTGGTAACTGCTATGCTGTCAAAATAGCGGCCGACACAGGCTCTTTAAAGAACCACTGAAGAGATAATAAGGTTATGGCTGTAGCAAAGCTTATGGCCGCTCATGCCAGATTACGTTCATTGGGAAGTTTAGCTGTCGATATGCAAACACTTCTTTGCGCGACTCTTTTTTTGGCAAGCGATCAGTTCTGGAAGGACTTTTTTCAGTTGGTATAGTCACTTCTACAGTGTTTGGAGACAGTTTATAAGTAGAGGCTAATAAATGAATAATGAGAGTGATGAAAACGATGCCAATAAAACCGTTACAATTAATTTTTCCTTTTGTGTTTAGGAGGGGCATTCTCGGGAGGTATACAGCATGGCATTCCAGACTGATGGTTCCTTAGCAGCAACTTGGTAAGCGTTTACAAGGAGTTCAGACCCCGTTCACACGAAACCGGTACAATTCAGGTACGGTGCCGTCGCGCGCCTACACGGGAACTGCGATACTGGACCGATTTTGGCACGGCTAGGTCCGGCTCGGTCCCAAAACATGCCAGAATTGTACCGGTACGGTATGGACAGGCGGTACCGTACCAGAATTGTACAGGTCCGGTTTTGTACCGGTCTCGTGTGAACGAGGTTTCAGGTTGTTGTTGAATACTAAGACTGGAGCAAAACCAGAGGAGCCCATCAACAGGAGCAATTACCTGTTAATAATGGTTTGAAGTGCTGGATAATTTTTCTCAAAAAGTGACCATTTCATACGTGTTCATACGGTATTTCATGTAGCGTCTGATCCGGCCGCCGTCATCTTGAAAATCGGGAAAATGGTGTGCACCCTGAGAGTCTAGATAAGTTCTTGGCCAGTTTCGTGCAGAAGTAAAGAAACAGAAAGGCGAAAAGCATGAGCCAGAGTCTCTCAAGGTCATGCAAAATGCAATACTGAGGTTTTTGAAGGAGAAAACTATCCATGAATATTTCTCCAGCACAGACTTGCTCTTCTTGTCACATAGGTTTTCTACATACATAATGAGCTTTTTTGCATACAAAGACATGAGAGCTTATGAATTGATTGTAGGTAAACTCGCGAGATAAATGTTATTTCCAAATGGATATAATAAAGTGGTAATTGAACTTCGTGTCGTGTAATTTTGGTCTGAAATAGCACTTGTGATTGCAAGTCGACCTCGCGCTGCGAGCTCGGTCGACTTTGTTATCACGCGTGCGATTTCAGACCAAATTGCACTCCACTCAGTTCAATTACCATTATTTATTTCCATGTCTTCTTCCTACAGCGGTCTAGATGCGCGTGGTATGGTTTGGGACCTACGTACAGGGCAGTGCGTCATGTCCTTAGATGGGCACCTCAAGAAAGTTCTAGGAATCGATTTCTCGCCAAATGGGTAAGCATGTAGCAATCAGCTAACTTAAGAATAGTATTCCTCTTGTTCTTTTCCTTCTATCCTTCTAACGGCATATCCATGGGATTATTCGCAATGTTTATTTTCGGGTTGCAGGATTCCTGTCGCGCATCAAAATATCCCTCTTTCATCCCCCCCCCCCCTCGATTTTTGCTTGCCACATGAATCCTGAAAAACCGGATAACCCCACAGATGTATTTCATCCCTCGAACTGCAAGTATTAGATTAGGAGTAAAGGAGTACCACTTAATCTAGAATTGTATGAGGTGCATTGCTTTACCACCTCTGCCATTTATGTTCAGTAAAGAGAACGAATTTTTTTTCCCGTTAACAGTATAATTAATTCCACTCCTATGAAACTGTAAGCAAACGTTTTTGGCTGTGGGCCTACATCCAAATTAATCCGGTGCTCTATCATTGTTCCAATACCATGCTTGTTCAACAAATTTTGTACAATTTTGCACCAAATGCCTACGACTGACGTCCCTATAACGCCAAACTGAGTACTTATACGCAGGCGTATTACACGATAAAAGCTGCATAAACACGGATAAAAGTTAGTCCCATTAAACTGTAGCAAACCGGTTATGAACCGGTTTTACGCGCGACTCGTAAATATCCGCTCGTATTACATCATTGGAAAAAGAAACATCTAATAAATATGTACATTCTGTTACAGGCATCATATAGCGACTGGTAGTGAAGACCAGAAGGTGATGATATGGACATGCGGAAACAACAGTCCATATACACCATTCCCGCACACACTAACCTGATCTCACACGTCAAGTATCATGGTATGTGATATGCGGAAACAACAGTCCATATACAACATTCCCGCACACATAAACCTGATCTCACACGTCAAGTATCATGGTATGTGATATGGGGAAACAACAGTCCATATACACCATTCCCAAACACACTAATCTGATCTCACACGTCAAGTATCATGATATGTGATGGGGAAACAACAGTCCATATACACCATTCCCAAACACACTAACCTGATCTCACACGTCAAGTATCATGATATGTGATGGGGAAACAACAGTCCATATACACCATTCCCGCACACATAACCTGATCTCACACGTCAAGTATCATGGTATGTGATGGGGAAACAACAGTCCATATACACCATTCCCAAACACACTAACCTGATCTCACACGTGTCAAGTATCATGGTATGTGATGGGGAAACAACAGTCCATATACACCATTCCCGCACACATAAACCTGATCTCATGGTTAGCGCGGGAATTAGCGTTTCTCGCCACAAAAATAATACTCCACCGCCTCCAAGTAGGCTAGTTCCCTTACAGATGGTAAAATATTGTCAGCAATTTACTCATGTTTGTGCTTGGATGTCCAAGAGATAACTAAGCGTTTTTATTTTCCTATGTGATTATTCTATTATCGCCGTCTTATGGGTTAACTGAGCGCTTTGTTTTCCCTATAGATGATTATCTATTATCGGCGTCTTATGATAGCAAAGTAAAGGTTTGGTCACATCCTGGTTGGGCTCCTCTAAAGACGCTAGCGGGACACGAGCAAAAGGTCACGTGTGTTGATATTTCCCCAGGTATGTAAAGGTTAAGTAGAGCAGATTTCGTATGACTGTGAAAAGTGCCGCGACAAAGTTGTGCCGCGCCGCGACCGTGCCGCGACCGTGCCGCGACCGTGCCGCGACCGTGCCGCGACCGTGCCGCGACCGTGACCGTGCCGCGACCGTGCCGCGACCGTGCCGCGACCGTGCCGCGACCGTGCCGTGACCCGACTTCATTCCGTATCTACAACAGGCCAGGTTCCGTTCTGCCACCGTGACAGTACCGCGCCGTGACGCGGCACTTTTCACAGTCATACGAAATCTGCTGTAACATATATCATACACGAGACAGCACGATAGAATCAGGACTTCCAAACACCAAAAAGTGGGTGGAGAAAAACGAGGACAGTGGAGTTTTTTAATTGATTTCGAGGTTTTCAGAGTTAGAAATTCTGTTGGAAAACAATGTCGAGTTTTTGATGGAGCTTCTCATTGCAAACGTATCATTTAATGTCGAGAAAAGGAAGGAAGAAATCTGCTGTAATATATCATGCACGAGACAGCAAGACAGCATCAGGACTTCCAAACACCAAGAAGTGAGCGGAAGAAAGGTTTAAAAATATATGTCATTTTAGACCGTATCCGAATCTTCTTCATGCTCATGATTTTCTATGAGATTTATGAATTATTACTAATAACGAGTTGAGAATCGTGGTTACAGTTACATTAGCTAGAATGCACTAATCAACATACTCTACCGTAGCAGATGAGTATCACGATATCCTTACACATGTTGAGTCATTTTTAAATCGTGGATACGCGTAGCGTAAACACGAGTTATTGTGGTGGGCCAAATGTCACTCACTCGCTCGCTCACTCAAGTGTTAGCTCAGACGTCATCAAAACTAGAAAAATTGATATCTCGAGAACGGAACATCTGGAGTATTATTTTGTCTCGCCCGAGATATTGTACAATAAATGTCTAATAAGTTATTTATTATCCGACATTCTATTTTCCGCTGTTTTGGAATGAGAATGGACGAACTTAGTGAAAATAGTTTAGAAGTGTACAATATTGCGGGATATTTGTACTCCTCCAGTCTCACTCCTGCGATATTTTTACTCCTCTCGTTGCATTTGGACTGAAACATATAAGTGAGTTTCTGATTTGGATAATAAGTCTTTTTATTATATAAACATCAGTGAAATATCTCTCGCGAAAAAAAAAATGATATCTTCACACTGTCAAGATATGATTTTTATCTTCACCGACTTTTCGCAGTTTTTAGATTTTCGTAAAATAATGTCGATTTGATATTTCTCTGACATTTATATAATAACAGAACATTACATGGCCGCGCGAAGATGCGAATTTGATTTTCTCATGTTAAAATTTTCAACACTCGAAGATAAAATTTGTACCTCGTCGTTTGCTTTCTTCCTAATTATGTACCCCTAAAATGCCACTTCTTTACTTACTTACTTATACTCTTCGCTCCAGTCTCCTACCCAGACGTTATTTTTCCCCGTCTCTTGCGGTGGTTTTCTCTGTGAAAATTGTTTTGGAGGCGTAGGGACTGGGAATGAGTATCACACGGCGCGCAATGAACTGTTGGATATCCCACAACTCCTTGCGCGCCCTGCTAAAACTATCCCACAAATCTTTGTGCGCCCCCCAAAAAACGGAAAGAGTCTGGGTACGAGACTGTCTTCGCTCCCAGTGGGACATCAGGCCATAAGGAGTGAAAATTTTAACTCCTAAAAATACGACATGGAATGAGCACCCCCAATGGAGTGTATGGGTATTATTTAGCAGTGTAAGGGTATAAAATGCAGTCGTTCTTTTTGCCCCAAAAGAAATTCAAAGAGCGTTGACTAACAACTGTAGGAATTTAGTCCAGTATGTTTGATAAAAGTTTTTTTTGCTCTATCAAATTGCGTGAACATTCGCGTTTGATATTTTATGGCAGAACTCGAATCGATAGCAAAACCCTGAAACACAAATTCTGAACTATCTTTCTTTTCTTATGACTTATCTAGTTTTGATATTTTTTTCCTCGTGTTTTGTTTAATTATACATTTCTAACAAGGGGCTCTCGCGCGCTTGCTGGCCACTTCTCTGACAAGGAAATAGCTCAAATCGTAATCCAATTCCATCCTCTTGATAACAGGTCCAGACAACCTAGAATTGCATTTGTCTAACACTTGAAACGTTTTTCTATTAATCTGGGGGATTATTTTAATTACAACGGGCAAATCTACATGTGTTTTCACGGGTACAGTTTTACTTATTTTATGTCCACGGCGGACGAATATTAAGCGTGCCAAAGCCCATTTAAAACTACACGAAAAAAGATATTCATTATGCTTTTGACAGTCGACGTAGAGACATGTATAGAGAGGGACGGACGGACAAAAGTTCGGTTAATAAGGTAATTCCCTCCTTCGATAATAACACGACTAATTTCTTCTAATCTACTTTCTTTCTTATTATTTTAGATGGACAATATATCGCTTCTACTTCATTCGACAGAACATTCAAACTTTGGGCATCAGAATAGCGTGTAGACTCTAGAAATGTCTCGACTCTTTTATATGCTTATGAACCTCTTTTATATCGACATGAAGCTGGGGTCAAAATAGTTCAACTGCCCATTTAACTTTTCTGTTGTTCTTCTAAGTGCGAAATCAACGATGCTCAGTTGATACTCAGTGTTCAAATCAATAGATAGTCTACAAGGAGCAGCCACCGGAAAAATCACGTCGTAGTACCCAACGTGCAGACACAGGAAAATAACATAGAAAGATAGGTACATGCCTCAATTTGACCCGTATCGCACAGATTGGCTTGTGGGACAACACCCCGATATTGGGCATTTTTTTCTCCTGCTGTTCACATGTCCTTTGCAAATTGCGAATTTTTATGCCTCTAAACCCCTCATTCAAGGATCAAATGTATTCAAAACTTTGTATCATTGTAAGAAATCACACACTTTAAATTCCTAGCTGTAAATCTGCCTTAATACCCACTCTAACGTCAGAAACAGAAATTAGAAGTTGGCAGCCATATTAGTTATTTGTTATTCAAATGAGTAGTGCCTCCTCTCCTAAGACCCCGTTCACACTAACGCGTTTTCGTTTGAATCCGTATACTTTTTGATACGTTTAGGCCTTCCGTCCACACTAACACGCTGATCGTTTGCATCGAATCCGTACAAGTTTGAAAACGCCCTCGAAAGTGAATCAAAACGAATCCGTATACATATCGTTTTAGTGTGGACGGTCGAATCCAGATAAAAATGAAAACGATAACGTCAACTGTACGTAACCATTAATTTGAGACTGTTGCACACGCCAACATCAAATAAAAACTGATCGTTTGTTTGGAGCTAAATCTCCCGTCCACACTAACACGCTGCGAATCCGTATAAGTTTGAAAACGAATACTTTTGAAAACGCGTTAGTGTGGACAGGGTCTAAGACATAGATATAGGCTGAGCGTCACAGGCACAACGTGCCTAGATGTGTAGATTGGCAAAAGATATCCCTCCAATGCATTGAACACTTATGTGGACATTTTACTGCTGTCGTATGTTTTCTGTGATCTCTGCTGACATAAACAAAAAATTATAGGTTTATTAGAAAATACCAAAAACATTTTTCTTTATTCGAAATTACCTAGTTAAATGATTCAAACAAAGTCATGAATAACAAAAGGTTCAAAATGGCCGCCGTCAGAGGCATCCCTTTAACCTTCATTTTTACAGTACGTACGGTAATTACGGCATAAGTTTGCCGTAATTACTATCGGTTCTCACTATCGCACAGTGGGACCGGGCCCTCTCCTCTGTTCCTCGACGACTGTCACGTGACGACATGCCGTCACGTGACTAAGTCACTGAAGAAGATCGATGGTTTCGATCGAAACGTCTATTTAAAGTAAGAACTTAATTCCAGTATTAGATTGAATATTTTGCTTCATTAATCAGTTCTGGATGATTGACAACAGTCATTTTCATGTGAGCATCTTGTAACAAAAGTGTCCGAAATCGGAATGTTGGCCTAATCGGCCTAAATTAAACCTTATACACATACCTATCATCTATGCTACTTTCCCGGGTCTGCGCGATGGGTTCTACGAAAACCACTTTCTAGGCCTCTTTTCAAGATCTGCACCTAGACTAAGACCTCCTCGGCTTGGGCGTATTGTTTTTCCCATTTCAGATCACGTGGCATTCCCATGAGTATTCTCTCTTTCTTTTTCTGCTACGCACCCAACCTCGTCCCCAGGGTCTTCTCGGTCGTTTTTCAAAATGGCGGTTGACTCGGGAGAAGACCCTGGGGAGGCCGAGTCACATGACCACGCATGACCACTGCTTGAAAACATGGGAACGAGGTTTGTCCTTTGTTTCGAGATGGTCATGTGACTCAGCCTCCCCCAGGATCTTCTCCGAGCTAACCGCCATTTTGAAAACGACCGAGAAGACCCTGGGAACGAGGTTGCTATAGGATATATGAATATGAAATCATTCCAAACAAAGAGAGGATACTCAATTCCTTTCCACGTGATCTGAAAGCGATGGCTTAAAGATAGTCACGTGTGAAGATTTTCAAAAATCATTTTACACGGAAAACGGATCTTTTCACGAATGTCAATATCATTGAACATGATTCAACTAAGGTGTTTAACACGATTTCGTTGATTTAGGCCTAGGGCATACGTCGAATTAGGGTCGCGTCGATTACATTTTTTTCAAAAGATACCGACTCATTACACTTTCAAATAACAAATGATCTATTGTTTTAAAAGCATTCGACGCGACTCTAATTCGACGTATGCTCTAGGCCTTAGAAAACGCTAAACATGAGGCCGAATGGTTTATCATGAGTAAGATAGTACGCGCGCTCTCATTGGTCGACAGGTGTGTTTATATGAGAGTTTAGTATAAACCAACTAATGGTCTATTACAAATCCTGCATTCTGATTGGCTGAGCTACTAATGGTTAGTGATAGACCGTATCTGGCAAAACCACCACCTTTCTTTGCAAGAAAACTTGATTTTTTCAACATAACATAATGGAATTCATTGCCAAAACTGACCAACTAGTTGGTTTATACTTAAACAATTAGACCTCTCGTCCTCATGTGCTATGATATCAATAGACCATTCGGCATTCGGCCTCATGGTCTATTCATCATTATAATATTCATCCATTATTCATAGGATGCTCATCCAATCTCTGCACTGGATTCGGATCAGGTGACACTACTTGTAACCCCCGATACCACATGGCTAGGTGTCTGATACAGAATACTAATTGATCTAATACAGAATCTGATACAGAATACTAATTAACCAATTAGTATTCTGTATAGGACACCTTCCAGTGCAGCCCTCAGTCTTTGAACAGTTGGATATTTGTTTCAAATAACAAATGTCCCCTGCTGTCCAAAGCTGAAGGGGACCACTCTAGTGAAGTCCAAGTATGGTCTTCTCTCGTAGAGCAGTACCTAAAAAAAAGCTTTATCTGTGAGAGACTATATGTTGTTTTAGTCCGCCTAGTTCCATGTGGGACAGGAATCATGCCTTCTGCGCATGCTTGCTACAAAACGATTTGGGTTTTTTGTGCATCCGAAAATTCCTTCATTTTCAATGCACATTGTTTCAAATATCCCCTACAGACTAAAAGCTGAAGGGGACCACTCTAGTGAAGTCCAAGCACGGTCTTCTTTCGTAGAGCAGTACCTAAAAAAGCTTCACCTGAGAGACTATATGTTGTTTTATATTGACTATGTTGACTATATGTTGTTTGGCGTTTTTTGTAAACACCCGAAAACTCTTTCATTTTCAATGCACATTCAAGTACTTTACAATACTCGTGTCTATTAGACTAGACGAACTTTCGGAAAATCGTACTTCATGAGGCATTTTTTAGTAAAAGCTGGCAACAAGTGCCATCTTATGCGAAATTTTACGCTGAATCAGAATTTTTTTGTTGCCAACGCAGATTTTGCATTTTAAGAGGTGAAATGACGTCATGATTGACAGCTGTCACACAAACCTCTACAATGAATTTTTCGCCGAATTTTCTTTTCAAATTTTAACGGCCAGTGAAATTCAAATGTATAAGTGGCAATGTGATATTCAAAAAATGTATCTATATTATGGGATAGGGTGATTGATGGGCGTAGAACGTCATCCAAAATGGCGGATCCAAGATGGCCGCCATGCCGCTATTTGGATATCTGTTGATTGTTTGAGGCCATCACGTTCAAAGGCTAAACTTAAAAGCAACTAAAAGACAAAACTTAAACGATTTTGCAATACATAAAAGTAGCAACTGACGATTATGGTGGAAAGACAATAATATATAGGCAAATATATGATTGTTGTTAGTGAATTTAGGAAGGAAGCGCAATCCACAAAATTATAGCAACTTAGTCGTCCCTACTGTAAAAGTTCTCACTATGACTATTGATTTCAAAGCCTATCACTGAGTCAACTACATCTACGACTATTGTTTTAAATGCATGCAGAATATTCCTCTTACACACACAGGAATAATAATGATAAGAAAAAAGCAGGGATAAAGGGGGAAATCATTCTATGGCAATTTAGGCGTTGCTCCAGCCTTTTCCGTTTTTTTTTATAGCCTGGTGGTAGCAACTTTGAACTTATAAGCAAAAGTAGCGAATGTAAGACTTCAATTTGTCCTCGGAGTAGCTATGCTTGAAAGCCCTTTCCTATTCCAACCCCTTTCTTGTCTGGGGTTTCCTTTTGAGGTTTTCTGCTGGTCCTAAGGTTCAGCTATTTTTCGATTATGCCACGGGGGCAGCAGATTGCATGATCGTTGTGAACGAACTTTTGATATAAGGACTTCAAAGGCACAGTTTTGTTGCCGGACCAAGGATGATCATCGTAAACTGGGGATATCGTTAATTAGATCGTAAAATCAAGCGGCGGTGAATCTGATTCACCTTTTCATATTGATTTGCCTTTTATATATTTAATATTGCTTCATTCGACCAGCAGCACTGCATTTCATATTGTGATACCTTGAATTCATTGTCAGGTATTTATTTCCATGTCTTTTTTGACTACCAGAGTGATAGTTTCTAAAAATCAAATTTGACGATATGGCGGCCATCTTGGATCCGCCATTTTGAATATCGCAGCAGCGCCATATCCGAATAATACGACAATTTTTCGTATAGAACATTCTAAACTATCTTGTTCAAGTTAAATATTCGTTCGAATTTGAAATATCGCGACAAAACTATTTTAAGGGGTTCGCGAACAGCTGTCAATCATGATGACGTCATTTTCACTCATTAAAATGCAAAATCAGGGATGGCAACAAGAAAATTCGGATTCAGGGTGAAAATTACGTAAGAAAACTCTTGTTGCCAGCTTTTACTAAAAAATGCCTCATGCGCCTTAAATATTGCAATTTTCTGATATTTCGTCTAGTCTATATGTTGTATCGGCAGATACAACATAGCCACTCATATTGTAAATAGTACTAGCACATTCGGCCTCGAGGTCTAATTGTTAAATATAAACACGGTTGTGACGTCACGCCCGGGACGATGTTTGCGCTGTCTTCTTTTTCATTCTTTATACATTTTGACAAAAATGTATCCAAACACTTCAAGCAATGAAATTGTGAAAGCAGTGCTGTTTTCTTTTTAGCTATCATTTGTCGTCCCATCCTTTAACCACAAGTTCAAAGAATTGGCTTGTCTTCGACTTTTTTAGTCAAACGCGTGTAAATTTTCAGGATTGTCATTGTCAACATTTTCGTACGATTATACACGATATTTTTGTCCTCCGACATCCTCTTCCCTCCCTTTATGAAACGATTTCTTTGACTTCTGGGAACGTTTTAAAAGTATACAGCTCGTACTAAGAGGAGAAAAACAACACAAATCAAGTTAAGCGACCCAACTAAATTTCTGGATTTGGAGACTTTCGGCTAATCGGCTAGCCAAAATGAAAAAGAACAACGAAGACCAAATTATTGAATATATCACAATATATTTCATTACTTTCCTATTCAATTTTTCAAAATGATGATCTTTCACAAGCCGAGTAGGTAAAAAGTCGTTTGCTAGCAAGTTAACAAGAGTTGAAGCATTAACAAACATGAAATTCTTACCGGCGATCGGCGAACACCGACGGCACTGTCGACGAAACTTGACTTGAGTTGCTTCAAAAATTCAATACCATCGAGTGACAGTTCATGGACATTTGTTCATGCCATCAGCAACAATTGAAGCCTCCATAGTATCATTCCAGTCTGGTATTTAACATTTTGCTTGATTTGAAGATCGAAACAAGACACACGCTATTTTTGCTTTTTCGATGCCGAATTCGCCTTTCCAAAACTCGGCCGGACGGTGTAATTTGCAAGTGCAGGTGTGCAGGTGCGGGTTTGCAGGTGCAGGTGTGAATGTGTCTATAAATAGTATATAATCTATGTACAGTTATATTGATTCCAACTAACCAATTTTCCCCAGTGCGTCACCGAGTACAGGGCAGTCAAGAGCCGTGAGCAGTCCGAGCGCCAAATGCTGTTTTTTCATCAAAAAGTCGTTTTTGTTTGATACTTCACAGGAGTGGGGCTACCTTTCATCGAACGTTTCTTAGCTTAGAAAGAACAGAAACATCGAAACGCCGCCGAGTTACGGCCATTTTGTTTTGTTTACACAGGCAACCCACCTTAACACGATCAGGTGGGTTGCCTGTGTTAACAAAATGGCTGAATCTCGGCGGCGTTCCAATGTTTCTCTCGCAATAGGGCTAAGACGCTGACAGTTCTTTCTAAGCTAAGAAACGTTCGATGAAAGGTGGCCCCACTCCTGTGAAGTATCAAACAAAAACGACTTTGATGAAAAAACAGCATTTGGCGCTCGGACTGCTCACGGCTCTTGACTGCCCTGTACTCGGTGACGAACTGGGGAAAATTGGTTGGTTGGAATCAATATAACTGTACATAGATTATATACTATTTATAGACACATTCACACCTGCACCTGCACACCTGCACCTGCAAACCCGCACCTGCAAATTACACCGTCCGAAACTCGGCAAACTCGGCCAGTCAACACGAAGGCCGTTCTTGTATGGAAAATTCCTTCGGCTCTGCAATTCTTAACCCGTACATCCCTTCATTGACATTCCCTTATGCTTCAATTACCATAAACACCATAGAAGAGGTCAATAAAGTCGTGAAATGTTTCTTAGAAAGCAGTTTTCTCTCGCCTCCCCTTCGCAAAACTTGCAGCCAACTGAGTGAAAATTTTTTTTTAAACACATGCGATATAACACGCCATCTGATTGGCCCGTTCAGACCGTCGCGCGGTAAGGAGAATTTATATATTCATACAAAATGTTGAAATAAATTAATTTTAAATCTTTCGCTTCAAAAAGTGAAAGATCTTTTATAAACGCAATAGAGAACTTTTTCCCAGTGTTTACATACTCTGATGCAAACACTCGGGTAGGTTGGGAGAATTCTCGACTGGTTATAGTGCAGCCACTCGACCTTCGGTCTCGTGGCTGCATAACTGTCTCGAATTCTCCCAACCTCCCCTCGTGTTTGCATCAGATGTAGACGTGTAGACACGGAAAAAGTTCTCTATTGCTTAAATACAAAGTTTGGCTTTGATTGTGTAAATTCCGATCGAGATACAGCCATTCCAAGATGCCGGAATTTTAGCAAGCTTCCGGATTTGAAACACGTCTTTGGAATTTTTGAATGGCTGTTTCTCGAACACTATTTTCCCGATTAATATCAAACTTTGGGATTTTGTAGAGTTCAGCATGCCCTTTCTCCTAATGTGGGTCTTGAACTTTGAACCGATAATCGTTATATTAACGGATTCGCCTCAGTCACCCACGGTTTGAAATCCTGCAATGGAGCCTACAGTCGTGATCGCTTTGTAGTCAAAGGGCTTTTTAACAAAGCTACAGTAGTATTTTGGCTATCCATCAGTTATTTGGATGTTTTTTACATCCCCAAATTGTGCTAAAATTGCAACACTGCTCCTTTAAGCCAGTTTCTTTGTAATATCAATATTAGTCTCACTGTCTGCTAATATCAACATTACAAAACAGGGGTCCCCGCCTGCTGGTTTTACGACATTTTGATTTGCAGCAAATGAGGGCTCGTTTTGAGATATCAAGCTATATGTCTAAGTTTTGCTTTTTTAAATCGTCCAATAAAATTATATAGTGCCAAAAAATTGAAATACATTTTCAAGTTCTTTTACGTGGCGATCTTGGAGTTTTCCGTGTGTAAATTCCACTTATATGCATGAGAGTAAATCGATTGCCCGTATGTAACGAAATTAACATGCAAATATAAGCAAATTTATCATGCAATATGAAAGTCAAATTCTATGAACTTTAGAAGCTTTGAATTTAAAAACACTGAATATAAAACTTGGAAATCGCCGTTGAGTTTGGCTGGATGATCCCGTTTTTACTTAGCACAGTTATCACAAACGGGTTTCTCTAACGACTTTGTAGTACGATCTTGATTGGGGTTCAGTGGCTAGGGTCGTATAATTCCATTTGGATGCCGCGAATACACTGATATTTAGGATAATAAGACTATAGTTTAAAACCAACCAACGTGAAGAGGTTTCCCAAGACCAAGAATCGAGGCAAGAAACAAGAAGAAACAGCCCAGAAGGAGTTCACAAACTCTAGATGAGCGGGATTAAGGGAAGATCAAGGTTTTAGTGGAAACTACCAAGGTGAGTAAAACACGAGGATTTTAAATAAAAAATTCACGCTCACATTAGCGGTTAAAACCACTGCAAAATTTGCTACCGATACTGATAAAGTTGGCTTGAATTCTTATATATTTCAACTTAGTATTTCCCTTGGATTTCGGTTCAAATTTGTTATATATTAACCCCGTGTTCACCTGTTGGTAACGACACTGAAATATTGCTTGTGTATATTTTCAGTTCCGGATTTAAAATTATAACTTATTCTCGTAACTTCGGTGTCTGATAATATTATGCTCACGAAATGTCACAGGAAATTCGGGGGAATTATTTAGAATTTTATTTCAGCTTAAATTGCCGTTCGCCTTTGTGTTTTTTCGACATTAATTTAAGATGGAACCCCTCTTTTACTGTTGTGTATAGTTTGGAGTGTTATTGTGGTCGAGGCTAGAATCCTAAGTGACTTTTACAAGAGACACAACCAATAAAGGTCTTTATGTTTACAGTTTGCTTCTTATAAATGAATTGCGAGTACTATGTTGTATACGTTTGTTCAAGTTCATCGAAACAACACTCATCTAAAGAGACGATAAATTCGCGAATTTCTCCTAAAATTCTCCTAAAGTTCTATTGAATAGAAACGGAACCTTGCGAATTCTATTATGATATGATCATTATAGTTCTTGCTGCTTTTATTTATGTGAAATTTAAAGAAACCGGGATGGTACGATCAAAATTTGATTGTCTCTTAAATTTCATAGTTTTCTATTTCCGAATATCTTTTTTCCTAATATTTTGACACCAGGAGTGCAAAATGCGACAATAATTTATCTAAATGAGAACGGTTTTCATCTCTGTCTGTATGCAAACAGAACTGTATTTGCCAATTTAAAAGCAAAAGCCAGCGACAAGTAATATTGTCGTGGTGTACAACAGTCACAAGGCTTAACTAAATTATCTTAAAAACCACTTGAAGTGCCGTTTGTTATGGTGTCTGTAGTTTTTGCCTCTTGGCTCGTAACCTCATAAATAATTATCTTTTAAAATAAAGGCGAATTTTTAAAAGTCGCATGCAAATTGTAAAATAACGTCTGCTTTTTTGAACGGTGGTGAAGTAGTTCCGAGGTCCATACATCGAAATCTGCGTTGCAAAACCCGTGTATAAACTTTAAGCGAAAACATGCGCCTCATTAAAACACTTGTTTTTTGTTGATTTAACTTCACTTTTTATATATATTCAATATTTTATACATAGGAAGTCACTATTATTTTGCTTTATAGCGCTGTAAGAGGAATTATAAAAACATTAAAAGCCATTAAAATAGGTTTTTCGTGTCAAAGAACATATCCAACGTCAACTACAAACAAAGCTTACGCGTTGTTTGTATTAGGTTTATGTTTGACAAGTCGAAAGTGTCCACAATATCAAATCACGTAATATTTCGAACAAAGAAAAACGTCATTTAGTAACAAGAAGACCATTTTCTATAACTTTCCTGAGGTTATTCGGTATCGCTGTTTGAAAACTATTTGGAAGTAAGTAAACTTTCAAGACTTCTTTCAAAAAATCGCTTTGCGTCTTTTTTTCATCCTCTTCTACGACGAGCTTTCTCGTTAACAACGGGTTCTCTCTGTTTTTCATAATTATATCAATGAGTGGGGACATTTTAACGTATTTGGACTAAAAGAGGAAATAATATTTACAAGAGTCGTGAAAAAAACTTGTATATTGATGGTTACGTCAAGACGTTTTTTGCGCAAGTCAAAAGTTATTTATTTTTCATATTTCATTAACTTTTTATAAGGGGTGCAAAGACGGTATTTTGGGGGATACAGTATCACCTAAATTTTCTATGTCGCGATTGTTTCAATAAAAGGTCATAAAATAAGACCAGTATGGTCTACATAAACAACTCAGATTCCTATAATATTCTAAATAGAAACTTCAATTTTTATTATATTGGCATAAAGGCGTTAAAGATACTGTTCAGCCTGGTAAGTAAATGCTGACATCACAAAGTCGTGATTTTTAGTAAAACGACGTGGAATTTATCGAAAAAAGCACATTGTAAGAAATTGCCGTGTGTGAGGGAAAATTCACTCAGATCGAACGGGAGATTGTATCTAGGAGAAAGAGTAGATAGGATCTGGTCCCTCCAACCCATTTTGTCAACTTAGGGCTATTTTTAGAATATCTAATGGGATTGGCCGATCAGAAAAACCTGCAAACGTGGACGTCGTCGCGCTATACCCTTATGCCAATGTTCCCAGTGACAATAAATTTACACGACATAATTTTTTTGCACGACTGGGATAAAAATGGTTCTGGGACTACCTCGCCACGTAGTCCCGGCACGGATGAAATTTCGGTCCTGCTGTGATAAAAGTTAGTACGGCAAAGCCATTTACACGGCGCAAATATAGTCGAACCGTGCCATGAAATTTGGTACCCGTACCACTCTTTATCCGAGCTGTGCCAAAAAATCCCTGTCGTGTAAATGAGCACGTTTTGGTACATAAAAAGAGCAGAAATATGGCATCGTTGCAAATTAACGACAGAGCAAATTTCAAATGAGTCCAGTTAGACCATGCAAATGCACCTAGCCAATCATAAACGAGAAAAAAACGAAAGTTGCTGAATGGTTTCCCTATCCACAATGACAAGCCAAGTAAAACCACTATCGCTTATTGAACACGTGACAGGTTTCTTTGTAAACGCCAAGTGAAATCACTATCACGTCGCGGGTTCATGTTTTCTAAATACAAGTTAAAAATGCGATTGGCTGTTAGAAATGAGCGGCCATAAGAATGTAAAAGTGAACTCAAAGACAAATAATTCTCGACACTCGTGAAACCCGGTCTCTCCCATTCACTGGTCAAGAAAGAATTCCCTACCTCGGATCATTTTCAGTTGTTTTCTTAAGGTTCTTCTCGTCCTTTCAGGTGTAGTCATGTGGTCCATATCGTCGTCGGAGAATCCTCGGGCCCGGAATCTTGTCAAGATTGTTCCGTGACTTGAATAACACGGCGCACTTCAAGGTAGGACCTACCATGAACTCTCCCGCATTTCCACCACTGTAGGAAAACTTTTCTATAGAAAAAACATTGATTTTCCAACTAAACGTAGGCTTGATCTCTCAAGTATTTCCAGTAAATTTGAACCTTTGGAGGAGTTCATTGTTTGGCATGATGATTTGATGTTGTTGTTGCTCTTATTGTTGTAGCTGTTGTTGTTGCTGCTGTTGTTGTTGCTGCTTCTGTTGTTGTTGCTTCTGTTGTTGTTGTTGTTACTGTTGTTGTTTCCTCTGCTGTTTTGTTGCTGTTACTGTTGTTGTTGTTATTGCTGTCGTTGATGTTGTTACTGTTGTTGTTGCTTCTGCTGTTGCTTCTGTTGTTGTTACTGTTGTTGTTGTTGTTACTGTTGTTGTTTCCTCTGCTGTTTTGTTGCTGTACTGTTGTTGTTGTTATTGCTGTCGTTGATGTTGTTACTGTTGTTGTTGCTTCTGCTGTTGCTTCTGTTGTTGTTACTGTAGTTGTTGTTGTTACTGTTGTTGTTTCCTCTGCTGTTTTGTTGCTGTTATTGTTGTTATTGCTGTCTTTGCTGTTGTTGTTGCTGCTGTTGTTGATGATGCTGTTGCTGTTGGCCCTGCTCTCGCTACTGTTTTTGCCCGTGTGTTGTATTTGCTGCTTTTCTCGTTGCCGATATTGCTGCACCTACGTTTGTCACAATGATGTCGGTGACTGCTGGTCAGTATGGCGAAAAAAGAAATATAAAGTCACACATCAATTGTTTGTAAAATCGTCCAGAAAACTTGTGAGAACTTGTGAGTGGATAAAAAAGGTGAAAGGCCTGAAATAAGTGGCACATGCGACAACATAGCGAGACACTCGTCAGACTGGTTGAAGTACCACGGAAATCAATATTCAACTAGTAAGAAAACATTTTCAAGAATACGGATGAAAAGGGCGAAACGCCTGAAATAGGTGTGACATTTGACAAAACAGCGTGACATCTTGTCCGACTGACTGAAAGTACGCAGTGACATTCAACTTGAAAAAACCGTTTTCAAGAATAGGATTGAAATGGTCACTATCATCTTTGGCTTGACGCCCGATATATAGCTGTCACATTTTAAAGGCGCGACTCTGATATCTACAATTTCAACCTGTGTTCTATGAGTAACAGATAAATGGCCACCCCCCGCTTAGGACGCGACACCATTTAAAAAAGCCGTTTGATTAAATGGACACAGTCACTTAGGAAACACGAAATTATTATTGTCACAAGATACAAAATTTTTATCTGAAGTTGAAAGTTCTGAGAAAGCAGTATGGAAGATTCAGGGAATTCCAATGTAACATTGCTAAAATTTGAGCGAATTAAGAGGAAATCCATTTCAATATCGAGCAATTTCACATTTTGGAGGACCAAAATCTTGTACTAGAGTAATGTTAAAGATATTCAAATTCTGTTTACATTTTCGAGAAGTTGTAGATATTAGTCATTAACTGTAGTAACACCAAAAACAAATTCCCATTGGAGCCTATAAAAATAATTTTCAAAGCTGAAAAAAGTAGTGCAAACACAAACGGGCGTAGCCCCCCTTTCTCGGGAGATTTCCCATACATTTACTGTATTTGCTGGAGGAAATTTGAAAATTTTCGTCCCATGTTTTTACTCTCCGACCCCCCCCCCCCCCCCCCCAACCAAAATTCCTGGCTACGCCCCTGACACAAGAACATAATTGTTGTCAATTTCATTCCGCTAGCATTTCCCAGTGTTTTGTAAGAACTTTGAATTTCGTTTTCAGTGTTTGGTGTTATCAGAAACCGATAAAATTAGAAAACAGACTCAAAGAAGTTTGCAATACAATGAAAATGATCCTTGAACAAGATTTTTGTCCACAGCTTACTCCAACTGCTTTTTAAATAGGGCCTTTGTATGGTTGGATTGCATTGTAGGTTGATGAAATTTCGGCTTTTTACCAATTTTAATTTCGGACCATCATTTGCGTGAAGCTGGTCAATGTAAGGTTAGCCGGGTCACGTGGCCTCTAGTGTAAAAGGCCTATTTGAGATCATTTTTGATCTCATTCTTTATGGCATAATTAGAGGGGGGGGGGGGGAGGGCTGGTGCATTTTTTATTTTGGTCTACATGTTTTTGGGAAACCCTCCCCTGACAAGATGCACGAAAAATGTTGGCCCTCCCAAATGTGGTGATCCTCCCCCATGGATTTTGATCCTCCCCCATCATTCACTGGATCGACTAGATATTGCTAAAAAGGTGGAATTTTTTTTTAGTTTTTTAAATCTATTTTCATGTAGTTATAATAGCAGTGTTATTATAGCAGTTACTTCATCTGTGTATGTTTTACATAGATATGTACATTATGTTGCTTAAATCCCAGATAATAATTATCTTGCCAAGTTATTGGTAAATCTAGAGATTCCAAAAACTGGGAGGGGGTGCACAACATATAAACAACTTTAGTCAACTTTTAGGCAAAGTTGAAAGTCTTTTGCGCGCGAAGCCCAGCATGTGAAATTACCGCATGTTTGGGGAAACTTTGATATGCCGGGTGCAAAATCGGGAGTTTTAGGGATTAATTGGGTAAAAACTGTGGGGGGCACGGGTCCCCCTGACCCTATAAACGCTACGGCCCTGTATTACCCTAACAATGTTTGCGTAAAAAATAATGACCCTCCCTTTATCATTTGCACCAAATGTTTTGACCCTTCTTTTTCACTTGCATGAAAATTAGAGGCCCTCACCATATTTGCCCTCCCCCCTCTAATTTATGACCAGTCCCTTATTCAGAACATGGTTCAGCCCAAGAGTGGATTACGTTCAGCCCTAGTATGGATGCACTATAAATCGATTTTAGTTTCGAAAACGGGCTTTTCGGAAGCGGATTTGTGATGTCTTATAGTCCTGCCACCTGTTTCATCATCTATTTTTCGTGTTTTGTTTCATGAGCAAAGACATAATTCATTTTAAAATTATTTTTTCCATGTCGTTATTATCCCTAGTCATTTTTGTTCTCTGTAATAATAATAAGGAAACTTATGTAGCGCGTACATTACTAAAGCACCCTCTGTATATTTTGTTGTCAAGTAGTAAGAAAACCGTGATATAGCCACATCATACTGGACTGTTTTATGCACGCTATAGGTGAAGTAAGAATTTTTCTGTTTAAAGAGACATGGTCACCGAAAACATCAAACGTTTAACATCACTAACTTCAAAAATAACAACCAAAACTAGTAAAGAATGCTTTCAACATGATATGGTGAAAATAGACCGTTTTCAGTTAAAGGTCATGTGACCCGGTAACCCTTAAAATGAGCAGCCATTCTTTTCGGCACTCACCCCATAGTACTACTCCGTGATCCGATATATATGGTCAAAGAGTGACAATAAATTCAGGAATATTAATTAGCACAGTTAACTTACCTATACTTAACTCTAGCTTACTATTTACGCGCATATATTTACCGTCCTTTGATATTCCTTTTTCTCTTTCCCACAATTTTAATTTTGTAATTTTTATTGCTATGTAAACAATAATGATTTCCACGAAATGGTTAGAACAGTTTTAGATCCAGTTGTCCCAAAGTTCCTGACGTTGTTTATATACGGTAGGACGATGTGGCATTTCGCTGCCACGTCTGTAGACTTTTGGGCGCCGTTTGGATGCGAACAAAATGGCTAAAAATTGTAGCGGAGCTCCTAAGTGGCCGAAGGCCGCAGAGCGGAGCATCATAATTAATGTAATTTTAATGCCATCTTTCATGTACGCTGCCACGTCTGTAGACGGTTTCGCGCCGTTTGGATGCGAACAAAATGGCTAAAAATTGTAGCGGAGCTCCTTAGTAGCCGAAGGCCGCAGAGCGGAGCACCATACCCAATGTGATTTTAATACCATATTTTATGCAGTATTATAATTGGGAGATCCGCTTTAAGGCAGTGCCAAAATCTCTATATTAGTTAGTCTCCTGAATAACGAGCTAAAATGAAAATGGTAGGGGATAACAATGATAACATTAAAAGTGTACTAGTTTCGTAAAAATATACTCCTCGTTTTAACCATTGACGAATTCCAACTCATAGTAGAAGTCATTAGTTTAGTGTCTTGAAAAACGTCAGAGCTTCATAGGAAGTTGGCGTTATCAAATCTTAACGAAACGTTAGAATATTTTCTTAAAAAATATAAATAAGAATCTGTAATTCTACAAAATTCCAGCCCTCTCGGGGGAAAGACGGATCTGATTGATTCACGTGGATCGGGATTGTGTTATAAAATAAATTCTGAATGCTCTTTGTCATAGCACACGAAACTGAACGTTAATTGATCTAGTGCGATATCACTTTTATCTGTCAGCGAAAAGTGTTGTTACTTTGCTACGTCGCCGCTGCAAATGAATATCTGATCCTATTTTATTATAAGTGCAAACCAGGCCCGTAGCTCGGATTTTTGTTGGAGTGGTCGTTGGAGTTGTTGGAGTGGTCGCCCCTCTATATAAACAGAATTTATAGCATTTTGTCGTGTTTTTGCTCTATATAAACAAAATTTATAGCATTTTGTCGTGTTTTAGCTGTTTTTTTTTTTATAAACGACAAACCTAATTTTTCTGTAGTGAAGGGTGTTTCTTCAAACTCGAACCCCTCTTCTACGGGCCTGAAAATAGAACTTTTATTGTAAGTTATTTTATTTTTAGATAAAGTAACACAAAAAAGAAACAGTGTTTAACTTCCCCTTTCTTCAAAGCCTCCTCAAGCGTTTGCTTTTGAATGACATATGTCAGTCTTAGGTTAATGGTATTTTATAGCTTCTAGAGAATCCGCAAAAATGAAGAAAAAAATATATGCATAATCTATGTACAATAGTCTATTTTTTATAGCTTCTAGAGAGGCCGCAAAAATGAAGATTCTAATTATTAAATGAATTGTAAAATTACATATAAATGATTAAATATAGTTATTATATAAACATCAGTGAAATACAAGGGTATCTCCCGCACGAAAACTTGATATCTTCACACTCTGGCCTCTGTTCAAAGCCCCTTTTTGGATTTTCTAAAGCAAATAATGATTTAGTATTACATAATTTTTATATCTTCTCGTGTTAAAAAAATATCATTCACTCGAAGATAAAAGTTGTATCTCCGCGCGGCCATGTAATATACTCTATTTACATTGTAAATTGTAATTCGTGTAGTTAAGCAATATTGGATGTCTAGTATCACAAGACTGGAATGTCTGTTTTCTTTTCGAAATTATTTTTTCTTAGCAAAAGACACTTTGGAAGTTTCATCCAATACCAGACGAGTGGCTACCTGTAGCAAATACGGGCCGTTCCCCCGTGTAAGAACCTGGAACAACTCACCAGCTGCGTCACAAAAGCTTCCTTTGTTTAGTAGAACGAATCATGATGAAAGGAGAGCTGAACACAAAGGTGTCCTCTGGGAATGGTTCTTACACGGCGGAACACCCCAAATACGTGAAGCAAACCAGTCAGAATATAACCCATCGCCTTGTGACAAAAAAGTAAACTTTTGCGGGCTTCCTTTGTCAACACGAGCGCACCAAAACTGGCTTGGAATTTAGGCGAAACAAATTAAATCAATCAAATCTGAAAAAAATGCACAGAGCTTTCCTTTCTGTCGTGTTTCGCGCATCCTATTCTTAGGATGACTTCCGCAGTTGCACGTTTCATCTGAACGAAATTCTGTGTTGCGTTCGCGCAAAAGAATACGCAAAAGTAAATATTACTCCGCCGTGTAGTCTACGCTTCATCTTCAGGCACAGGCATTTTCACTCTCCATTTGCTGTTTGTTGATTATTGCGCGTGTCGCGGTGCAGGCGTAGATTAGAAATGAATTGCACGTTTCATCTGAACGAAATTCTGTGTTGCGTTCGCGCAAAAGAATACGCAAATTAAATTTTTCCTGACTAGATATTTTTGTCCTATTGATGGGTTTAATAATGAAGCCTTTATCCTTTTCTCCCAGCATCCAGTTTAAAATTAGCAAAAAGAGGAACGTTTGTTACAGAGCCTCTCGTGCATATTGAATCGAAATGATCTGGTACCGTGTTGCTTTCCATTTGACGAAAATTCTCGGAATATTCGGCCAGAAGTGAAATGGAAAGCGCCTTACCCGGGGAGAAATTTCGGAAATTTGGGACAACCTTTTGACGCTTATACAAGAACTGGGAAACATTTGACATCATTCCCGGTCATTTTCCTCTCCAATTGATTTCCAACCGGTATTCCTGCCTATTTCCATTCCCAGTGTAGACGTTCACGTGACGTTTCGGTTTGAACCTTTCCATTGGACCACAGGATTTCCCGGAAACTCGAAACAGAAATTTATGTCAATTGGGAAGCGCCACAGGAATGATCGGAATTCCGCGATATTTTCAAAACGCAGTCTTGGCTAGTCTAGACTAAGGGAGGATAATGTAATGTCTATTTAGCCAGCCACAGTTCAAGTTCATTAATTTCAGCTTGGTCATTTGTGGTGTTCTTGACTGTGTGATGGCGATATAAGTTTTGGCACATTAACAAGCCAGCTTGCAGGCCTTGTTTTGCTGGTGTTGTTGTTTTAGTGTTTCGAGCAACGTGTGGCCAAAAATCAGGTTACTAGAAAGTACAAAACCTATCTATATATTAATACCGTAAGGAAAATCGTGTCGACACTCGCTCCGCTCAGCCCTGAAGCTGTGCCGCCAAAATAAGTTCGCAAACCCAAAGGGAAGGTGGAAATCTGGTCCATGAGCGTGTTTTTGTTGGAAAAGATTCACCTCGGGCTAAGTTCTAATTCAAGCGATTTCTTAAGCGAGGGACAAAGCCGCCATCGCCGCCATGTTGAAAAGTTTTACTTTACCTTTCTGGCGCTTCCTAAACCTTCCTATTCACTAGACGAGGGACTTCTCTTGATATTATTTACATCTAAAACCAATAGTTGTTGAAGTTCGAGTGGTACAGCTCAGCCTTTTTCTTTCTTGACCGAAAATACGACCATATCGATCGACACACGCGCGATCTTTTCGCGCCAAAACCACAGTGAAACCAATGCCTCAACACCTTTGTTAGGAAATATTTAGGGGGTTATTGTGTGGCATTTGCCTCATTTCCATTCACAAGGAACATTGTTTTCAAAGATCTAATTTAAAACGCCTTTCCTATCGTATGCTACGGTGCAAATATTTCACACCGGTATGCCACCTATCTATAAACTGATAACAAATACTTTAATACTTTAAAGTAAACAGGCGTAGTTACAAATTGTTTGAGCACATCTCTCTAAACGTAGCGATATAACTGTTCATTCCACAACGGCAGACAATCCGATAATTTTCGTCATTCAAGGAAAATTTAATTCGTGAATTTTTCACGGGTACTTACTAGTTGACTTTATTTTAGCATCTTTTGAAAGGTTTGCATACAGAGTAACTGGAGTTAGTTCCATAAAATACAGCGAAAATATTGCACATATTGACAAATTACTTAGCGTGAAGTAAGGATGCTTGTCCAAAGAATCGCTCTACTAAATTTCATGTTCCTACGTTCTCTATAAAGCGAGCGATTGTGCTTTTTAGTTTCCCACATCTACCCTGTAATTTTGACAGCCTTTTTTAACGCATCGATGCACACGGATTTTACGATTGTACGCATCGATGCACACGGATGTTTTACGCATCGATGCACACGGATTTTACAGGCATCACTATGAAAAAATAAAAGTATAATTGCTTAATTTATACAGTAGCAATAACCTCCAAACTTTGCAGGCTGTTTCATTCAGTATCTCCATGCTATATATTAAATTTTGCCGATATGCGTGATATTTTCAAATATATTACCAACGTAAGTAGTGGTCAACTCGAGATCCCTCACTCCTTTGATTAGATCACACGATAAAACTTCAAGGGAATGTTCTTTTTCTTGCTATTTATTATTTATGAATTAAATAATTAATCGCATTTTACAATAGACCAGAATAGAGCTTGAATTTTCAGCAGTTTTCTCCCTGCAATTTAGCACTAATTGCAGGTGAAAAAACGACTGAATACCGACTTCCAAAAGCTACCCAGGAATATATAATAGGGGGATTTCGTGTTTACAGTTTGGGCTCATTTGCATAAGCAGGGTCCTAGATTCAGAATGTTTGAAGGAACTAGAAAATAATCAGCACTGAATATGAATAGCGGACAGCAAATGAAGCCACTCTGAAAATTTGAATGTTTAACATTCAGTTGTAAGGACGTAGTTAAATGTTCAATTTGGTTAAAATATATGGACTAATGAGCCCATTTGCCACACAACAATCCAGTCATTTTAAAAAACCTGCGTATTGCCTCCAAAACGAACGTAAACGTCAATAAGTTCTTAGGAATAGTAATTATTTTATCTCACGAATATTTTTATTACAGTTTTCAAGAGCAAAGGGGCATTTTCAATAGCCTTGAATTTCTTGGGTAGCATGAAGCTCATTAGTCCTCATGTTTTCTGTAAATTGAACTTATCGCCATGCGCTCATAATTTGAATAACGAACGTAAAACTTTTTGAAGCTCCGTTACGCTTGCTGATTTTCACGGATGCTTCAAATATGTAAACATTGACGTCACAATAAATCCGCCTATAGCGCTATTCATTGTTTTTCAACATTGCCATTGTAATGGTAATGTGCCAAACGTAGATTGAATAGAGCCCTTTGTTCTGTGAAACAATCGATCTCTGGGTGGCACATTAATAGCAATGGATGAGCGTGAACAGCGCTATAGGCGTGAATAGCGCTATAGGCGTGAACAGCGCTATAGACCTCTTTACCTTAGGGGTAATGTTGTCCCATTTCAGTGGCATTAATTTGAATAATATTTCTTTGTTTGGGATGCTTCCATATTCATATATCCTTCGTCAGCAGAAAAAACAAAGAAAGAAAACTCATGGGAATGCCACGTGATCTGAAATGGGAAAACGTTACGCCCAAGGTAAAGAGGACTATTGCCTGATTCTTAGGATCTTGAGAATGGATTCTCATTGGTCATGAGATGAATCTGCCTTTGAGTGTTGTCATATTTTCTTCATAGTTTTCAAAGCTGATTAGATCTTTCAGATTCTACGTTCAGCAGTATATCGTCCGCGGTCATTGCACTTTATAGAGTTCATTGACCAATCAGAATCCATTCACAAGATTCTGAGAATGACGCAATTTCTGGGCATGGTACGTTTTTGGAAATACTCCAAATTTGAACTGGCAGCCAACCGATGGGTGTGACGAATAGTTTCGTAGCCCATAAAAGTCTATGCTAATGAGGTAACTGTAAAAGTACTGAATTCAATCCGTTAAAATCTCGTGGAATTTCGATCCATCCTTTGTTCTAAAACGAATTTATGTGATACAAAGTCATAGAACAACAAACTAATGGTGTTATGTTGAAAGTTTCTTACCGTATTAGATAAACACAACAAACCAAACATAACATTGTCATTAACAAACCTGGGCGATTATTTTGCTAATTTCTTTTGAATTTGACTGCATTTGAGCTACCTTAGATCGTGGTACTGGTCCTTTAGAGGGGCACTCGCGCGCTTAATATTCGTCCACCGTGGACATAAAATAAGTAAAATTGTAACCATAAAAACACATGTATAATTGCCCGTAGTAATCAAAATAATCCTCCAGATTAATAGAAAAACCTTTCAAGTGTTAGACAAGTGCAATTCTAGATTGTTTTGACCTGTTCTCGAGCGGATGGAATTGGATTGCGATTGGAGCTATTTTCTTGTCAGAGATGTGACCAGCAAGCGTGCGAGAGCCCCTTTAAGAGCCTGCTCACATGACGGCGGGGGTCCACGGCTAGCTGGGTGTTCACGGCCAGGTGAGGACCCGGTCTCTTCATATAATTTCTGTTTAGATCTTCGTCGTGTTCACATGGCAACTGGGGCGAGTTGCGCGCTCAGCCGTGTAGGCTATTGTCTCTCAACCTGTAACTTAAAGCCCGGTGCACACTAGCGACATAACGACATGTTGCAACGAAAAGCGAATGGGAAAATAATCGCAGTAATCAGTATTTTCCATGGAACATCATTAGATTACTTCACCAAAGCAATCCTTTGTCGTTTTTTCTCGACTTCAACGTTTTCAAACGACTAAATTATGTTCGCGTGATATTTTTCTTATGTCGTTATGTCGCAAGTGTGCACCAGGCTTAAGCACAGTTTACACGAGCAATTTTTCCTTGACAACGAAGCTTGACCATGTAGACTTAGAGACAAATATTTGCCGGAAGTGATCCGATGATTGCAACGACGATGGTCAGCAGACATTGCTGAAAATTGCTCGCGTAGACGGAAGCCGCCATCTTGGTCACGGTACCAGCCGTGAGTGCATATAGGGATTGGAAACTAATGATGACGTCACGAAAAGTTGTTAATTTTTCTTTGACTGCTGTCTACATGGCAAGCGGGGCGAGTTGTGCATGTGACAAGTATTATTTGTCAAATAAAAGCTGGACGTGCTATCATTTCAACAAGGATACTTGTCAAGGAAAAAATGTCAAGTTTGTATCGTCTACACGAGCAAATATAAATTTTCAAGGAAAAACTTTCAAGGAAATATTGCTCGTGCAACAACAACAACAACAACAACAACAACAACAACAATCTTTATTTGTACTTTTTTTGCAGTTACATTTGGTTATAAAAAGAGATAGTTAAGAGGCAGGCAGGTAGTTTATAGGTGCAAAATCTGACATAAAATAGTTTGTACAGGCAACCTAGAGTAGCACTAGACTAATCGAGCTAGGGTGCGCTTAAGATTGGAAAAATTGTAATGTATGTATCGGAGAGAAAAGGAAACACTGATGGTAGTATAGATTGTGTGTTGTAGAGGGGAAAAGCACAGGGAAGACTTCACGACAAGTATACAAACAAAGCAAAATAAAATAAAATAAAAGTACGAAAAAAAGCGAAATAGGATGCAGAGATGGTGCATAATTAATATTGGAAAAAGTAAATTTAGTAATTTGCAATTCTGTCGGCTGTTAATTTATTTTTGAAGAGGTTTCGATTGAGCAATTTGTCATTTTTGTCAATAGAATTCCAGATTTTAACTCCTAGGAATCTTATATTAAATTTTCCAAAATTCGTGCGAGCTTTTGGAAGGTAATAATTTAATTTTGAGGCTAAACGAGTATTGTAGTTGTGTTTACTTGATAAGGGTTGGAAAAATGTATCAAAAGTTCTCGGAAGGTTTTTTGAATAGTAATTATGCATAAACAATGAAGTGTGGATAAAAGCTAAATCGTCAATTTTTAGTAATTCTAAAGATTTGAAAATTGGCGAAGAGTGAGCATCAAATTTAGAAAATGTCATGATTCGCACGGCACGTTTTTGAAGAGTTATTAAAGGTTTTAGGGTAGAATGGTAGGTGTTACCCCAGATTAGAATTCCGTAAGTGATATGTGGATAAATGAGAGAATAATAAAGCTGTTTAAGAATGGTTGTGTTTACATAGTGACGGATTTTAGCCAGAGCTCCAATGTTGCGTTTTATTTTTTTAGATAGTTCTTGTATGTGAGTCTTCCAAGTAAGATTCGAGTCAATGAGGATGCCTAAGTATTTTACATGTTTTTCCCTTTTGATTTCCACTTGATTAATGTGTACTTTTATAGAATGGGATAGCTTTTTTGGTGTGGGTGGAATATGACAAAGTTTGTTTTATCGGTGTTCAGGGAAAGTTTATTTGCACAAAACCACTGATACACGTTATTTAGTTCAACATTGATCGTGTTCTCAAGACTAGTCAGGCTCTTATCGGAATAAAAAAGGTTTGAGTCATCTGCAAAAATATTGAAGGATAAAGTCGAAGAAGAATTGCTAAAATCATTAATGTAAAGGAGGAACAGGATAGGTCCAAGGACACTCCCTTGTGGTACACCGAAAGCGATGTTATTGTAGGATGAGGAGCAACTACCGATTTGGGTATATTGTTTGACGGCGTGCAGACGGCGCTTAACATACACCTAATTGAGAAAAGGTTGCTTTGTTCATTGTCCTTTGGTCATTGAACGCCATTGTTTCGTGGTCAATGAAGCAAAACAATCTTTTGTTTCGCGCTATAATTGAAAGACCATTTCTAAAACCATTAAATAGGGTGCGGCTTCTGGAAAACCTGGAAAGTCCTGGATTTTTACTGTACTCCAGGAAAGTCCTTGAAACTCCTGGAATTTCGAACAAATTCCTGGAAAACTCCTGGAAAATGAAACGAATTTTATCATTCACAAAATCAAGAATGAAGTCACACGAAAAATCGTTTTCAAGCTTGAAACGTTATCAAAAAAGGACTGACAAGACTGAAAATTATCCTGGAAAATTTACGAATTTTTTTCCATGTTCTGAGCGTACGAACCCTGCTTTAAAATAAATACGCCTTAGCAACAAATCGAAGGTAGTATCTAGTGGTTTTCTACTAATACGTAATAGATAGTGAGTTGCGGAGCCAATCAGATTGCAAGATTCCTGCAACCTGATTGGCTCCGCTACTCAGTATCTATTTAACAATTAAACCTCGAGCCCGAAAGGGATAATTGTTTTAGAGTGGTTTTCATCCGACTGAAATAGATACTAACAAAATACACACTGCTATACACTATGAAATTCATGTTCATTGTATTCTCCTTTGTAATTATGACTAGTTGACACTATTCTTGGTTTTCAACCAATCTCTAGAGAATCAAAAGACAATGCACGTAATGCATGACTGCTGGTACCACAATGGACGCTGATTACATATCTTTGTTAATCATCCACCAGAACGTATTAGTGACGTCAGTTGCAAACGAAGAATTAAACACTGACTATTAGTTTTTAGTCAAATCACACTAGTGGTCTATTATCAATGCTGCGTTCTGATTGGTTGAGCTACTAGTAGGCTATAAGTTATAGCCTACTAGTAGTGAAAAGTGTGGGATTTGAAAGCCAGAAAATGGCAAATGAAGAACAAAAACATTTTTTGGCAATACAAATTGACCTACTAGTGTGATTTGACTAAAACAATTATTCCTCGAGCCCGAATGGGCTCTGAGTCAATAGAGAAGCGGTCGCCATTGTTTTCATGTTCAAAATCAGCGCTTTCGCTACTAGATGTCTATTGATAATAGTCCCCTAGTAGCGTAGCCAATCAGAATGCAGCATTGGCAAAAGTCCACTAGTTGGGTGATACTAACACGTAATAGATAGTGAGTAACGAAAACGCTAGCGCAAACTTTTTTTTAAACCATGAAAATAAATACGTTTTAGCAACAACTCGAAGGTAGTATGCTAGTGGGTTGCTATTAAAACAATTAGACAACTCGTTCTCGTTTTCTATGAGTCAAATAGTAGACCAGACAACTTTGTAAAGAAATAATAATTAGCTGAATGAAGTTTAAACACTTTATATCTCAGGTAGCCTCTTTGTTATCACCCGTGTTCTTTGGAGTTTCCCAGAGTATCTGCGCTGATCTTACGGTCATTACTCTTTAAAAGTGTTAATTAATTTAAAATTTAATGTAAATATGAAAAGAAATTTTATATACCTCAGTGGTATATCGTACCGAGAGATTAAAAAAATTAATAGGGATCACAAGATTGTGGGAAAATAGTGGGTTTTGTCACATTCTCGTGACTTTAAAATTTTGTTATGACTTAATTTTCGGAAAACTTCAGCAGTGATTATTTATCATTTTCTCTTCCTGATCTGCCTCACTTTTTGTATTTTATTACCGAAAACGAAGGGAAAACGTATTGGGTAATTATACTGAGAAAATTTGATTTCAGGAGCTTGTGGAGCGATATCATATGTAGAGAATTTTGACAATTCCAAGAAATGTTTTGTATTGTTTTTAAATTTGTCATTTATTTACCGCCAAGCAGCAGGGAAGTCATCAAAAAGTCAATGCCATAATGGCGGGAGAGAACGCCTGCAAATGAAAATATGCATAAAAAGATTTTATAAACCTCTGTGACGATGTTGAATCTTGGTTATCTCCATATGTGCTCTGTACCTCGCTAAATAATTCATCTGTTGTTCCATAGAGTGGAAAATACCACAAATTATACTCATATATACACTGGTATATCGCGGTAGAACCCTCATGGTAACCTCCGATTGAGCTGGTTAGGTGTCAGTTGCAAGCTGAGAACTTCTTGTCTGGTTTTGGTCGGATGGTGTGAAAACCGTAGAGCATCGTTAGCTAGATTAATTCAAAACGCCGCATACTTAATTACACTAAGACGACGATGGGAGCGAATTTGAATATGAATGGAGAGGAACTTTTCTGTTTTTCTCGACAGGTGTTTTTTTCTGCGTATTAATATATTCAAGTTGTTTCTATCAAGGGAGCGAATTGGCAAAAATAGGCCTCATGATTCGAGGAAGCCACAGTCACCGTTGGCAACATTGCCTTTGAAATCCAAAATATTCGCCTTATTTTAATTGGCTAGTTCTGACAATCTCACTGTTGTTTAGCGAAAGAGGAGATCTGTGAGCGGGGAGCTATTTAATATATACATATAAGTACTGAGCTTTCTGCCATGGGAAAACAGAACAGCTCGCGCGAAAGAAATTTCACCATTATCCACACCAAAGATGTTGACACCATTCTTCGCGTTTTAAGATGCAGTTGGACTGCCGACTAAGAAATTGTTGTTTTAACAGTTATGGGCAGCAAGAGAGACAATGGATTACAGAGAATCAGCCAGCACACGAACACTGGATCCAAACACTCAATACAAATGGCCAACGGGAACAGTGAAGATCGTATGTCGATCAGCTCGAAGCCGGGAAATACATCACGCCATGAAAGACTTGGAAGTGTAATTCTGGACTTTGTCAGAGGACCAACCTCGTTATTTATTCTCACGGAAAAAAATCCCATTCGCCGTCTATCCAAGCACATTGTGGAACACAAATATCCTTTCAATATGTCGCGGGGTTTTTACCGTCATGGATTTGCTAATAAGCAATATGGATTATACCTTGTTTGTGCCTTGTAGGGGAAATTCAAAACGCCGTAAAAAACGCGGCTGCCTGTCTTCGTTGGGCGCTTTATTGCGTGTTTCCCCTTGCAATGCAGATCCAAGTGCACTAACACACACGAATTGATCTTTTAATACCTGTATGAGGCATAAAACATCACCAATTATATAAAATATGGAACCTTAACTATTTCTCACAGCTTTTGAATACTTCATTCTCACAAACATTGTCGCAAACTGTGTAGTTTTGGCCATGAATAAGCCGCTACCCGGGGAAGACAAGCTGGACATTAGTAAAAAGCTGGTTAGTCATACTTCAGCTCGATTATTTTTTCCATGATACCCCCGAAAACCCCCGTACCCCCCATTTTAGTCCGTATTCTAAGATACTTTCTGCTCCATTTTTCTAGGACACTGCTGAGATTTACTTTGTGACAATATTCTGCATCGAAGCTGTTTTAAAAATTGTGGCTACGGGCTTCGTACTTCACCCTGGCTCCTATCTTCGTAACGGCTGGAATATTCTCGACTTCGTTGTCGTGGTTGTGGGGTAAGTGAGTGAGTTGTTCATTTTCTTAAAAAAACCTTAACATTTAAAATCTGCTTGATTATCTGTCTTATGTGTGACTCGTACTGGGAAAGGCTTGGAATATGTGCTATTTTAGCGTCAGAACACCCAGCCTGGAGAAGTTCATTTTAATTCTTGCTTATTATTTACTTAAGCGTTCGTTCGTTCGCATCAGCACAGCTCTAGAGTTTGTATTATTTTTCTCATTCATTCGAATTGCTTGTCTTTTCTTTCGTTGTCCGCTTCAAGTTACAGGTACCTATGTTGTCCTGAATTACTTTTTATGCAATTTGAATCGGTAGCCCATACATTTATTGGTTTCACAGTGAAACGTGAAAAGCGACATTTTTAATTGTAAAAACAGAACCTGTCTGATTTTTAAGTGTCACATGCGCGCATGCGTTGGGCGTGAACCGCTGACGTTTCCAAAGCTTGGCATGATCGGAATTTTATAGAAACGCCGATTCTAATATGCCTAAACATTTGGGGCTTTTCTAAGCATCTTTATTTTAGTCGTGCCAATAGAAATTATGAACCTCTTTGCGTCTTTGCTGGCGCGCTTACGTCAGCGTTTTCTGCAAGAAAATGTTTTAAATAGGCCATCTGCCTTTTTTAAAATTCTAAATATAGTCATTTGCATCAGTGTATTTTTTATGCTTATTTTTATTACAATTGCAACCAAAGAGAGTTTTCTCAGCGTTTTTTTTAAAGAGTAATTTTTGCAAGATATATCACCATTCATATTCGTCAGGTTGGTTTCTTTCATTTTTAAGACGCCCCAGGGCGTTCCAAGAATACAATCCAATGCTAAAATTACACGGGCGCCCTAAAATTACACAAGAGGCGCCCTCGATAGAGTACGTTAAAAAGTGAATTTAGTATTTTCTAAGCGTGCCGAGAAAGGCTTCTGGTATTTTCTAAACTGTTGGCAAAAATAGTGCCGTTCCTTTTTGCCAAGAGAAGGTACATTGGAAAATTTGCCAGCATTGAGGAATTAATAATTTTCCCGCATCCAGCACTTGTCGAAAATACCATAAAACGAGCAAAAACGAACTGAAATAAGCTAAAGAAGCTAGAAAATAACACGTAGCGACTAAACATAAGCTCCTAAATTAGAACACATCTGCATGACACGCCATCAAAGGTAAACTATAAAAAAAGTTCCCTGTAAGATGCTTTCTGGCCTTTTTGCCTACCGGTAGCGAAAGGGGGCGAGAAACAGGCTTTCTGGGGAACAGGTCCGTTGTGTGTCCGCGTAATGACACGAATTTTTCAAGATATTTTCGCCCGGTGAACACATGCTTAATCCATACACTTAATCAAAGAATAAAGTACATATTTGTTATCAAAAGCTAACAGAAAGCTCATTGGTGTAAAAATAACCACCTCGAGAGTTTCAAAGTACTAGGTCTACTTGCATGGTCAGATCGTCAGCTATCAAATGTAGAAATCTAAGTGACTAATTATGTGCTGTTGTTAGCTCTTTAGTTATCTCATCGCTATGCGAGATTCGTGTTCAGTGTTTCAGAGGAATGTGAACAAGCTTGGGGCGATGACTCATTTTTCAATATTTGTTTAATTTGTTCCTTGATAATTTTTGTAGCTTCTCTAAAATGTGGGTGCGTCTCTTGCTCCCTTTCATGCCCCCTCACCTTTAGCCCTTACGCTTTACACTAGCGCTTTAGTTAACCTTTTTAAAGCAGAATTAAAGAGGCTGTGCCAGCCGCCATTTTGACAGCACAGCAACATACCAAGTCGGAGAAAGCATCCATTTCCATCGGCAGATTTAGAGAATATAGAGCAATGTTCTCGATTGAATTTGGCAAATCAAATATGAAACTTTGTTTTTAGATGTTTATTAAGAGATTTCTGCACGTAATTCGTCTTGTAATATCGAACGAAAACAATAACAAAGGAGTGGCTGACACGTGCTCTTTAAGGCGGGCAGCGCCATAGCACACATTTCTAGTGCAAGCCGTTTCTCGATATCTTAAACGTTAAATTAAATTGTTCATGAGGAATGTTTCGTGGAATTTCTGAAATTTAGGAGCGCCTCCTTACCCCCTCCCCTGTAGTAAGAAGAAGTGCTGTTTTGGTCTTTGGAGTGAAGGGTTAAGCAGACCTCCTGCTATTAGGTCGGACACTTGACAATAGTCTCCCGGGGGTGGTGGTGATGGGGGGGGGACTTGACAATAGTCTCCCGGAGGTGGGGGGGGGGGGGTACTTGAAGGTTAAAGTGGTAGAATACCCGTCAGAAAATACACCTCGGTCCTAAAATACCTTCTTCAGCGCACCTTTTTTAGTTCAAAGAACCCTTAAAAATACCGACTTTTCTTCGGCCTACCGTTTTCGTTCAAAGAACCCCTAAATCATACCGGATCGCCGATTTTAACCCCTAAAATACGACGGTCATACCTACCATCCGAATATAGTCCCAAAGCTGAACATAATTATACCCTGCGTAGGTTCGTCTCCAAATAGAAGGGAAACCGCTCATGCTACCAGGGGAGAGAAAAAGAGCTGGCACTCTCTAAATATTGAGCGACGATGAAGCTCGGAAACATTGTTAAAATTGAATTCTAGCGTTTGTCTGAAGTACCCAGTATGAGGATTGCGAAAGAAGGGTTGTCATTGAAAAGTTTAAATAAAAGCTCTAAGACACTCCATGCAACAATTTCATTCCGTTGTTTACGCTGGCTGAATGTACGAAGTTCAAGGTGCTGTTTACGTATGATCGCCAGAGTTGTCTTTCGAACCTGGGAATATTGCTTAAAATTGCAAATACCTCCGCTGTGGTAGGATTTGTTAAAAACCAATACCTAAAGCTTCAACCACACTTCACGCCAAAACACGTTATATGTGTTTACTTTCGCTTTCACAACCGAGTCAATGGAATCGATTGTGTCTTGTATTTTTTGACCTAGAAAATGGCGATCAGAGATCGTATTCTACGCCTTGTAATGTGTACGTAATAAGCGAATAATTACAAGAGTATGTAAACTGATAATCGCAAAATAGTGGTGTTGCCGCTTACGACAGAACCAATTAGTGTTAGTTCTTGATCAGATGTCATAACACGAGTACACTTGAATTATTCAATGCCCTTTTTATCTGCATTTTTATCAAGAAAAATTAATTGTGACTCTTAGTTCTGTTATAAAATTGCTCTCAGTTCCTTTATTGCGTTTTTTCCTTAACATTTATCGTATTTTACGTAGTTTTACAGACAATGTTTTTAATAAGACAACGTGTGGGCTCGCTGTGAGATTTATACCATACCAAAAATATAACATAAATACAAATTTACATCTAATTTTATCTATTTTCATCCTCTTTCCTTATCATCGTTTGTTATTATTAATTCAGTGTGACTTTCAATTAAGGTATTTCGTTTTTCAATTCCGGAGTTTTTAGTCGCTAAAAGCCCTTAAGAATGATAGCAATGTCGAGAAATGTCATACTCGGTTCTTGGTTGATATATCGCATCGCTTCAAGGTTTGAGCAATTCAAATACACTTTCCTGTCCGGGAAACGAATGACTAACCTCCGAAACCCCAACAAATTATGTCTTTCATTTTTATTATTTTTATTACTTAATATTTAGGTCAGTCATAACAATTGTCGACTGTTATCAGAGATGGTGTATATTTGGACCCCGCCTTGCAGAGAGGAATTTTATACAGACTTTTCAAATTTCTTGTATTAGTCCCGATTAACCGTTTTATCCGAGATGATCAAAATTGCTAAGATATCTTAAGTCTTTGTTGCTTCAGGGAAGTTTGGTTGGTTCTCCATGATTATACCATTTGGAGAAAAACCATTTTCTTGACCTTTTTTAATTCATTAGAATTTGTATTGGAACTCATAACTTTCCTTGCTTAACTCCCAATGAAGAGTCTTTTTGTATTGTGATGATAATGTGTTCACCAATTGAACCGCAGGTCGATAAAAGACAAGTGAAAGAATTCTAGAAAGGCATATTTATAAGTGTCTTATCCTCGGTAAATTGTCAGTGTTTTGCTACGCTCTTTTAAGTGCCTAAGACCCCGTCCACACTACTCCGTTTTCAAACTAAAACGGATACTTTTTGCTCCGAAAACGACCACCGAAAACGGATCAATCCGAAAACGCTCTCCAGAGTGGAGCGATTTGAAAACGGAGCTGTATGAAATCGCTGTTTTCTAGTGTGGACGGGTGAAAACGATGCTATCTGAAAACGATGACGTCACCATAGCAAACCTGACCAATTTCGCGGGCCAACAGATCGAAATGCGCATGCGTTGAGCTTGTTTGAGCATGCCCACTGAATGCATAAGAGCGTTTTCGTACGGATACGCGTTGTAGTGTGGACGGGCAAAAACGATACGAAAACGATAAGTGTGGACGCAAATCGTTTTGAAAACGGAGCAAAAAGTATCCGTTTTCGTTTGAAAACGGTGTAGTGTGGACGGGGTCTAAAATCACTGTGCACCGGTTGTATTAAATACATGTTATGTAGATCATTGGTCTTCTACTAAAGTTATTTCCAGCTCTGTATCAAGCAGATGAAAGGGTGTTTATTTTGCTCAATTATTGTGAGCTTACCAAATCAGCCCAAATATTTTCATACTGCTCCGTAAAAGTGGCGCGAAATTCTCTAACCACCACATTTTACAATGCAATCCATACTAGTTATTATAATGCTTTCGAGTGGCATACTGCAGAATATCCCGCGCGTCGATCACTTGTAACAAGCCTTGTTTAACTATGTAGTATGCATTGCATTATAAAATGTTGTGGTTAGAGAATTTCGCGCCACTTTTATGGAGCATTATCAAATATTAGGACTGATTAAAGGCAATGGCCGTTTTACGTAAATGCAGTGCACGATGGGAAGGTCGAGTGGAATACCGCCGAATATACAACGCCATTCCAATCAATCAATCAATCAATCAATTAATTTATTCTAAAAAACAAAACATTCCTTTAAAAAATTCCTAAAAAAACATTCCTGCATTCTGATTGGCTGTATTTTCTGTGGCGTGGTATAGATTACAATATAGCTTTTTAGTATAATTACTCAAATGATTCTTAGAATTTCCGCGCGCTGATTGGTCGAGACGTTCGTTCTTTCGCTATAATCACCTATAGGTATTATTATTGTAATGTACTATAGTTCATTCCCACTCTCCACTACGCTACTACGGTAATACGGTGCACTTTTCTGAAAATATATTTTATTCCCACTCTCCACTACGGTAATACGGTGCAGTTTGCTGACAATATATTTCATTCCCACTCTCCACTACGCTACTACGGTAATACGGTGCACTTTGCTGAAAATATAGTTCATTCCCATATATTGCCCCCTCCCCCCCGCGCGCACTCTAAGAACCAATCAGAATGCAGAATTCGTTACCGTGCCCTCTAGGAAAAAAAATAACGTCTGATACTTAGCCGACGAGGGACGCAGTCCCGAGTTGGCTAAATAAGACGATATTCTGCAAAATCGAGCAGGATAATGGTTTTATTATTCAGCACATCGATAGCACGAAAACCCCTGAAAAAAAACATTACTTTTGTGTTATTTACGACCTCAACACATCATGTTTCCCTCAGACGACGAATATCGCAGGATATCTGTCATGTACAGAAGACAGCTATTGGCTTTCCAATGACCATATTGGGGCAGTGCATCGATGTGCTGAATAATAATAAACTTCTATATACTGACACACTGCCGATGTTTCGTTTTTCAGCATTGTCAGCTTGCCACAAGTGAAAGTTTCCAGTAATGTGGACGTAAAAGCATTAAGAGCGGTCCGTGTGTTACGGCCGATCAAGTTAATATCAGGCGTCCCAAGTAAGAAAGTGTATTTGTACCAGAATCCGACGCTAGAGCTTATTTTAGTGATCATAGGAGGAGGGGGGGGGACATATTTGTCGGCACGGAGAAAATACGGGGATTTTGGCACGGCTCGGATAAAAAGTGGTACGGGTACCAAATTCATTAGCACGGCTTGGGTATATTTGCGCCGTGGCGTTGTCGTACTAAATTTTGTCAGAGCCGGACCGAAATTTCATCCGTGCCGGGACTACGTGGCGAGGTAGTCCCAGGACCATTTTTATCCGAGCCGTTCCAAACATTTCTGTCGTGTGAATGGGGCTTAAATGGCTTTGTCGTACTACACTTTGTCAGAGCCGGACAGAAATTTCATCCGTGCCGGACTACGTGGCGAGGTAGTCCCAGGACCATTTTTATCCGAGCCGTGCCAAACATTTCTGTCGTGTGAATGGGGCTTAAATGGTTTTGCCGTACTACATTTTGTCAGAGCCGGACAGAAATTTCATCCGTGCCGGACTACGTGACGAGGTAGTCCCAGGACCATTTTTATCCGAGCCGTGCCAAAAATTTCTGTCGTGTGAATGGGGCTTAAATGGCTTTGTCGTACTACATTTTGTCAGAGCCGGACAGAAATTTTATCCGTGCCGGACTACGTGGCGAGGTAGTCCCAGGACCATTTTTATCCGAGCCGTGCCAAACATTTCTGTCGTGTGAATGGGGCTTAAATGGTTTTGCCGTACTACATTTTGTCAGAGCCGGACAGAAATTTCATCCGTGCCGGACTACGTGTCGATGTAGTCCCAGAATCATTTTAATCCTAGCCGTGCCAAAAATTCCGTCGTGTAATTGTGGTCTCACAGGCCTTTTCCGCCAGTCTTGGCGCTCCGCAAGAATGGTATCAGCTATGGGCTCCCACTCGACCAAACGGTTTAGCTAATTTCTTTACACTTTTGCACTTCAAAAAAGAAGCGGCAAAATGGAACTTGGCTGCATGCATGCTCGGGGACCCAGCGTTTGCGGTAGCCCTCAGGTTCTTCCCTAGTCCCTACGTCAGTAATGAACGAAACCTTATTAGACAAATTGTCGTTTAATTTCCCCTTTTGTTGTTTTAATATAAAGACGGGCCTCAAGAGGAGGTCTGTCAGTCTTCCCGTGAGCACCTGCGCGAGATTTTTTGAAACTACCCGCCAAAACGGACAATGTTCCCGGGAAAAAAGCGTGAAAACAGATCTGAAATCCCTCAATAAAAATCTCTTAAGACCACCATTATATGCAATCTGATAAGTATACATAAACGTTTATGAAATGAACTCGTGGTTTAGCTAAATTTTCACTTCGTAATGCCAAGCAGGCGGAAAATAACAAGGGTGCAACTTTGCCGTCAAATCTCTGCACGGACATTTTGTCCAGGCGATGGCTTTGTTTACATTTTTCATCAACCAAAATCCACTATTTCTAACCAATTGCCCTCTGATTTTATTGAGTATTATACTTAAGCAAATCTCTTTGATTTTAAATCTATTTCATTATAAGAATTGCCCTCTCGATTTCTTGTTGAATTTGGGACTGGAAAGTAGACAACCGAAACAACGGTCGGCCTTCGTGAACACTGCAAAACACGTTGAAAACCTAAGTCTCACCACTCGCGAACGGGGTCGATCCTGAACTTAATATCTAAAAAAAATGTTTAAACGCGATACATTTCTGCAATACAAAGTCCGGAATGGTTTCTTAGCTATATTTTAAGCAATATCTAATGTCAGAAAGATATTTATTCGCCGAAAAATATGGAAAAATGTGAACAGAAAAGTGTTAGAGCTCGTGCGAAAAGCCGTTGTGATTGCGCGAGAGCGCGCGCTAACCTAAGGAGAATTTAGATTTCATCGACGAAAATAAGCTTGCACTGCTTGTAAACAAACAAAATCTGCTTTCTTCAAGCGACGACGGGAAAACAAAATGTCAGAAGCCTTTGCAAACATGCAGACATGTGAAACTTGTCAACATGAAGTTTATGCTTCCGCTGACTTCATCGTAGCAGAGGTGCAAGATCATTTTTTCTGCGAGAAAGGCCGGAGCGCTTAAATTTGTGAGCTTCACAAAATCCTCCTTGTTCAACTGCCGAATTGCGCGCGCGTCATCCGGCCATTTATAATATGGCTCAAAAGCGATGCATTATGGGAAGACTGACAGACCTCCTCTTACGGGCCTCATTGATTTTGCCTTCTAATGTATTTTTACCTCTTTGATCTGCAGGTTTACAAGTAGTCATGAAATCTATAGGGCGTGCCATGGTTCCGCTTCTACAGATAGCGCTGCTGGTTCTGTTCGTAATTGTAATATATGCTATCATTGGAATAGAGTTCTTACGGGACCAGTTCCACTCAACTTGTGTCAATGATAAAACTAGTAAGTGCAGTGCATACTACTTCCTTGTGTGACAACTTTCTCGCCGAAAAAGACTAGGAAAAGCATGTGCGCGCCGACAGCGAATATTTCATACTAAGTACTTAGTATAAAGGACTTAGTTCGAGCATAGTTATAAGAGGGCGACTTTAAGAAATATTTATTTTTTCTCACGGAGCGGTTCCTACAATCTGCCTTTGCACGCCGCAAAGACTGATTTAGTAGAACAACGTTTTTCGAGAGGGAGGATCTTGAAATTATGAATATTCATAGTTTCAATGTCCTTGATAATTTCAAGGTCATTGGACCTTTTTAAAGCCCCTCAAGCCCCACTAGGAGTATCTTCCTGGGGTTTCAAGGTACTGCACGTGGTACAAAATGAGAGCTCTGGTTGGCTGATCAGGTCATGAATAGCATTAAGTATTTGAATTTTATGTTTGACCTGAGTCTTATCAAGAGCTGCGTCTTGAACAAAGAGCATAACAAACTTCGTAGAGATAACTTTTCCTTTCGCAGTGCGCTGACTGACGTGGCGCAATTGCGTGCGAGAAATGTAAAACAAGATTCAAGTCAAATTACGTCACCGATGTTTTCAGTCCCGATAAACCTGCACCAATCAGGTGTGACCACCTCGGTTCTCAACCAATCAAATTAATTCTTTTGACAGCTTTTGACAGTCCAACTTGTTTAA
The DNA here is from genome assembly GCA_033964015.1 of Scolanthus callimorphus. Taxonomy (NCBI): domain Eukaryota; kingdom Metazoa; phylum Cnidaria; class Anthozoa; order Actiniaria; family Edwardsiidae; genus Scolanthus; species Scolanthus callimorphus. Next base: position 188,957 of record JAWWUD010000122.1, on the reverse strand, counting down.
CCTGTTCAAATATTGTTTTCGCAGATGAAACGGAGGCGAATCCCGAACCGTGTGATCCACCTCCACACAACGGCGTTAGAATATTTTTCAAAGGCCGGAGCTGTCCGACCGGCTGGACGTGTCAACGGAACAGATGGGAGGGGCCGGATAATGGCATATCCACATTTGATAATATAGGGCTTAGTATGTTAACCGTCTTCCAGTGCGTTACAATGGAGGGATGGACTACTATTATGTATAATGTAAGTACTGATTGCGTTACATCTTGTCACGTTACAGCAGGTTGTGTTACCGTATGTGACATGTAACGCTGGCTGCGTTCTATTACATTTCGATCAACCACGCGTACGCCCTGGGGGCAAGATACTAGTTTCCTTGACAGCAACCGATTTCTAGAAAAAGTCCTATTTTTAGAAAAAGTCCTAGAAAAAGTGCTATTTTGCTGATCCAGTTTTGCTCTGTTTTTCTTGCAGACTTTTATGGCAATAGATGAAAGGGGATTCCTCTACTCGATATACTTTGTTTCTTTAATTGTTATTGGGTCGTTTTTTATGCTGAATTTAGTCCTTGGAGTTTTAAGCGGGTAAGTTTTCAATTCTTTATCCCCTTCCCCTCCCCTTCCTCTTCCCCTTCCCCTTCCCCTTCCCCTTCCCCTTCCCCTTCCCCTTCCCCTTCCCCTTCCCCTTCCCCTTCCCCTTCCCCTTCCCCTTCCCCTTCCCCTTCCCCTTCCCCTTCCCCTTCCCCTTCCCCTTCCCCTTCCCCTTCCCCTTCCCCTTCCGCCATGTATACCTTCTATAGGTCAGTCTTGTCTTGCAACGTATACCTTCTATAGGTCAGTCTTGTCTTGCAACGTATAGGGTACGGTTCTACATTTCTGCAACTTGCCACGTATCAGAATAATGCATTGCAGGGGGATGTTACCCACCGGCCTTTTTACTGCAACTAGGAACGCAACAAACATTGCATTGCGAGGTTTCAAGAAAAAATCCCTTGTGTAAGATGGCCTTCAGATTGCTTCTTTACTGTAATGATTTATTTTCCATCCCTGCGCCGCAGTAGTAACCAGTACTAACCAGATATAATTGAATATTGTGACTCAGTTCTTTCTATTGACGTTAATACTTCATTTCAAATTTCTCCAGGGAATTTGCAAAAGAGAGAGAAAGAGTAGAAACTAGAAGAGAGTTCTTTAAAGTTCGTCGTCAGCAGCAGCTTGACAGACAAGTAGCGGGCTACATAGAGTGGATGAGCAAAGCGGGTGAGTGGGTTTCCTGTGGAATTTAGTGTTGTCGTTCTCTGCGAATCAACTCGGGCTGTCTGTGTTTTTGAATCGTTTCCAGGCCCTTTGGCCGGAGGAAAAAAAAAGAAAAATAGCGACCAAGAGAACGATGCTTCTCGAATAACTGCAAATTCTCGAGGAGAAATGTGTCAAGCTTGTTTGAAAAAGATGACAATGAAGTGGCAAACAATTTGACTAGGCACGCTAGATATTCCCAGTAATCGACACAGTACTCCGAAGTTCAATAAGCAAAATCGGCAACGATTCATCGATGTGCCATTTTCTACTCCAAAGGACGATTCTAGCTATAACTATATATTCTAGTATACTGGGCAAATTGCAGAACGCGCGCTGCATTCTGGTAGTTGTGGGACACGGCTTGAGCATTTCTGAATAAAGAAGAGTGCGCGCGCTTATAGCTGGAATCGTGCCCGCGAAAATTAGTAACGCACGCGCGCGCTGCATGTCGGTAGATGTGGGACATTTGTGGAACAAACTGTTAAAAAAGCGCGCGCTGCATTCTGGTAGTTGTGGGACACGGCTTGGGTATTTCTGAATAAAGAAGAGTGCGCGCGCTTATAGCTGGAATCGTGCAATGACACGATGTATGTGATGTTCTTTCAGACGAAATCCGACTACGAGAAGAGTCGCGGAATGAGAGTATGGTGAATGTCTCGGAGAGCGATACGCAAGCTAGTGTGGTGGGAGGTGAACTATCAAGCCAAGCTAATGGAGAGCGATTTAATCAACCAAATAGGTAAAGGCTGTTTCCCCAGCATGTAGTCAAGACTAGATTAGGGATTATCCCTAATTGGCAAATGCGCTTACTTAAGGGACTATCCCCAACACTCTAATTCACTGCAATGGCTAGTTGACATGCGCAAGTGTCCCACATGGTTGTAGGTTGCAGTAGTATACTTGCGTCGAGCACTCGGGGTGCAGTGGGTTGGCGTTCTGGGGCTGTTTTTTTTTTAATATCTTTTCTTGAGAACTTGTTGGTTTCTCAGCCTACCCCTAGCATTATGAACACGTGCCCTGTGGTAGGACATAGCCGAGTGGAAGCGTAAAGAATGGGTCGAGGCTCTCGACAGGAATCCACAGGAAGCCCGTCTTGAGCGCCCAGTGTCTCCGTGAGAAATGAGGATCATCCTTGGAATCTTTAACGCTTATATAATTCGCACTAACGCACGCACCTACTTCCTGTTGTTATATTTCAGGAAAACATGTCACGAAAGATTTAGCATTCAGCAAGCAAGATTCAAGTTGTTTATTCGTAAATGTGTCAAGTCCCAGTGGTTCTACTGGCTCGTCCTTATATGCGTCTTCTTAAATACCATATCGCTGGCAACAGAGCATTATAACCAGCCCAATTGGCTGAGCGATTTTCAGCGTAAGTATCGAGGGCACGTGTACGGCGTACATTTTTAGCCAATCAACGCGCACGCAAGAATTGATCTATGGATTTTGAGCCGCAACGTGTTTCATGAGTTGCCCGAAGAAAAATCGTGCCCCACACTGAAAGAACACGTGTTGCGTTGTCAAAGGTCTTTTTAGACACCGAAGACACCGCGGCAAAACGACTACGCATGCGCGAGTCCATGTAGTGGCTCAGTGTCACATTTTACAAGCTATTGGCCTTGAAAGCAAATTTCATCCGTAATTTTAGCCTTTTCCTTGAACTACTTGAGCTTGTTTGTTTGGCACAAAAATGGCGCCCATGATCTTTTCTCCTCCTTTGCCAACTTCAGCTCTCATTTTCACCTCAGGTGCAAGCACCAAATTATAAGGTGCAAAAGATTTGAAGAACTGAAAACCTAACTTTTCTGGGATTTCGAAGCTTAAGTTTTCTTTCTAACGGCTTACGCTATTGAATTTCGGGCAAGGTGACCAAGAAAGACCTGGATCGGAAGAGAGAAGCTGCGCGTGCATATTACGTTTTGCCACGGTGTCGACACCGAACAGTATCACGAAAAAGCTGTCGTTTTAGTAAACGGCTACCGTGCGTGATGCGGGTAACCTGTGTTGCAGTACCAGGCTCCTGGGGCCAAAACAAAAAGGGCAACCAGTGGAGCAACGTTTTTCTCCAAAATCTGCAAGAGTTGAGGAATTTTTCGGGGATTTAACGCGGAGAAAAAGCGAAATTTTAATTATCATATGGAATATAAGCGGCATTCCACTCGGGATTTCATTCAACCGGAATGTTTTGTACCATTGGACACCGACAAAACCAGCCGGCTTTATTTGACCTATGGTAAGCACCCCGGTAGTTTATCTAGTGGAATTTTGACAACCTCTATTTTTTTTCCCTTTCAGATTATGCAGAAACTGTCTTTTTAGTAATATTTTCTTTTGAGATGGTTTTAAAGATGTACTCACTTGGTTTTGAAGTCTATTTCTCATCAAGTTTTAATATCTTCGATTGCGTAGTAAGTATATGTTTAAAAATGCTACAGTAAACACCCGCGTATAGGAACCCTTACCTGTAACTGCCTCGTACGCAACCGTCTGAAGTTTGTCGGTCGAATAAAGAGAAAACACGACGCAGAACGATCATGGTCCGCGCAATGTAATCTGGAAAATACAATCATTTGTGATCGGTGTTCGTTCCGCTCGTCCATCCTAAAATCGCTGGCACGCGCTGGGCCAAATTCTTATGTACCAAGTGCTTTAGTGAAGAGAGAATGAAATTGTTCTGAACATTTTCTTCCAAAATAAACGATATCTGTACGCTCGTACAGATATGGGTAATAAGGTTTGCTGAAAAAATGGACAACTCCAGCTATAACCACACGCGCGCTGCATGTCGGTAGATGTGGGACATCTGTCGAACAAACTGTTAAAAAGCGCGCGCTGCATTCTGGTAGTTGTGGGACACGGCTTCAGGCCTATTTAGACTGTACGACTATCGCCCACTACAATCATCGCATGCATACGACTCGAGCTGCAAAATCTAAATCAGCCTTACGACATGCGCTTACGACACGAAAAAGTTGTAGCAGTATTGAAAACTGTTTCAAAACTCTACGACTTTGTGACCATATTTGGTAAAAAGTGACGAAAGCGGTGACAAAATTTCCTTTCGGGGGTGCTAAGAGTGTTGTTGGTTTTCAAAATAGCGGACGATGTCAACAGAGATGCTGTAGCAGTTGTCTCCTCAAAGAGGTCAACTGGATGCGAAGTCCAAAATAACCTTCATAGATTCTGAGCTGAAAACCTGTAGTTTATGGAGCAATAAACCATTTTTGTTTCAATGTAAAACAGTGCGGTTGTTTGATTAAGGCATCTTTCTAAAACATTTTGAATCTTTCCTTTCATAGGTTGTACTAGCTGGAATCATAGAAACAGTTATTAATGAAATATTGCCAGGTGATTTTAACCTTGGTCTTAGCGTTTTACGATGCGTCCGTCTTCTTCGTGTGTTTAAAGTCACAAGGTAATACGTCCTCCTTTTTCCTGCTTTCAACTTATTTCCCTTAAAGAGCCTGTGTCAGCCACTCCTTTGTTATTGTTTGTGTTCGATATTAGAAGACGAATTACGTGTAGAAATATCTAAATTAACATCTAGATACAAAGTTTCAGATTTGATTTACCAATTTCAATCGAGAACATTGCTCTATATTCTCTAAATCAGCCGATGGAAATGGATGCTTTCTCCGACTTGGTATGTTGCTATGTTGTCAAAATGGCGGCTGACAAAGGCTCTTTAAAGAGGGTAATTATATTATACTAACTTTAAAACGAAGCAGGACGCAAGTGTGGATAACAGCGAAGCAAGCGCAAGCGTAGTCGTGAAATACTTAACCATTATCCTGCGTGATTGCGCAGATATTTAACCATTATCCTGCGAGATTGCGCAGATATTTAACCATTATCCTGCGAGATTGCGCAGATATTTAACCATTCTGCGAAATTGCGAATATATTGTCTGAAACTTAGCCAACGAGGGACGCTTTCCCGAGTTGGCTAAATCAGACGATATTCTGCAAAAATCGAGCAGGATAATGGTTTTATTATTCAGCACATCGATAGCACAAAAAAAAACTAAAAAGCATTACTTTTGCGTATTTTTACGACATCGACAAATCACATTTCCCTCAGATGACGGATATCGCAGGATATATGTCATGTACAGAAGACAGCTATTGGCGTTCCAATGACCATATTTGGGCAGTGCATCGATGTGCTGAATAATAATCATTGATTGGTTACTTGCACTTGCGTTCATTTGATTCACACTAGACGCAAGCGCAAGGGGACGCAACATCTCGATTTTCTTGCGCTTTCGTTCTAGTGTGAACCGTAAGGGAAATCTATGAGTTTGATATCCTTGCTTGCGTTTGCGCTTGCGGACGAGGTCATATGAGGCCCGTCCTTCACCCAACAACATAAAAGCCGCTCACCAGACCCTTGACCGCGGAAGCACTAATGTTTAAACAAAATTGTATCTATTTATGGAGGCTCCTGTTGATGGTCGCATGGCTAAGCTGAAGAATTAAAACCGTGGACGAGGTCCTATGAGGTCCGCCCCTCACCCAACAACATAAACGCTGCTCACTAAACCCTTGACCACGGAAGCACTAATGTTTAAACAAAATTGTATCTTTCTATGGGGGCTCCTGTTGATCGTCTCATGTCTAGTTTGATTAATAAAGACTTTGCTTTGAAAACTTATAGGAAACGTTTATTTAAGCATTAGAGCATAACTTTCTATGACTTTATAGGCGCAATAGAGCACGCGTGATGTTGGGAGAGACACGAGAACGTTGTAAAATCACGAGCCACAGGCTTTTATGATATAGCGGGGGAGAACCATTATTTTATCGGTGTAATAGAGCAATGAGATATGGATCAATCAGAGCTTGCGTTATTTTGTAGCTATATTACTTAAAAATGAAGACAAAGACCAAACAGAAGCAGGATTAAAGAGGCCTTGTCAGCCACTCCTTTGTTATTGTTTTCAGATGATATGAGACAACGAATTACGCGTAGAAATCTTGAAATAGTCTTCAAAAAAACAAAGTTTTATTATTCATTTATCGAATTCAATCACAAATATTGCACTACATTCCCTAAATCAGCCGATGGAAATGGATGCTTTCTCTGTCTCGGTATGTTGCTAGGCTGACAAAATGGAGGCTGACAGAGGCTTTTTAAAGCCAACGTTGCGGATGTACACAGGCTTCAGTTTTTCTCTTTATTTTTCCGAAACGTTGGCTTTAATCCTGCTTCTGTTTGGTCTTTGTCTTCATTTTTAAGTACTATATTCCTAGACCAGCATCCATTTGGATCCAGAGCCGCCGCTGTATACAAGTTTTCTTATTTTTAACTAACATATCGTAGCTATATTACAAATGGTGTTATAGCCAAACCCCATTGTGTCGCGCTGTCAATTTTCAAAATGTTCATTTCGTTCATTTTTGTCCCCGAGGAGCATGTTACTAGATATTTCATGCATTAGTAAAATCGTGTGTTGAGAAATAACTGCTATATTTTCTCCGTATGTTTAAATAACAAACAAAACAGTTGCGCAAAATGTGCACCACACCCTTGTAATTAAAGAGCCCGTGTCAGCCACTCCTTTGTTATTATTTTCGTTCTGTATTAAAAGACGAATTACGTTTAACAATCTCTAAATAGACATCTAAAAACAAAGTTTCAGATTTGATTTACCAAATTCAATGGAGAAAGTTGCTTTATATTCTCTAAATCAGCCGATGGAAATGGATGCTTTCTCCGACTTGGTATGTTGCTATGCTGTCAAAATGGCGGCTGACACAGGCTCTTTAACTCCTGTTTTCTCTATTTCCAGGCACTGGAAGTCTATGCGTAACCTAGCCACTTCACTCGTCAGCAGTATAAAGTCTATCATCAGCTTGATATTCCTGCTTTTCCTGTTTATCCTGATTTCTGCCTTATTAGGCATGCAGATCTTCGGTGGCAAGTAGGTGCCTTATATATTGATTGACAGCTCTGGTTCAGATATTCCTGCTTTTCCTGTTTATCCTGATTTCTGCCTTATTAGGCATGCAGATCTCGGTGGCAAGTAGGTGCCTTATATAGAGCGGTCAAAGCTCTGGTTCAGATATTACGGGTTTCACCGAATCGTGATGCGCGTCGAAAATAACTTCGAATGTTTCTGTCCGCTCGGGCCATGTTTGTATCTACATTCCTTTCTCCACGGGCCGGCATGCTTTTCTAAAACTTCTCTGAAAGACCTGAAAACTGGCAATGATTATGAAATATTTTCGACAAAGCCACCAGTTATGCTGTGTTATATTTAAAGTCGCTTTGTTTTCATATTTCAAAATTTGTAATAGGCGAGTTTTTGATTTCGACTCAGTCGTGACGGTTATTTTCAAGAACACATATAAAAAAATCATGAGCCCGAGCTGGCAGAATCGTATCTACGTTTTTTTCTACGCGCACCACTGTTCGGTGAAATCCGTAGTAACAAGGGGCCGACTTCCCATTCCCATAATACTTTGCTTCGTTTTTGCTTACATCAGACACTCTGACATGTTGAAAAATGTAATGGCGAACCATGCTGTGGATTATTCGTGGTGAGATTATGACTCTCTTCTGCTTACCCAAGCAGGTTTTCTCTTCATAATATTTAATTTTTTTGCTCAAATAAGTTAGAGCAACAGTAGTAAGTGATAGTATACTAACATTTAATATCTTGAAGTCTTGCAACAACATTAGTTTCAAAATCTGTTCAATTGTTTATTCTGCGAATATTCCGCAGCTTGGTACTATAAAAGCAATGTATGTTTGTTACACGTTTGAACTCGCTTATATGTTCTGATGCAACATAATTCTACTGTTACGAAGTTTTCTCGCGTTTGTTGTTCGTGAAATTCACGCCCTTTTTCTTTCATTCAAAACAGATTCACGACACCAACAGAAACGCCAAGGACGAACTTCGACAATTTCCCCAACGCCATGTTGACGGTATTTCAGGTAAATATTCCTCTGGCGCGATGTGTTCTTACTAGTCTTTGTACTCTAAATTCACACTTACCTGCGGCGCATGCAGTGCTTGATTCTCAACCGCCATGGTAGAGTACGTTTTCACGAATCATAAAGAATCTTTTATTTTCTTCCAAGTTTTCCTCCCATGCAACCCCAGAATTGTAATGTACGCAATGTAATGTAACCCATTACATATGTAATGTAATGATGTAATATATATAATACGAGACAGCGTGTTTCATCAGGTTTTCCAAATGGGTTGAAAAACGAAGAAAATACCACTTCGATGTGTGTTATTTAGAAATCCTGATGAAAAACGCTGTTGAGTGTTTGATATAAAGCTTCTCAAAAACATCATAATGAATTCTCCACATAATTATTAATGAGTTTGAGAAATGTTGTTCCCTTATCCTTATTCTACGTCTTTGCTGTAGATTCTGACAGGGGAGGACTGGAATGGAGTAATGCGCCAAGGAATTATGGCATTCAATGGGCCACATAACCCATGGGGCTTGGTCGTCAGCTTGTATTTCGTCCTTCTAGTCATCATTGGGAACTGTATCCTATCAAACGTTTTCGTCATATTGAAAAAGCTCTGCCATATTTTTACGAACCTGCGCGGGCTGCCTGTGGGTTTTCAAACCTAGTCACCAGGCTTTTTCCCGATAAATAGTATATAATTCCTGCTGAACCTTACAATCGTGCAGTGAAATGACACATTTTTCTACCACTGTCTGACACCCCATTTTCTCCGCAGCCACTTATCATTACCATAAGTTTGTTCTAAATAAAGCTAAACAGCCAATCGAGACCTAAAGACTGTCGAAAAGTATGTCGGATAGCCACCTTGGCTCAGTTTCGCAATAAAGTATTCAATACAATACTAGGAAACATTGCATCAATAGAAGATAAAATAATATATCGTTAGGTTTAAAATTCGGCTGTTTATTAATTTATCAAACATGCGACAGATTGTTTCATCATCAGGATTTCCAAACACCGAAAGCTGGCTTGAAAAAGCAAGGCATAGGCGGGTTTAAGAAGTGAAGTAGTGAAGCAAGAAAATTTCTGGATTTCCAAATATGGTAAAACTTTGCCAAACTGATATAGAATTGAAGCGAAATTGAGCGAGTCTCCTTAACGTTATTAGAATAACTAAAATGTTCAATGCAGTGTAACTAGCTTTTGTCTATTTTTTCGGCTGTTGTGCAGGATAAGTTCAAGAAAATTACTGGATTTCCCATGACGATAATTACCATTTACAGAAACTTCAAAGAAGGATATAAAAATGAAGCGTAATCATTGCATAACTAGAAGATATATGGCTAGATATTATGTATTTTCTTCGGCTGCTTAGCAGGAGAGACAATAAAATTACTGGATTTCCAAATGTGGTAATGATTACATTGCCATATAAGGAAATTTTGTACAAATTTCGGAAACGGCTGCCTAGCAGGGGGAGGGGGGAATTACTGGATTTCCAACATGACCATATAAGGAAACTGTAAACGATATAAATAGATACCGAAATCGAGTGAGACTTCTTAGCGTTACCATAGATACGTTACTAAATGTGTTCTTGGCTATCGCCGTGGACAACTTGGCCAACGCCCAAATCCTCACACGAGACGAGGAGGAAGAAGAAAAAGAGAAAGTACGAAAAAGATCCGAGAACCGAGAGAAATTTGCCCCACCACCGGAACCGGAAGTGAAGAAGCAAAGCAAGTGGAACAAGACAAAGTCTATCCCGGTTATGTTGGCAATCAAGAACTTCGGGCGCGAGAAAACCAACAACGACCAGCTTGACTACGACGGCATTGCGTAAGGAAACCATGAAATAGACATGATTTTACAATTTGGGCTTAAAATGTTGTTACCACCGAAACATATCTTGCGGCAAAGAATAAATGTTCTTCTAACAGTTTAACGACGCACTACGAATGCTTATATTTTTAGCGTTACGAAGTCTTGTTCAGTTGTGACAAGCGAGTGCGTATTCACGCGTCAAATGCAATGAGTTGTGCTTTTAGGTGTGTGCCAACAGTTACGTATGAATGAAACATTATTAGATCTTTCTTGACAATCAGAATCGTGATTAATAAATCAAGTGGCAACGACCTAATGGCACGGCTCATTGCATTCGGCGCGTGAATAGATAATCCTTTTATTACAACTTGTCGTCATATACTAAATACAAAGTAAATAATAATATCAATATATTACAAATATAATAAGTTATTTAATCGCTTGTCACAACACAATCAGGAACTAAACCCTCTGAAACATTTGCGTACGTATTGAGTCGTTCAGCTCTTAAACACGAGGTTCCTGTATAAAAGGAGCGGGTCCGGGGGCCTTTGATTGTCAGCTGTCACTCGGCTGTCGTAGAGTTAACATCTCTGTGGCGAGAAATTCAAATTTGTATTCAAAACGCGACTTTTTGAAGAAAAGAAATAAACTCTTTGCTTTCCAAACTTTTTAGTTGCTGCACGATATTTTTTTATTACAACTCAGATAAAAACTTTTCGTGCGGAGAGCAAGGCTAATTAGTATTCATAAGACTCAATATTCAGAACCGCGAAATTCCAAATGTGAACCGAAGCCGTTAGAAGACATAAAACCAATTATTCAGTTATCTACAAGGAGTAGCCTTTTCCATTTATGCAAAAAGAAGGTTATTGAAACTTAGTGGGGGTCCTATAAAAGCACCTTTGCCGTAGACTGAAAATTTTCGACTTTATTCTGTTGAAATATGAATTTATGATTGCTGATACAAGCGTGAAAGTGGGAGGTCTTATCCCCTTTTATACCGGAACCTCGTGTTTAATAACTTCAAAAAAAGTTCCAAACAACCAGTCTTTGTCGTAAGATATGTCTCGGTGGTAACATCACTGTTGAGAAGATTTGAGCCCAGCTTGTAAAATCATGTCGATTTTTGAAAATTTCATTAGTTAGTTGTTCTAGGGAGTAGTCGAAGGTGGTGTTTTTGTTTTGTTTTTTTTTAATTTTGTTTTATTAGCATATCATATTTACATGCAATAAAGACAATAAAGACAAGTGTGACACACGATTACAGACACTTGTACAAAACAGTATGTGATTGACACCCGCTCCACATCCGTTAGATGTCCATTTCAGTTTCCTTAGAGTGTTCTTCTTCTTCTTTTTTTTTTACATTCACTTCATTTTTATGCTCTTTTCTTATTATTATTTTATTTATTTACATTCACTTCATTACAATTTCATATTTCATTGTTATTAAATTTGTTTTTGTTTTCCTTTGGTTTTCTTTTTTTTTTCTATTGTTTTGTTTTTGATGTGACACACGCTCGTCCCACACCTCAAGTTCTAATATATTTTGCGGCTTCTGAAGTTTCGATGCTGAGCCAGTTGTTCAAAGATGTTATGTACGCCTTAAAAATATATATTTTGAAGATCTCTATGTGCTCCGTAGATGTACGATTTAGCTACCAGAAGGCACAGATTTAGGGGATGATACTTTACTTGGTTTGGTTTGTAGCCATAGAGTATTTCATTCTTACTGAGTATTAGGTCATCTCCATTTTTTGAGTCCCACCACATTTTAAAATCTTGCCAAAAAGTTTGTGAAACCTGGCAGAACCAAAAGATGTGTTGTAAATCTTCCCTTTGTTGGCATAAATGGCATAAATCCGTGTCTTTAATTTTATCTCTGAGTAAGGTGGCGTTCGATGGTAAAATATTGTGGGATAATTTGAATTGGAACATTCTCAGTTTTACGTCCTTAGTAATTAAGAAAGGGAGTAGGTAAATATGCGAAACGTCATCAATTGGGATTCCTGATTTTATAATTCTTGCTTCAGCAGTTGGAGGTTGAAATTTTTCTTGGGCAAATATCTTTCGTAAATCGCTGCATTTGGGGTAGTTTGTGGTTGCGGCTGCAGGCGTTGTGGCTTTAATTTTCCAGCTAGCTGGTATTGCGTTTATGAGTCCTAATCTGGTGAGGAAGTGTGTTTTTAGTTGTATTTGCTCGCTAACTCTTTTTCGTTCAACCACATTCCTCGTCTATTCAGTATATCCCTTATGTTCACGATTCCTGCTTTAAACCATTTCTGATAAAATACCGACTTTCCGCTTATTAAGATATTTCTATTATTCCATATTTTTTCATCCAGGGCGCTAGTTTTATTTCATTGAGTTTTGATTCCTGCCATGCCTTTATGGTGTTTAGTGGTGTTGTTGTTGTTCGACTGCGGTTCTTAGAAATTGTTTACTTTATTTTAATACCAGCAGACCTCTTGGCAACCGACGAACAGAACGTAGGTTTTCCGAGGTGAGTGTTACAAAACGTGGATATATAAGGCGTTTTCAGTGTAGAAATTTATTTGGTTTATTCTTTGAGTTTAATTGCAGTCATAGTCGTGCAGAAATAATCATGTGTTAATCGGTGCTAATGCTGGCGAAATGGCGGCTGACTTATTGAGACTCTTTAACTGTTTCACGCCTAGAGACGATCGACTTTTAACCTCTCCCAAATATATCAAGGCATTTTCAAGTAAACAAGAGAGGAGAATTTCATGAATGATCCACTAAGAGATGAGGAACAGATACAGTACCAAATTCTCCCTGAAAGTCTATCGTTTGAGTAAGGAGAGGTGCTATTTTGATCTTCATCATCTTACAGGCACTGGGGAAGAAGATAGAAGCGTTTCGTCGTGAAGAAAATCAAGCAGTGACCAGCAGGGCCATCCCGGAAACTGAAGGTACTGACGGCGTGTTTGGGGACGAGGATGGGAGACAGTCACAGAAGAGACGAGTCCGTGAAAGACGAGGGGGACGACGGAGGACGACGAGTAGTAACGACGGAAGAGACGCCGAGGACGACGATGAAGGTTAGTTAGGCCATAAGAACAACAATAAATTCATTTCCACATTTTTAGAACTTGTTAAAGAAACAGTTTAGCTGATTTCTTGCGCTCCAATGAGAAAAATAAGAACAATTTTTTTATTTACTGCTGAATGTTTCCAGCAGATTCAGCTACACAAATATTGCAATTCACCGATCCCGCATTCATTGATTTTATATTTTTATCTTGAAAAGCTAATAAAAAAGCTAAAGCTAATTAGCTAAAGAGCTAATAATTATTGAAAAATCTTCGATATTCAAGTTTGTTGCTCGGACATTTTGAATTCCGTAGGGAAAACTTCCTATTGTTTGCTATGAGTGGGTGGAGCTATCGTCAAAATGTGACAGGGCTTGAAATTAGTGAATAATCTTTGTCGTATTTTTACGCCTTGTACCAACATTGTAGGTGTATTTCATCAAATATCTAGGCGTAAATCCACTAGGAGAACACTGTAGAAACTCAAAACACAGTTCCTATTTTACGCCTAAGTCTAAAAATGAATATTTTTATGCGTATTTACGCCTGTATCGGGTGCAATGGTCCAGTTTCGAATTCTCTACTCTACCGCTGAATATAGGCATCGACGGCGCATAAATACAGTGGGAGCCTCTATTTGAAGTCGAAAAGTTGTGAATACCGACGAAGCTTGAATTAAGACAATAGACAAGCTTGAGAAAACAACTTCACAACTTCTTGGCTTGAAATCGAGGCTCCAACTGTATTTATGCGCCCTTGATGCCTATTCAGTGGTAGAGTAGAGAATTCGAAACTGGGCTATTTCAAGCCCTGTCAGTGAGATCGTCTGGTTATGTTACGCCCAGTCGCGCGCTTCACCCAAGTTCAAATAGAATCTGTCATGTATTGCCATTCTGACACTTCCAGGGCTGAATTTTGCGCCTGTATGAGTCGCTTTTGCGACTAATCGTTTCTAAGTTGCGACTAAAATTTAAGCAACTTTGTCACCCACAGTCTGTTATAAAACCTCGGCAAAAATTGGAACTATTGTCCAAAATGCGACCTCGTGTTCTTCTTCTATTCAGCCCTGAGTTCGATTCCATGTACGGAAGGAAATTCAGTATCAGTTGGGCGGTGATCAATGTGCTCGAAGCCCTATCGAAGCCCTTTTGTCCACTGCACAGTTTTTAAGCGTTAGAGCGAATTCATATTGCTCTGTAGTGAGACCAATCACAAAGTGATTACACCAATTCTGAATAAAACCTATAAGAGTAATTACAAAGTAATTGATTACTTATTAATTGATTACTCACGACATCTGAAATCCGCTCTATTGCTATAATAACGCATAAAATTACTTGCTCACACACGTTTAATTAAGTCGCTAGGTAACGGAAACCCACGTGAGCAAGTTTAACTTATTGGGTACGCTGATGTTGGGATGTGTACGAGGACTGTATATTAAACATATCAATCATTCCTGCTCCAGATGAAGACAATCCAAAAATAACTGCCAAGAACTTTATGAAAGTACTACGTGGTGGTCGCCTAGGCAACCGAAGGCGAAGAGGAAAAAGACTGCCCCTATCATAAGGACGAGGACACTGTTTATATTTGGACCTGATAATCGGTAAGTTCTATACTCGCAGTCCTGGAATCGGGATAATTCCGGACCATCGCCATCCAAACCTGTCAAACCCATTATGCTGGTCATTACAGGTGTATGAAATCCCCTATATTCAGATATAGACTCGATCGTGGATGATTCGATGACTCGTGGAGTAAACATACTCAAACAGATCTGTATGGCAGGCAAGGCGTTTTCCTAAACCATTTCCCTAAATTGTAGCCTTAACCTTAGATGTTTTTTTCATGTAACACGGGCGGACATTTTACGGTTTGCCAACAACTAATGAGTCATTATTATACGACGAACAAAAATATTTATTTTCAAGATCCACTAGAAGACGTGCGTGATTTCAATGCACACGGCCGGGAAGCCATTCAACTGCGCGCGAACCGGTTTGTTACAGTGTAATACGGCTTTCAACCGTGTAATACGGTTTTTGCTGTGTAATTGGCTCCATATCTGCACTCAATGTTGTCCTGATATGGTAAAATGACGTCACAGTCGTATTATAAGTAACGGTCCGTATAAGAACTACCCAAGCCAAAGCAAAGCATGCTGGAGTGCAATTATTTTCTATTGAAAATATAGGCAAAATCAGTAAAATTATCATGTAAGAAACACATTTCTTAGGATTTATGAGGAGATACAAGCACATGTGGTACCTATAAACAGTATATACGATTTTAAAGACCTCGTATATGGCAACCTAGCGTAAAATAGCGATTCTTCTTTTTTAGAGTTATTGGTCTGGAGATTTTTATTTGTATTTTGTTACTACTTTTGTGGTAAAAAAATGGGACATATCCTATGTGGGGAACACGCAATGTCGTAGAACAACGGAGTTCCGTTTCCTTCTTGCATGGGTGAATAATAACATCCCTTTTTTACTCTGCAGGTTTCGTCGTCTTTGCCATTCTCTTGTAAACCTGGCTCATTTTGACACCGCCATGTTGGTAGTGATAGGGTTGAGTAGCATCACAATAGCAGCAGAGGATCCACTTTGGGACAAAAACCCACGAAATAAGGTGAGAAACGAATCAATGATGGCTTGCAAAAGAGTGTTAGGGACCAACCAGGTGAGAAACGAACCAATCATGGCTTGGAAAAGAGTGTTAGGGACCACCAGGTGAGAACGAACCAATCATGGCTTGGAAAATAGTGTTAGGGACCAACCAGGTGCGAAACGAACCAATCATGGCTTGGAAAATAGTGTTAGGGACCAACCAGGTGAGAACGAACCAATCATGGCTTGGAAAAGAGTGTTAGGAACCAACCAGGTAAGAAACGAACCAATCATGGCTTGGAAAATAGTGTTAGGGACCAACCAGGTGCGAAACGAACCAATCATGGCTTGGAAAAGAGTGTTAGGAACCAACCAGGTGAGAAACGAACCAATCATGGCTTGGAAAATAGTGTTAGGAACCAACCAGGTGAGAAACGAACCAATCATGGCTTGGAAAATAGTGTTAGGAACCAACCAGGTGAGAAACGAACCAATCATGGCTTGGAAAATAGTGTTAGGGACCAACCAGGTGAGAAACGAACCAATCATGGCTTGGAAAATAGTGTTAGGGACCAACCAGGTGAGAAACGAACCAATCATGGCTTGGAAAAGAGTGTTAGGAACCAACCAGGTGAGAAACGAACCAATCATGGCTTGGAAAATAGTGTTAGGGACCAACCAGGTGAGAAACGAACCAATCATGGCTTGGAAAAGAGTGTTAGGGACCAACCAGGTGAGAAACGAACCAATCATGGCTTGGAAAAGAGTGTTAGGGACCACCAGTGAGAAACGAACCAATCATGGCTTGGAAAAGAGTGTTAGGGACCAACCAGGTGAGAAACGAACCAATCATGGCTTGGAAAATAGTGTTAGGAACCAACCAGGTGAGAAACGAACCAATCATGGCTTGGAAAAGAGTGTTAGGAACCAACCAGGTGAGAAACGAACCAATCATGGCTTGGAAAATAGTGTTAGGAACCAACCAGGTGAGAAACGAACCAATCATGGCTTGGAAAATAGTGTTAGGGACCAACCAGGTGCGAAACGAACCAATCATGGCTTGGAAAATAGTGTTAGGGACCAACCAGGTGCGAACGAACCAATCATGGCTTGGAAAATAGTGTTAGGGACCAACCAGGTGAGAAACGAACCAATCATGGCTTGGAAAAGAGTGTTAGGAACCAACCAGGTGAGAAACGAACCAATCATGGCTTGGAAAATAGTGTTAGGAACCAACCAGGTGAGAAACGAACCAATCATGGCTTGGAAAAGAGTGTTAGGGACCAACCAGGTGAGAAACGAACCAATCATGACTTCGAAAAGAGTGTTAGGGACCAACCAGGTGAGAAACGAACCAATCATGGCTTGGAAAATAGTGTTAGGAACCAACCAGGTGAGAAACGAACAAATCATGGCTTGGAAAATGGTGTTAGGAACCAACCAGGTGAGAAACGAACCAATCATGGCTTGGAAAAGAGTGTTAGGAACCAATGAGGTAAGAAGCGAACCAATCATGGCTTGGAAAGAGTGTTAGGGACCAACCAGGTGAGAAACGAACCAATCATGACTTCGAAAAGAGTGTTAGGGACTAATGAGGCGAGCAACGAACCAATCCCGAAAGAGCTGCCCTGACTAATTAGAAGCGGCAATGAGAACACTCCCTATTATCTTTGTCGAGTGCGGGAGTTATGATTAATTATTAATTATGTTACGTTTTCGGTTTGTCCACAGTATTTATGGTATTTCGACATCGTATTTACTGTTATTTTTGCGCTGGAAGTCATCGTGAAGGTACGTAGGGCACCCTGGACAGTGTTGATTTTGGTATAGGGACTGACCCTATTTCCTTATGTTGCCATAACGTAGTGAGTATTTTGCCCAGCCTAGTCCATGGCGTTCTGGCCGGGCTTCCTGTGGTAGAAGCGTGACGTCACAGGGAAAGGTTGAGCCCGCGCACATTTAGCGGTTTACCCTCTCACTGCATACAAGGAACGCCTGGGACCAGGCTGTGTATTACCAAGAGCTCCGCATCACTCCGCATCACTCCGCATCGCTCCGCATCACTCCGCATCACTCCGCATCACTCCGCATCACTCCGCATCGCTCCGCATCGCTCCGCATCGCTCCGCATCGCTCCGCATCACTCCGCATCGCTCCGCATCGCTCCGCATCAATCAATTATGGCCGCCATCTTGGATTTAAGTTCCTACCTCGTTCCCACAATAATAGGCCTTCTGCACTAAGAAGTCACGTGACCCGTCGCCCATAAAATTAGCAGCTTCATCGAAATGATGCTCAGAAATGAAAATAGCATATTCATTTTAGTAAAAAGCCAGAGTTTCAGCTCTCTATGATGTATACGCGGAAAGAAAGAGCAAAACCAAAACTGCTAGGATTTTGTACCCTATTAAAAAAGCAAGCTTTATTTTTGATCCTATAATTCTTTGAGTTTGCATTGTACCTTGCTGAATTTGGGCTGTTTACTAAAATCAATATGCTCAGAATGATTTGCGTGAAGCTGCTCCATTTAAGGGTGACCGGGTCATGTGACCTCTAGCGCAAAAGGCCAGATTGCATTGTGACATCGAATCTTGCAAATTGCTCAAAATCTTCGTTAAAACTCTTAGGTTATTCCCCTGTTTTGCACGGCGCACGCTGTTCTGCGCATGGACGCGCGATCATTCGTTCGAAAATGACGCAATCGAGCGCGCGCGCGCAAGCTAAATATCCCCATTTGAGCGAGAAACACCAAGAAAAAGTCGCGTTTTGGGATATTGCGCGAAAACAAGATTGGGCACCCCCATTTTTTATTTTGCCATTTTGATAAGACTATCATTCCCCTGTTATAAAAAAATTTAAAGAAATTTCCACGACAAGTTTTTGAGCTATCGTCATAAAAAGCTCCAAAAGAGTCACCAAAGACTCACAAATTATCACGAGCGCTGCGCACGTTTTTGCACATTTTCAAGAGTAGCGTCAACACACATAGAAATTAAACATTCTAATGTTCGTCCTAGGTAGTGAAGCATCCAACAATTCTGTTCAAACTTGCAAGCAAACTGGATTGCTTCATTAGTGAGCGTTTTATCACAATTTTCTTGTTTCGCGTATTCCTTCACAAAATAGCCCTCAGGCACTAAAAATGGGGTATGTTTGCGCCATCACAGTTGCTAAACAAGCATGGGCACCCCCTCTTTTTATTTCATATTTTCATTCCTTATATGCTAAATAGTAAATAGACAAATTAAGAAAAAAATTCTACGACAAGTTTTATTTCAGGGGAATTACCTTAAAGGGGCTGTGTCACGGTTATTTGAATAAATTTCGTAAATACAATTAGAAAATAACACCTATGTTGTATTGTGAATGTGCGCATTCTGATTGGTTAAAAAGCGTGTTTGTAAGAGACCTGAGAAACACGATTGTCACGCAACGCTGTCGCGCGTGTGTATGTTATTTTCTAAAAGCAATAAAAAATACTTTCTGCGTGCTCTCTGGTTTCTTACAAACACTCGGGGAATGTTGGTCGAACTGATAAAACTTGAAAGACACTCGCCTTCGGCTCGTGTCTTTCAAGTTTTGATCAGTTCTCCCCAACATCCCCCTCGTGTTTGTAAGAAAGCAGAGAGCACGCGGAAAGTACTTTTATTGCTTAACTCTAAATGTGTATGTAATCATCCTTAGAACACTAGCCTAAGAAGCAATGCAATTTTTTACAAATTTTGATGTGGCTTCAAACTATGAAAACTCGTCGGCTCAACAAGATTTCAATTTCAAATTGCATTGTTGCAATCCATTTCTATCCGCTCTGTAATAGGTCCATGAAGCCTTTAAACAAACCCAGACTAGTGCCTCGGCTATCCATGAGTTATTTGATGTTTTTCTTCGTCACCACTAGTGTTCTTACAGCCAACGAGCGTCAAGAGTCCCCCTCGAGTGCAATAATGAGTTGATTCTTGGAATATTGGACCCATTCGATTCCATAGGCTTCCTATGGAAGCGCCTCCGTTGACAATCGTCCAAAAAGCGAAACCCTAGTTCAAATAGAAAAACGTTTTCCCAAGCCGAAAGTATCGAATAATGGATCCAATATTCCAAACTCATTATTGCGCTTTAGAGGGGGACGCTTGAGAGTCTTTGGCTGTAATCGTGATACGTGATATGGTAACTATATTTGTCTTACAGGTTATCGACATGGGGTTTATATTACACAAAGGGGCTTATGTGCGGGACTGGTGGAACGTCATTGATGCTTTAGTGGTCATTTGTAACATTGCGTCCCTGATTCTCACGTAAGTTGGCGGCTGACTATCGGAGGCTCTGGTGCCAGACAAAACCGATTGGGCAATTCCAGAAAATAAAAGTACCCCCCCCCCCCCCCCCCCCCCACGGCGGCACTAGTTTTTGACCCCCCATGCATCCAGAATTTCCAAAATGGTTTACCCCCCCGTGCATATAGAATTCCGGGTAGGTTAAACCCCCCTCCCCTTCAGAAATTTCAACTTTTACCCCCCCTCCCCTCCGGAATCCAAATAATCACCACCTTGTTTATTATTGCGAGAAAAAGTAAAAATTTGCGAGAGGGAAACGTTGCGGAGAAAAAGGCAAAAGTTGCGGGGGTTGTTGCGGGAATTTATTAAATTTGCAAAGTAAAGAAAACACAAAAAGCGCATAATCTTGTTTCAGAATATTAATACAGAGCATGATAGTTTGATTTTGAAGAAAAAATACCACCGGCATTCACAACATCCACTGAATATGAGCTCTAAATTTTTAGCGTGTTTAACTAGTAGCTAACTGGCTATTTTGTAAGATTTGAATTGTAAGGGCAAAGAATCGGATGATATTATCACGGAAAAAGTTGAGACTTTCGCCATTCGATTGTGAATTTGGGGAATAGACATTTCAAATGAAGTGTGGAAGCTATTTACTTGCAACACACATTTTCAAATCGCTTTCTAAAACAATATAACCAATAGGAAAACACATTAGAATGAGCTAGACCAAGCTTGGAAAGCCTAGTTGTAACTTTTTGCGGATCTTCGAATATTTGAGGCTTAGGAAAAACCCATATAGAAACTCTAAAAGGAGTAAAGAAAAACATGTTATTCAACATGCATATTACATGTACCATTTTTGAGAAACGTTTATTAAACTATACCGTGTTGTTCCGGGATTTCATTAGATATGTTAGGGAAAGTTGCGGCGGGTTGTGGTGAAAGTTGCGCGTCCATGCAAGCTCAACTTATCCCGTATCGCCAACATCCTTTATATTAATTTCAATGTGTGATTGTACAAAGTTGAACCTGCTGCGTGATTGAACTAACAGTCGAAATCAGTACAAAATTATGGAGAGTTTGTCTTAGAGGGGACAAGTACGAACTGGCAAGCATTCTCTATCTATCGAATGGCGGCGAAGACTGTTTTTCCGCGCGTGAAATGACGTTATTTTCTTTCTGAAATACGCTATTTTAGCTAAAAAACACGCGAACTCCTTCAGAAGTTGGGCATCTTCAGACCCCCCCTTGTGACAAGAAATCCAGCTCCGAACCCCCCCCCCCCCCCCCCCCCCCCCCCCCCCCCCCCCCCTTGCAATCAGAATTCCGAGCTCTTAAACCCCCCCCATGCCTTCGGAATTTCCAAATGCCGCCCGTGGGGGGTACCTTTATTTTCTGGAATTGCCCATTCTATATATTTCCGCTCGCCATTTTGAAATTCGGACAAAGACGGTCACCATATATGGAAACGCCGGATGTCCCAGAATTTGTGAATCCGGTTTTGTCTGGCATCAGAACCTCCGACAGTCAGCATGACCGAGTGGCTCTGAGGATGAGAACGATAGGGATCAGAAAATCCCCAACAGCTTGATTACGAACCACACACTCATGTACCCATCGGGCACCTATTTCAGTAATGTCACTATATATGTTGCCATCCGCAGGAAAATCAGTCCCTCTGGACCGGCGGGTACCGCGATAAAAACACTGAGAGTCGTGCACTCAGATAGTGTCATACACTCATGCACCCATTTGGTACCCATTTCAGTGATGACACTATATATTTTGCCATCCGCAGGAAAATTAGTCCCTCCGGATCGGCGGGTACCGCGATAAAAACACTGAGAGTCGTGCACTCAGATAGTGTCATACACTCATGTACCCATTTGGTACCTATTTCAGTGATGACACTATATATTTTGCCATCTGCAGGAAAATCAGTCCCTCCGGACCAGCGGGTACCGCGATAAAAACCTTGAGAGTCGTGCACTCAGATAGTGCCATACACTCATGTACCCATTTGGTACCCATTTCAGTGATGACACTATATATTTTGCCATCCGCAGGAAAATTAGTCCCTCCGGATCGGCGGGTACCGCGATAAAAACCTTGAGAGTCGTGCACTCAGATAGTGTCATACACTCATGTACCCATTTGGTACCCATTTCAGTGATGACACTATATATTTTGCCATCCGCAGGAAAATTAGTCCCTCCGGACCGGCGGGTACCGCGATAAAAACACTGAGAGTCGTGCACTCAGATAGTGTCATACACTCATGTACCCATTTGGTACCTATTTCAGTGATGACACTATATATTTTGCCATCTGCAGGAAAATCAGTCCCTCCGGACCAGCGGGTACCGCGATAAAAACCCTGAGAGTCGTGCGAGTGTTGCGACCTTTTAAGAGCGTCCACAAGATCAAGAAGCTACAGGTTTGTACATAAACATAACCATTGCGGCGCGCGTGCAATGCATTATGGAAAGGTGTAATGGGCGTGATATATGAACCTGTTTAGGCTAAATAAAAAAATAATTGTTCTTATCCGCGAGATTTGCCGTATGTAAATCAGCTAAGCAAAACCCGTTTATTTTTACAACGTTTCCAACATCTGCATCGTTCTGCATATTGAGGGATGAACAATGGTTCCTGTGACGTAAGAAGAAGACAAAGAAAGAAGAACAAAGACCTGTCTTTCTTCTTATTTCTTTTGTCTTCTTCTTCGTCACAAGTACCATTGTTCTGAAGAGCTTCTCCCCCAAAATGCACCGCGCATAATTGAACGAAAAAAACCGCCCATCGGAAAAATTCAAAAAATCAATAAAATATTCACGACGCGCACAAGACACCTTTTTCTTTCGCTACTGTTCCCTTGGATAATGGATCTATTTGATGAAATGCGGATGATTTCTGACGTTAGTGGCTCTTTAAAGAGTCAGTGTCAGCCACTCCTTTGTTATTGATTTCGTTCGATATTAGAAGACGAATTACGTGTAGAAATTTCTTAATAAACATCTAAAAACAAAGTTTCAGATTTGATTTACCAAATTCAATCGAGAAAATTACTCTACATTCTCCGATGGAAATGGATGCTTTCTCGGACTTGGTATGTTGCTATGCTGTCAAAATGGCGGCTGACACAGGCTCTTTAAAAATGGCGTCCAATATTTTCTTTCCTTTCTTGTCTTTGCAGGCGGTTTTCCGTTGCATGTGGTTCTCCGTCAAGAACGTCGCGAACATCCTGATGATCACTGGTTTCTTCTTGTTAATCTTTGCTGTTATTGGCGTGCAACTTTTTAATGGGAAATTCTTCTACTGCACTGACAATTCAAAACTAGAAAAGAAGGACTGCAAGTAAGGGGAGAAGCAATTGCTTAAATATTTACTTAAGCGCCATCATTAACTCCTTATTTACGCTATCCAATATTAGTAGAAACCTACTCGCATAGTATCACGAATCCTGCAATCTGATTGGCCCGCTACTCGCTATCTATCACGTAATAGATAGTGAGAAGCGAAAAAGCTAGCGAAAAACTTTCTAAAACCATGAAAGTAAATACGTTTTAGCAACATCTCGAAGGTAGTATGCTAGTGGGGTTTCTTCTAAAGCAATTAGACTATTCGTTCTCGTTTTCTATGAGTCAAATAGTCAACTCGGCGCTACGCGCCTCGTTAACTATCTGTTGACTCATAGAATACTCGAGCTCGTAGTCTAATTATCAAATAGACCTCCTCCAGCCATGTTTCCGGCGTGCGCTTGGGATCCCTGTGCCGATTGAGGCGCGTGACATCTAAGCAAAAGTGCATTTCGAGCGCTTAGTGAATTCGCTAAATCCAAGATGGCGGACGTTTGATTTAGTGCCTATAACGTGAATTCGACATGATCCTGCAACTTTTGCTTAAAAGTGATGTTAATACCGATATATATCTTATGACAAAAAATGAGACAAAAAATGATCCACTACGAATGTCAGTGTGACCTTAGTTGTTGGCGCAAGCGAGTGCATATCACGCGGTGAATGCAATAAGCCGTGCCACTAGGCGTTTGCTGACATTTACGTATAAAATGAAAGATAATCAGATCTTTTCTTTGACAATCAGAATAGAAATTTTTATATCGTTCAACAACGACATAATGGCACACTTGGCACTTTAAATAACTTCGAGAAAGAAAGTTCAACCGTGTTTGAGCATTTAAAAAAATCCTTAAATGGTATTGCCCCTAATTACCTCCAAGATAAATTTACAGACCACAGTACCAAATATAATCTTCGAATCTCTGAAAACAAACTCGCTGTCCCCCTTCCCCGTACAAATTATCTACAAAATAGTTTTAGCTTCTGCGGGGCGAGTCTTTGGAACGGATTGCCTTTTAACTCTTCGGCAATCAGAATCCTTAAATTCGTTTAAAACAGGCTGTAGGGAGTTTTTCTCATAATAATTAAATGCACGGCATTCATGGAAAACAGGCATTTTTGTTTCTTTATATATTTTAATAATAGTTAGACAATACATTTTCACATTATAGATAACATTATAAATTATAGGTAGCTATATGTAGTTTAGATAATATTTTATATACTTTATTTTAAGTCCTGATGATTGTTATTCCGTGTCTAAATAAAGTTGCATTACATAGAGGATATTACATGGCCGCGCGGAGATACGAATTTTATCTTCGAGTGTTGAAAATTTATCTCACGAGTGAGCGTAGCGAACGAGTGAGATAAATTTTTAACACGAGAAGATAAAATTCGTATCTCCAAGCGGTCATGTAATGTTCTGTTTATTATATAAACGTCAATGAAATACCAAATTCAAAATTTATTTGAGTTAAGCCTAAAAATCGAGCATTGAGCAAAGGCAAGTGATATTTTCACGTGTGAAAATAACATGATATTTTCACGTGTGAAGATATCAAGTTTTCGCGCGGGAGATCACCCGGTATTTCATTGGTGTTTATATAATAAATTACATTACAGGTCACGTTAAGATTTGCCATGTTTCACAATTCACGGAACGGAAAGAAAAGCGGCTCGATCACGGTTTGCGGAAAGAAAAACGCGCCTGGATGAAGTTCTTAAAATTATGAAAACTGCAGTAACACAATGACCCTTGTAACTCGTTATCTTCCAGGGGGGAGTATTTCACATTTGACTACAACAAGGACGGGATTCCAATCAACCCAACCAACCCTAAGGTAGGAGTTACAATTATTTAATTATTCATTTTCGTCCGGTAATTAAGCAAAGAAAGGTTGGCATATAAACAGTTTTATTTTTAGCGAAACAAAGACATAGCGAAAGGATTTTTTTAATTTTTACCCGCTGTTTAGTAATATCTCTTCACTTCACTTCGCTCTTGCGCGAAGGAAGAAATATACAAAGGATACAAAACCGGACCGGTACAATTCTGGTACGGTACGGTCTCGTGTGAACGGGGTCTCAGGGATGGCGAAAGGAATTTGTCGCAACTTTTAGAATTTCTTTAGTAATCTATACTATTATAATCGGGTTGTCTGCGCAAACGTTTCTGATTGGCTAAATCGTTCGCACTCACTCCGCTTGGCCCTGAAGCTGTGTCGCCAAACGAAGTTCACAAACCTGAAGAGAAAGTGGATATCTCCACAGTGGGCGTGTTTTGGTTGGAAAAGATTCACCCTGGGCTAAGTTCTAATTCAGGCCATTTCTTAAGCGAGGGATATTAAGGCGGTCCACCCCTCACGTAATCTACTCTTGAAATATGCGGATGATTTAACACTCAGCATCCCTATTAAAGATAGTGTAGATAATAGCTTCGTGGAACTTGAAGTAGACTCGATCAAGACATGGGCGGAACGAAATAGTATGACCCTTAGCCTAAAGAAAACATGGGAATTGGTGCTTAAGGGAAGAACTCCAAAGACTCCGCCATCGCCTATTCCTGGCATCAAACAGGTGTCTAGCCTTAAATTGCTAGGTGTGACATTTGAGGCAGACCCAACGAACTGGGACTCTCACTTAGATGAGGTACTCAAACGAGCTAGTAGCAGGCTTTATATTCTTAGAACGTGTAAGTATTATAATATCCTATAGACCAGCTAGACTTATTATTCCAGGGCCTGATTGTATCCATTTTCATGTATGCTTTAGAAGTGTGGGGCTGTGCCGCGTACGATAAATATCTTAGTAGGGTGGACAGCCTCTTCAAAAGAGCATGTAAATGGGGCTATTGCAAACGCAAATACACGATAACTGAGCTTCTGATAGAAAAGGACCGGAAGTTGTGGAAGGTAATAACAGGGCCGACTCCTACAGCCCTGGATGACCTCCTTCCTCCACTGAGAGCTCGTACGCTCAGGAGGAGGGGGCATCCTTATTTGCTTCCGCGCGTACGCACTGAGCGGTTTAAGAGCTCTTTCATTAATCGTTGCCTTTTTTCCTACTTGTAATTAATTATTGTATACTGTAAATTTCCACGTCTGTCTGGAGATATTATTGAATAAAGACTATTATTATTATTATTACAAAGCTGCCATCGCCGCCATTTTGAAATCTCGGCCACAGAAACTAAAAAAGAACTCAGTTCGCACAGCCGAAATCACCATAGTCATCTAACCTTAATGGTTCTGTCACAGATTACTTACAGGAATGTGCAGGGATAATTATTATTCGAAAGCTTTACGCTGAGAAAAATTTTCATTCAAGTTTGAACAAACGTACACCGTCGTACACCGCCTTGCTTTCTGGAAGCACGCTAAGGCGAAATGCCACAAAGCCATGAATAATATTTTCTAAGTATAAATCCTGACGCCGTATCGCAAACGAAGGACACAAACCAGAAGAGAAGGAGGAAATCTCTCCAGTGGGCGTGTTTTTGTTGGAAAAGATTCACCTTTGGCTAAGTTCTAATTCAAGCGATTTTTTCAGCGAGGGACAAAGCCGCCATCGCGGCCATGTTGAAATCTCCCACTTAAACTAAAAAAGAACACAGTTCCCTTAGTCGATAGCACCATAGACATTCAAACTTAAATGGTTCTATTACAGATTACTTACATTTGTGCGTAGAGATAATTCTAATTCGAGAAAGATTTGAGCTGAAAAAAATTCCATTCAAGTTTGAACAAACTTACACCTGGCACTGCCTACAGAGCGCGCGCTAAGTCATGAATGATATTCTCTAAATATTCCTATGATAAACTAAGAAAATTCTTAGAACAGTTTAACTTTACCTGTTTTCTTCTCGTGCCTTACTGATAAGCATTATACAAACAATTCCGAAGTCAAATGTTTTTCTGTAATAGGCTGCGTTTTCAATTTAAGCGGGGTTCTTAGACAGATTTGAGACCCGGACTGACTCACCAAGACACACACCCGTGCGTCATTTTCTCCACCAAAATCAGGGAGACCAGTGCAAAACAAACACACAAAAAGGGAGGTCATTTGTAATGTAAATCAGCAGTTTATGGAAGGGGGAACTTAGGTTGGGTCTTCTAGCGTCACGAAGTCACGGGCTGTTTTCTTGTATATTTTGATGAAGAAGAAATGTTTAAGAAAATACAGGAAAAGGTTGAGATCGGATGTTTTCCCGGACGTTTCTCAATGTACCGTATACACCGCATGTTCACGCTGGATTGATGGTTGGTGAATTCATAAATAAGGCTTTGCGCCGCGGTTTTGTGGCGTTCCCTGTTTTAACATCTGTACGTAACATGTTCTGCAAGTCTTCTGCTTTAAATAGATCCGAGAGTAACTATTGCCGAAGGCCAGGGTCGCAACTGTTAATATTGTAAACTGGGTCAACGAAGATCTTTTTCTTCACAACAAGTATTTGCCACTGAAACCCAGCGATCAAATTGATCACAAAAATAAATACGGTTTTTGGTATATTTACCTCTATGTGATTTAAGAATTCCGAGGTTTTGGTGAATTCTGAGTTTGGACAGCAGAGAAGTAGATGTTCAGTAGAACCTCGAAAAAGCCGCGTGAACCCAGATCTGGCTTGATTTTTAGATAGAAATAACCATTTTATTTGTTACCCTGAGACGTTTCTCTCACATAATTAAATAGGAAAACTTGTTCCGTATGTCACTGTTTTTTTTTTTATAAAATCTGTCGTCTTGGCAGCAACACAACATTTTCACAACAGCAAAAAAGAGAAAATTCTCAAATCCGGAAATCCAGAAATGACAATCGTCGCTTGCTTATCGCTTCAGACGAATGTGATAATCACTTTAATTTTCTGCAGGGCAGGAATTCGAAGATCAACAGCATGCATATATACACCAAATACAGCAGTAATAAATGTGGTTCTGTTACCTATCTCGTGTAGTTAGTCAAAAAATCAACTTCCGCGCATACTCAGTTCGTCACATATTTGAAAAAAATGCCTCTGGCACTCAAACGGATAGTTGGGGGGAAGTTTCAAAACAAATTAACACGTGGTATTCCTGCCTAATATTGCTTGAGGATATTTGTCATCACATTAACACGTCATTAATAAGATTAGACGATCCCCGATACAACATACTTTTCTTTCGTGAAATCGGGAGTACGTTTCCATGTTTGTTGCTCCAGTGACATGCCGTAAAATCGGGCGAATCCACGCCATTTGTAAACCCATTGAAAAGTCATATAAAACCCATTGAAAAGTATATAAAAAACAAATACACATCACTTATTATATAAACACCAATGAAATACCGGGTGATCTCCCGCGCGAAAACATGCTATCTCTTCCCAACGTATAAAAAATAACTTCTTGCCTGTGCTTCGGTGCTCTTGAGATAAAGTTTCAACACTCAAGATAAAGTTCCTGTAATCCCGGTCGGCCATGCATTATTATAAATATCCTCTCTATATATCCTAATTGTGCGAGAGATAACAACGATCTCGACCTCTCGGCTAGGAAACGCAAAGACCGGAAACAGCCGTCAAGAACAAACTCTTCACTCTTCACACATCAAGGAACAAGTACTAATACCTGTCAATTTGATTTCAATATCCAATATGTAGCCCTGTTCCCATGCATAACAGCAAGCACACGCGAGGCATTTCCTGGGACCTCTTTCTTCGAATAGCAAAACAGTTTATCCTTCAAAAACAATTTAAGTGCCCTTAGCTGCCAATGTGTGTTGTTGTTCGTTCCGTTTTGTATGAAGTTTGTCGCTACATAATCACGTGTTTCGCCTGGAGCTTGGGACCTTAAACCTAATTAGATTACTTTCAACGTAATACTTCACTTAATCTTGTTGGAATTGATAATACGATCAAGATCACTCGGAATTGAGAGCTGAAGGAAATAATGAGCCAGACGGAAACGAGAAACGTAGGGAACGAGCCACTGGAGAACGACGACACAATGCCATTTTATATGAGGGAAAACTGAAAATAAGCAATACAACATTTGGGGTACCCATGCAATTTTTTCTACTACCGCTCAATTTATTTGTAAATTCCCGTTCACATGACGTCATCAAAATCCTAACTTTAAATATATGGACCTTATACAACTGTGCTTTTCAGACCAGTTACAGTTCCCCAATAGGAATCTTCACACCAAATGTATCGGCGCTGCAATTTCTGTGACGTGACACTAGTCACGCTACTTTAGGTATTGATTTCTCGCCATATTTCAGGCAATTTTCCAGTTTCGAGCATTCGATGAAGGCAACATGCTAAACAAGTGCAACTTAATCACATTTTGGACAATAATAGCTCATATTATGGGCTGACGACACATTTAATTTAATTTGGTAATTTGGCCTCCGTTGTAAACGATTTGCACATTTGTTCGCTTATCTCTCGCTTGCAATATAAGATAGCAGTCTAAAACTTGGCAAAGCAATTGAAGATATAGTTTTCTTTCAGAAGATTGGCTTTTAGTTCGAAATAACTCGCTAAAAAGCAAACGTCTCCGGAAGTGAACACCAAGAATTCGATGCACCATAAAGGAGAATTAGCTAGCTTGTTTTCGTTACTCTTGACAAGTAAAAGTCGGGCTGTTTTCGCGTGTTTTCCTTTGGAAAATAAAAGCTGCTTCCTTTCAAACTGCGTTTCATGTTTATAACAAAGCCACATGGAATTTTATGAATGATGTCGGCGAAAAGAATCGTGTTTTTGTTCGACGAAAAAATGAGACCTTCGTAAACCACTTTCTCCGAGGTTGTTTGGACTATTATCTGTATTATGCTCAATTTGAACATCGGTTAGCAGAAATGACACTATAGCTATGAGAAACCCCGGCGTAACTAATTGATGAAAATTGATAATTGGTACCAATTGATGATCAATTGATATCGATTAATAAATTGATTATCAATTGGTATCAGCAATTGATAGCCAATTGATAACCAAAATCTCAGTGAGTGGAATTGATAATAATCGATAGTCAATTGATAACAATTGATAAACAATTGATAATAATTGAGGTAGTTTTCAGTGAAGTTATATACAGGTTTTACCTATAGTGCATGATCAGAGCTTGAAAATTATTTCATTGGGTCGATCAATGTGTGAATAATGGTCATTTGAAATATCCCGGTCCACTGCACGTGATAAATTTCACTCAAGAGTCAAGGGATATTTGGCCAATAATCGGCGGACAATGTTCAATTTACTGATTAAAGTAAATCAATTATTATCAAATGGTATAGGCAATTGATAAAGTTCCAAATCTGAGTGAGTATCAATTGGCTATCAATTGCTGATAACTTTTGATAATCAATTTACTAATTGATATCAATTGCCTATCAATTGCATCAATTGGAAATTGATTATCAATTTTAATCAATTAGTTACGCCGGGGAGATACGAAGGTTTTGTTTAAAGCCTACTTTATCTCAGCACTCTCAAGATATATGGAAAAGCGGGAAAAGGTGTGAGCTACGCAATGCGCCGTGCTTCGTTTTACTGAAGGGAGGAAGACCACTAGATTTTCGGCCACTAGATGTGATGTTTATTTTTCATCTCGTAAATTACGTAAATTGGTTCATAGTGCCTACTTTTACCTGTGTTTTTGGCTATTTGTCGTATTGTTTGGCTGGCGCGGGATGAAGCAAGTTCGTTCGAAAAAACACGAAAAAACTATTTGACCTTGCTTAGCCCGGAATCGAACACACTACTCTCACCTTACAAACAACAAGAGTTGACAATTAGATACGATCTACATGAGCCAATTCTAGCTTTCTTTTCAGAATCGAAGACTGTCTTTCCCTGCCCCTCACAAGGAATGGAACGCGCAGACCACACAAACGGCCGGAAATCGTGCCGTCACTGTGTCTGCGCGACCAAGAATATATAGAAATTAACGTGTTAATCCAGTAGAAAATTTCTTTCGAGCGATGTACTGTAGAATACCGGCTAACATTCGGCATCTAGCAAAAAATCTGGCATTTACAAGTGGATTCGTCATTATGTATAATAGAGTTTAATCCAATATATAATACTAAATAATAGTACATTCGGATACTTAAAAAAGTACATTCGGATAATTAAATGCCACAAAATACGTACTTGTAAATCAAACAATTTTAAAACCTCACCACAAAACTTGAGGCTGAGGCTGAGGCTGAGTTTCATGATTGACTCATCTTGCATACTTAAGATGTATTTAAATAAATGTTTATCATCAAATTTACGAAAAGAACTATTCACTAATCGCAAAGCCGTTAGCAAGCTGTCGCGCACTTTCTTAGAGTGACAACAAGACATCAGTGCGCCTGCGTCTCACGTCCATCCAGCGAGCATTCCTCGATCTAGTGGCGTGAGCCATATCGCTTGTGAAACTCGCGAATATTGCAATGGCGGTGCTGTTCTTCTGGAAGTTTTTCAAGTTGATCCTGATCTCGGCCCTACTATTAGCGCAACGATTTTTAGAAGAAGCTTTGAAGATTCTTGGCAGTGGACGAGAAGGAAATCGTGTACCTGTGCAAGAGACGGACGGTGTGCGACTATCAATAGAAGAAACGGGCGATCTACAGTATAATTACTGCAAAGGGTGAATATATTTTATATACTTTTCTATTTTTGCTGGGTACGTGTTTATCGTTAAGGTTCTTGTAGCGCCATGTTGGAATGTTTGAGAGTTTGGTTGCCATGTTGAGAGTATTTCAGTAGGAGGATCTTTTGTTCACAATTTCAGCTCATTGAGCTAGAATCGCTCATTTGGTAGTCCTTAGCCTGCGTAGCTGGCGGTTTTGTGTGTTTTCCGAGACGATTTCAACGGCGGCGCGAGATGTTCGATAAATGGCCGCCCCGCAGGCTAGGTAGTACTTAAAGACATCGACTCGTCAAGTCTACTCATTGTCATGAGCAATCTTCAGAATCAGACTGTTCGAGGGAGGTATAAAATTGCGTTCTGAATCATCAATGGAAGGCAGTGAATGGTACATACTAGTAAATGGAAAATGTAAAGTTGATATCTCAATTCTAAAGCGTGTGTGGTGCGCGCGGTATTGAATATAGAGCAACATGTGAGCTAATAAGAGCTTTTCCATCCCCAATCAAGTCACAAAAGTATAAAAAGCTGCAACTAGCCTAAAAACGGCCAATACTTCACTTATCTTGGGATATTCTCTGCTCCACTGAGCAGCCTGATTCTCTATGTTGCTATGCAACATGTGCCTAAATGTAAACACATTGCATCAGAATTTCCGTGTATGTAACTGGCGTATGCGTGGCGCTGCTTTTATTATCTAAAGGCCGGAGGTAGAGTGTTATCCGGACAAGATTATGTCAAGCACACGCTAATCAGGACAGAAGGGTGATGGAATTAGTGTTTCGTGTATTTACCGAAAAAAAAGTCGTGCTCTGTTGATGCCACTATTTGTATTAAACAGGCGAATTACTTTAATTGGAATGAGAAGGAGACGAAGGCGACAAACCCCGCGGGTACTTTTACTGCAAGAACTCTAGCTTTCGTTCGACATCAAGAGCTTATCATGGTTTGTCAATCATGGGCTTGTCAACTCGAACTGACCTATCAGTCTTAAACCTATCTGAAGGCTATGAAGAAACTAAGCAGTCATTGGAAAAAATGCGGCTGGCTCACTGTACACATGTTTAGACAGTTAGTAGCAGAACGCTGTGAGTCAGAATGTTTGTATTTCTGTTAGAAAAATAGAATAGAATAGCCCCAGGAAATCCATGTATACCTGTTTACAAGAACCCTTAATCTTAAAAATAACCAATGTCAGAGTGCGCCCATAGAGCGGATTTCATATGACTGCAGTGAAACCAATCGCAAAGTAATTACACCCAAATCTGAATAAAACATATAGGAGTATATTACAAAGTAATGCGAATTACTCACGACAGTCATCTGAAATCCACTCTATGTGATTCTTGTCACTTTTGTCGTAATTTATTTGCGTTTAACATGATTGTAATAATTCCATGTAATAAAATACTTGGAACCGTTCTTCTCTGCTTTGCGTTGCAATAGTTTTGCAATTGGCATTGCAATTGGCAGAACCATCGAAGCACTCGGGACAGATCTTAAGCACGGCGGTGGTACAATCCTGATCTGTAGTGGTATATTACCAATCGACACAGTTGATCTTAGATTTTATAAATGATATAATATCCTATAGAGGTTTTACAGCGCGGGAAGCCAAATTATTCGTTCGCCCGCCAAAAAAAATCTTAAAATGAAGGACGGCAGTCTAGGCATTCAATGCTCAGTTCATGCTCACTGCGCGCGAGTGGAAATGACGCTATTTTGTTTTTCATTTATAAATATTTTCAAGCTGTGAGAAGATTAGACGAATGATTTGTTAATCGCCACTCTGTATTCTTCCTGTATTAACTGTTGCATCGCGTTAAACATCTCTTTACCCCATGAAGATGTTTTAGTTAAACAGAAACTAAGGACACAAAAATGTTTTTGATTACAAGCTCCTACTTTAGGGCAGAAGGTTGACTGCGTTTAAGACGACCGTTCTCCTGGAAAAAACGTCGAGTTTTGAGATAAGCTGAGTGGGCCAGGTGAGTTAAGGCCTTCTAGACAACGTCTCTAAAATACGGCCATGTCAAAGTTTAAAGAAATAGCGCAAAGAGAAAGATTAGAAACGCAAACAGCGATGTCTCTGGATCCAATAGGATACAATGTCCGCAAAAATATAACTAAATAAGGTAAATAGCAGACATGATAACGGTTTTAGTAGCCGCCCTGATGAAGGATTGAAAGTAAAATCCGAAACGTTGGCATCTCTCGGCTCCTGTTTTGTCTGCTTTTTATCTTATTAAGAAATATTGCAAACACACACTTGTGACCGGATGTTTATATTAACCGCCCTGTATAAAACGCTATCGTTGCTCTTATCAAATTATACAAAATGCGCGTACTACAGTGCCTCGTATTACTCTCGCCGGAAATCATAAATTTCCACGCTCAAAACCCATTTTATTGGATTTTATATTCATTCAGAGTCCAGGCAACGTTTCCTGCAACTCACAATAAAAGAAAAAAGGTTTCAAAAGCAATTTCCGAGAACTTAATTACTTGTTTGTCAGAAAATGTTTGGATTCTTTAATAAAAAGAACTCAAAAAGTTGTAGTACACGAGCAAATAAAATATTGGTTATTGATCAATGGACAAAAACGGGTGAAACACAGATTATCAGAATCTGAATTACTGCCACCTTTCAGCAAAGAAAGTTCACCATTTATAAAGCCGTTATGCGCTACAAAACAGGGTAGATATCTACACAATAGCGTGAGATATTTATCCAGGAGGTACCTTTGTGACCGGGTCTGGTTTCCACTCATTCGCGGATACGCTCACGTTTCAATTAATATCGAATTGTTTGCAGTTAACTAACTCACATTGCTTAAGCTCAAAGGAGTAACGACAACAATGGTTGTGCCGTTGTTGCTGGCAATTCTTATCTTGATCCTTCTAATTTGCTTCAAGCTGGTAAAGTTAGCAGAACAAATTTTAAACGTAGCTGTGATAGCGGATCCTGGTGGACGAGAAGAAATAGACGTACAGTGGAAAATAGTGTTCCTCAGCAAGAAACGGGTTTTGAGATAGCGCCGAATATCAACGCAAGAAACGGGTGATCCACAATATAATTACTGCAAAGGGTAAATATCGGCACACTATATGTCTATAGTGCGCCAATGTTGAAACCTCATCCCTCATGCGCGTCTTCTCGATTGAGATGCATGGACTTATATTTGTCCAGTTCCAATCGGAAATTATAAATAATAGCGTGTCTTGTGGGTATAAGTAATGAGCGTTAGTGATGCGTTTCAGGCATATTATCTCTTCAAAATACTTGTTTACACGGAAGTTATGGCTGAGAAAAGACTATCAATTATTCTATTTTACAACATACGTACTCATACGAGAAACTTGTATATTCAAATATTGATCTGTATTATTATTTTACAGACGAATTACAATTACTGGGAGTAGGCGATAAACCCGCCATAAAGTTACATTTTATCGCATCAACGCCTTATCATGGATTGCCTACTTCCCATCGATGATCCTAATGTTTATTTTATAGTAAATACACGCTAATAGAGGTTCGATAAAGGTTACTTTGATCTTCAATTGCCGCTATGCGTAACAGGAGTAAGTTGGAAGATAACACAGATACATTGCCCTAAGGCAATATTTGCCCTTAGCCAGTTAGATAGGTCATGTCTGAATGTAGCAATATGTACGCTCGGCGGTGTTAGACAAAAAGCTTACTGACAAAAGCAGATCCCCCACAGCGCATCACTGTCACGGCCGGTGGGGTGTACACAACTAAGGCGCATCTACGCCTTGCTTACCGTCCTCTGGGATTTATCGCCCACTCAAAAAATCGCAATAGCGCTTGGACAAATGAAGCGATGACAGATTTTTGACTTGAAGTACACAATATTTCGTTTGCCCGGTTCTAGTGCGATTCGGCCCATTGTGATGGAGGTCTTCTTCTGGGCTGCATGTTTGGTGATGTTGAGTTTCAACATCGCAGTATTTGCCTTGGCTTTATTCCTATTTATAATGTTGTTATACGGACAAGAGCAAATGGAACCGAGGAATGAGCCTCAGGAAAATGATGAAGATGAAACGGACAATGAATTAATGACACCAATACAAGAGACATGTCACTCTCATGATTCGCAAGGAAATTGAAAGGTAAGGATTGAAAGTGTTGATTCTCAATTAGCCTGAGCAGCAGACTGTGGTCTTTCAGCAATAGGGTCGCTTAAAAATTGCACGTGCGATTATATGGTAGCCAATTTTACATGTACGCTGCTAGCAGAGGTTTCTTTCTGTCAGTCTTTCATTAGCTAGCAAAGTTGTTCGCGTGTCTGGTATTTAGCGTGGATGTTTTGAATTGCACCAGAAAGAAACGGACGCAAATCATCGCGAACATCTTTGCTAGCTAATAAAAGACTAACAGAAAAAACCTCTGCTAGCAGGGTATTTTACATGTGCCTTATACATTTAGAGCATAAATAGAGCTCTAGACCTTGCTCCGTGTGTGTTTACGAACCTTCAATTGCAGTTTACTCACTCTAAGGCTATACTTCGTCTTTGGAACAAGCAAACTCTCCAAAACTTTTCACCAAATTAGGGCTTACACAAACAAAGATTTCGAGGAAATCGACAGGAAACACGTTTGATGGAATCAAACTGAACTATGGTGGAAATAATTTGAGTTTTGAGACACACAGGAAAGGGTGAAAGGTTATCGGCCTTAGATTTCTTTGGTCACTTTCTACTCGAGTTTTGAAACTACTTCATAAGAACACAGTCCTCTATCCTTCAGCTTTGACATAAAGTTCTATTTCTTGGCCACTAGACTGCTTGCAGTCCTTTCTTTGGCGAACGTCTGCAAATCGAGGAAAGTCCTGATTCACGAGAGAAACCGTGCCGCGCCACAGGGTTTCGCCTGAGGCGCGACGATGGCGTGAGGGGCGCGCTTTTTCCCCCGTTCGGTTTACAATGCAGACTCTTTTCGTGAGCACTAGGACTTTCTCTCGACCGACGACCGATCACAGACCTGTTAATATTAAGCTTTGAAGGTGCCAAGGACCAAACTTCGTGATTTGTAAAGGGAATGTTTAGTTAAAATTTATAGTCTGGAAGAGACCCCTGTGTTCCGTTGAATACAAGTGCCTGCCAGTTTAAACTCCCTGCCTGCTTATCGAGAAAAAATAAAAAGCAATCGGATTGCAATCACCTTGCACTATGATCTCTTCCGGAACATTTGCACTTTCTCTCTTTGCGCTGCTTGGTGCCAAACACCTAGAATGTAGACTCTCTCGTAAGCTTGAAATACAAGCGCGCAAACTTGAACTACAATGTAGGACTAGGACTTTTGCTCGATTTACGGACGTTCGCCAAAGAAAGGACTACAAGCAGTCTACATGGCCTAGGGTATGGTAGTTTTATTTTCGAATGCAAGAGGCATGCTTTTTGTAACTCCTCAAAAATAACGAGGCTGCTCTGGTAGACTTTCATGTGATCTGACAATCTTTTATATCTTTGACAGGCAAAGTGCTGAAAACCGAAGCTGGGCAATAAATTAAATACAGCTTGATGCAAGTTGATGAACAAAACATGACAATGACAAAGTTACTAAATTGAAAGTGACGATTGCAAGCGACATGAGCGGCAGTCTTTCTCCTGTAAGAAGAACAAACACGGGGCGTTTTTGCCAGACCCGATGTCCAAGTTGAAAAGGGAAAAAATTCTGGGAGGGACCGATTATTGACAAGGAGGGATTCATTGAAAATGCCGCCAGTCTTTCTACGATCCATGTCCAGACGTAACAGACAACAAGCGATCGCATCTATCAGAGATCGACAAAGGACATTTTATGCTAGATTTGTATCGACTGTTTTTTTAGAACTGAGTGACACTGTGACAACGACACTAGAGCAGATTTCGTATGACTGTGAAAAGTACCGCGAAAGAGTTGTACCGCGCCGCGTCCGTGACCGGGTCAACATGTGGGGAAAAACCTGCTTGCCCCATCAGCAAAAACAAAGGATGATCAAGGCTTGCCAGACAAAAATTTCTAGCTACGGCTTGTAGTAGTTGCTAGCGCATGATTCAACTGTGCAAAAAAAAAAACGAAATGACTTGTAACAATCTGCATTTATTAAAATTAATCATATGCCACGGCTCTCTAACCGACCCAAATGTTTGAATGAAGGGCCGGCGGCGGCATCTTTATTTGGATCTTAATCACCATATCTGACAACCATCCCACTTGCCCCTCAAAGTGCCGCTTCTTGGGGCGCCCGCGACTCTGGGATATAATTTACTTGGTTGATAATCTATGTTAGTATGATTACTCGAGTACCTGTGAGAATTCCGCGCTGACCGGTCAAGAGTTTTGTTTTCTCTTGCTATAATCACCAACCGGTGACTGTAACATTGAAAGCATTTGGAGTGCGTGCGCGATTTTGTTATGATCGTGGCAATTTTTTTTGGTGAAACATTTTTTCTTGTGAAACATTTCGTCTCGGTGACTATTCGTCGATAAAATCACGGAGCCCGAGAACCCTGAGGCGACTAATTTAAAATAAAACCTATGACAATTGTTGTTTGCACACTATATTGCGCGTTTTTAGAGGGGATTCCCCGTCGGAGAGAATGACCTCATCAAAACATTCGTTGATCACGCGATCTCAAAACTGACAGCTGACGAGAGCTCGCGGAGACCGCTGCCAGATGGGCACTGATATTAAAGCCGCCTCTTGTAACTGAGCCTAAGAACTGAGCCTAGGATTTCGGGTACGGTTGTTTGATGAAAGTTGGATTTTCCGATGACTGTCGTGAGTAATTCGCTCTTTGCGCTTACTCTTTCAATTCTACGTTTCAACACTGACAGCTCACGAGAGCCCGCAGAAATCGCTACCAGAAGGCCACTTATAAGCCGCCTCTTGTAATCGAGCCCTAAGGACCTATGCCTTCAACAAAATGCTATGTTAAGACCCGTGGTCTACATAAACAACTCAGATTTGGATTATATAGCCATTCTTGATTTGATACATCCGCTCGATAACACACTCCAAATTTGTACTTATCTGGCTGTTGAAATGTTATTTAACAAACTATAAGACGATTGTTTTGTTCATTTTGTTTAGCAACCAAAACATGACACTACTCCCTCTATTTACATAGCCACCTCTAAATCCAATCTTAGGGGGGTGGGGGGGGGGCTTTTTTGAAAAAAAATATCCTGCACGGCCCGAAGGACCGAAAAAATTTCCTGTACAGCAAAGTGATGACTATTGGAAAAAAAATTCTCACCGCTTAACAGAGGTAGGAAAAAAAATATTTTGCACCGATAAAAAAAGCCCCCCCCCCCCCCCACCCCCCTCAAAAGTTAAATGGTCGGCCCCTTACCAGCGCGTGAATCATCATTATTATTATTATTATTTTTTTTGACTATTCAAAACGTTACCCTAACTTGGGTCGCGCGCTCGCGCTCTAATTGGCAGCTTGGAATGAGCGCGCGGGACAGTTTGGAAATAAGCGGCGTTTTGAACAAGTCTGTATGCTATATAATAATCAACATGATAGGACCCCATGTCCAAAAATAAAAATAAAAATATTTAAAAATTTCCGAGGGCCTCGATCCAAAATTGGATGAAGCCATTATATTTTAGTATAATTACTTAAGCGATTCCGCGCGGTGATTGGTCGAGACGTTCGGAATATTTTGCTATATTCACCTACAGGTGAATATAACATTCAAAGCATTGGGGATTGCAAGTGCACTTTATTACGAGAAACTAAAAAAAAAAATACCCTTAACCCAAAAAATCTTAAAAGTCGCTTCAGTAATTATACTAAAACAGTTAGTCGCCTCGGGCTCCTAAATATCGGCGAATAGTCACCTCGACTAATTGTTAAATATACACTAGGTGATAATTTCTTCATAATGATGTACTGCCCACTTAGTGAAATCGTTTCATGAATATCTTTCAACGCGAACTATAGACTAAAGATTATCAGCTTGTTTCAGAGTTAAAGAGATCATTAGCGTGGGTATGATAATCGGTTTCCCCAGTAGCCCTCTTACGGCTTCTCGGTTATTCCCGCCATGAAAAACTCCGTAAGGGTCTTCCAAATAGTAATAAAACCTTACGGCTTTACACCGGAAATAGCTTATTTCAACGGGGGATGATTTAGAAAGGCTGTCTCGGCAGTGAAAAATGTTGGGAATTTTGAGAATCGTCTGCATCGTGTTTTCCGGGAAAGGTCAAAGGAAAGCGGAAGTCTGATAAGTATGTTTGGGAGTTTTTATAAAATTCGGGAAAAGTTTCTTTGCGATCTGTATCACATCACACGTGACGACGTCTCACAAAATAGTGTTTCTGATTTATGTAGGGAATTTGAAAAAAAAAACGTTCCGGGAGCAAGGAAATATTTTCTTGAGAGCTTGATTGAAAATATTTCACGATTCACCCCCCCCCCCCCCCCCCTTTTCTGAAATTCCGCTCCACACAGATCACCAACATCAATGATACCATACCACTGAAAACTGTACCACTGATCCCAGAATCCTTTTCGTAGTTCCTTTTGTTTGCCTCATTAACACCATTATCTTGTTGCTCCCAAAGGACCTCAAACGTTTGAATAACAAAACGAATTCAAAGAGGATTCTGGCTCTCCCCCCCCCCCCCCCCTTCCCCCTTTTCTGAAATTCCGCTCCACACAGATCACCAACATCAATGATACCATACCACTGAAAACTGTACCACTGATCCCAGAATCCTTTTCGTAGTTCCTTTTGTTTGCCTCATTAACACCATTATCTTGTTGCTCCCAAAGGACCTCAAACGTTTGAATAACAAAACGAATTCAAAGAGGATTCTGGCAGTAGTGGTATCAAGATGTTATAAGGGGAATTGTGAATTGGAACCACTGTTGTTATTATGTTCATAACTTTGATACTTCCCTCCTCTGATCTTGATATTTCTCCTTTTCCTTCCCGCCCACTACGGCAGTTTCAGTTACGGAGATAGAAGACTTTTGTTCCCAAGATCCCTTCACCGCGTATAAAATGTTATTATTACAAGATTTTTATATTATATTTCCTGTTTTGGCAGGTCAATAAGCGACTGTGGGAGAAAAGAGTACTTAACTTCGATAATGTCGGAGAAGCCATGCTAACACTGTACACCTCGTCGACGGGAGAAGGGTGGCCCACGTGAGTAATTAATTGTTAATCATTAATTAATTGATAATAATTAATTGATAATAATTATTAATAATTATTAATAATTACGTAATTGTTCATTTGCGTAAAAATAATTCTGAATTCGCAACGGTAGCTAGTTTAAGCCATACATTAAATCCGGCAATGATATCAGAAACTAATGATTCTCCTAAAAGAACCTTTATCTCGAGTACGTTTTACAAGGAAAACATCTTGAATTTGGGCGAGCTCTTTTTGCGCCGTGCTCGTTTTGCTGAAGGGTCATGAGATTAAACAATCAAACATGGGTATGGAGATTTCTGGCCACACACTTTGTGACGTTTAATTTTCAAATCCAAGTCAAATTGCAAAGATAAAATTCTTCAGCAAAAGGTGGGACAAGGAAAGACGCCACCCTCTGACAAACAAATCGTAATAGTTAACTGGCTTGCATGTAACCTATCATCAATACCTAACTAAGACCAAAATCAGGCCGGAGTTGGGGAGGCAGTGGGAAAAACTTGATTTGTCCGTAAGGAATGCAGGAGCCTCTGGGTTTGGACCAAAGACTAGATTAGCCATACAGTAAAATCCGGCATATCAGAAACTAGTGATTCTCCTAAAAGAACCTATTTGCTAAAAATTGGCATGGCAATTCAGCATGGCAAAGAACAATAGGTTCATATTATGGAAAAAAAAACTTATCACTCTAATCTTGATGATATTGGCATTAAGAACCTGTTCAGCATGGCAAAGAACAATAGGTTCATATTATGCAACAACAAAAAACACTTAGCACTCTAATCTTGATACTCAGAATTTTACTAAATTACTAGATTACTAAATGGGATGATGCTCTTTCTAGTGCCAGTATTTGATTTCAGTCAGTTAAATGCCTGGCAACAAAAAAAAACTGAGCTTGTTGTGTACACAAACCTGAGGTGAGGTTGGGATCAAATCCAAAAATATGACCGGGACCACGGCTCAGAGGAGCGGGCTTGAGGATCGACCGGGGTAGGGGTGGGGATCAATAGTTGCTCCAGCTCCGGATCATGGATCCATATGAAACAATTTACAACCAAAAATTGTCGTTTTTCAACTCCTCACGGCCAAAATATTTGGAATCATTTACCTTATAAGGAAGTGACAGATACCCTTTTGATAAGAATTTCGGCAAATGTAGCAAGAAAACTGAAATTTTGAATGAAAACTTGCAGAATCACAGAGACTCGAGTTCCCGATAGTGTCCACTATTGATTTTGGCTTGGTAACCACGCTAAAATATCCACACTAGCCGCGTGCGACTCGACCCAGTCCTCCCAAGTGCATTCAGCAAAAACGACAATGATTGATGGATATGAGAGATAATGAGAAAATGGATAAAAATTGAGGTATTAAATTGGGCTCAGGGATTAAAATTACTACCAATATAATAGATCTGTGTGACTATGTTAAGAGCCTGCGAGGAAAATGGACTATGTAGTATGTATAATTACTCAAGTGATTATAAGATTATACTGATTGTTCGAAAGGATTGGGAGTGCGCGCGCGAGTTATGTTATGATCGTAAAAAAAGTCCCCCAGAACAAGTTTTTTTTTGTCTAAAAACCTTATGAATCACTTGAGAAATTACTCAAACAAGTAGTCGCCTCAGGCTCTGTGATCGATTTCGTCTTGGTGACTATTCGCCGATAGTCACGTCGCCCTAATTGTTAAATAGTTGACGCCGTTGTTATGCCAACAGGGCCATGCACCGTACCATGGACACGACGGAGAAGAACAAAGGCCCCATTCAAGATTACAATACCGTGTACGCCATCTACTATGTCAGTTTCGTGGTCGTCTTCTCGTTCTTCTTTCTCAATATCTTTGTGGCGCTCATCATCCTCACCTTCCAGGATCTTGGTGAGAAGGAAATCTCAAACTGCGAGCTCGACAGAAACCAAGTGAGTAACCGCCACATTCTTAGAACAAATGTTTAATGACTGTAAAGGGCCGTTCACACGAGGCGATTTCAGCTGCGATCTGAGGTGCGATTTCTGTGGCGATGTGAACGGCCGGCGATCTTATGGCGATTTCACTTGCGATGTCGCCGCGACGTCGCAGGCGTTTTGAACATGTTCAAATTTCACTGCGATGCGGGTGCGATTTCTTTAGATCGCCAACAAACTGACAAATATCGCAGAACCAGATCGCCGGCCGTTCACACCGCGCGATATGACGTCGACGATCGCCGCAAAAATCGCACCTCAAATCGCAGCTAAGATCGCGCCGTGTGAACGGGCCTTAAGACCTAATACATCTAGCC
Source organism: Scolanthus callimorphus (assembly GCA_033964015.1). Taxonomy (NCBI): domain Eukaryota; kingdom Metazoa; phylum Cnidaria; class Anthozoa; order Actiniaria; family Edwardsiidae; genus Scolanthus; species Scolanthus callimorphus. The sequence continues at coordinate 145,505 of JAWWUD010000122.1, read as the reverse complement.
AATATACCTATTTCATTATGACATCTTATCAACACACTCTATTGTTTTAGCGCTATGAATCATGGTCGCCAGAGGGGACAGCAGCACTTAGAAACGACCAAAACATAATGAAAATGCCATTCATGATGTAAAGCAAAGTTGTACGCTAGAATATCAGGACCCACATCTCGAATGGAACTTTTATTTGAACCAAGTTTGAGCTATCTTGCTCATGTAAACAAACCATGACGTCATAGTGATATAGGGCAATTCGTCTTCTAAGTTGTACGCTAGAATATCAGGACTCACATCTCGAATGGTACTTTTATTTGAACCAAGTTTCAGCTATCTTGCTCATGTAAACAAACCATGACGTCATAGTGATATAGGGCAATTCGTCTTCTAAGTTGTACGCTAGAATATCAGGTCCCACATCTCGAATGGTACTTTTATTTGAACCAAGTTTCAGCTATCTTGCTCATGTAAACAAACCATGACGTCATAGTGAAATATTGCAATTCGTCTTCTAAGTGTACGGTAGAATACCAGGACTCACATCTCGAATGGAACTTTTATTTGAACCAAGTTTCAGCTATCTTGCTCATGTAAACAAACCATGACGTCATAGTGATATAGGGCAATTCGTCTTCTAAGTTGTACGGTAGAATACCAGGACTCACATCTCGAATGGAACTTTTATTTGAACCAAGTTTCAGCTATCTTGCTCATGTAAACAAACCATGACGTCATAGTGATATAGGGCAATTCGTCTTCTAAGTTGTACGGTAGAATACCAGGACTCACATCTCGAATGGTACTTTATTTGAACCAAGTTTCAGCTATCTTGCTCATGTAAACAAACCATGACGTCATAGTGAAATAGGGCAATTCGTCTTCTAAGTTGTACGCTAGAATATCAGGTCCCACATCTCGAATGGTACTTTTATTTGAACCAAGTTTCAGCTATCTTGCTCATGTAAACAAACCATGACGTCATAGTGAAATAGGGCAATTCGTCTTCTAAGTTGTACGGTAGAATACCAGGACTCACATCTCGAATGGAACTTTTATTTGAACCAAGTTTCAGCTATCTTGCTCATGTAAACAAACCATGACGTCATAGTGAAACAGAGAAAATACAAGTTGCTGGTGAATGGCTTCCTCGTCAGCCAATCACAAACCAAGTAAAAACACTATCACGCGTCGAGCACGTGAACCGTTTCTTTGTAAACCAAGCCAAGTAAAAACACTGTCACATAGTTAGCACTTGATTACTAAATACAAAGGCGTTTAGTTCAAAATAAGACTATTAATAAAAATGAGGAACCAATGGGAATGCAAAATAAATGGAAATGCAAATACTTTTTGACACTCATCAGAAACCTGCTCTAATTTTGTGGATCTCGCGCAAACCACTCATTGGCTTCCATCATTCAAACTTTCCAGCATAAATAAGTTGAGCGCCTTGAGCAACAAACAGCGCGAAAAGCTTCACTTAAAATGATAACTTACTAGGCTGAACAATTTTCAAATGTGCGCGACATGTGTCCTAGTTTAGCCATAGCTTATGACTAAGTTGAAGCATAATATAGAATTCTGTGTTGTTTATGTACACCACTGGTCTTATTTTATAACACATTTGTTGAAACAATCGCATGAGACATAGCCCCTTTAAGTAGCGCTATAGCGGAAACAATAGGGCCGCGGAAACAGTGGTCGTCTAGTCATGCTCACACTCGATTTTCTTCTTGAACAACGAAATGCTATGAAATATCCGGAAGACCTATTCGGAAAGAATTCAGCACTGCAAACGAAGTATTTCGCTACAAAATCGGTCAAAAACAAATTTCAACCAATCAGAAGGCCAGGATTTGTTGACTAAGCCAATTAGTTGTTTAGACATTTTAAAATTTTACACAAAGCATAACTCAAATTCCCCGTAGCCGTTCACGCTATCGTTCTTGGACGGAGCGCTACTTAAGGTGGATCGACCCAGTAATTTTGTACCCATGCCAACCAATTTTGAACCTCTCATACAAAAGCAGGTTGATTTCTATCGCGCGGCCAATATAAACACATACTACCCATAGACTGAAATACATGTCAGTACAAAATTTCGGGAAATCGGAGTTAGTATCACGCGACAATTGGGCCACGCCGATTTCCACTCTCACACCAGTTTCAGGCTGTAACGACATTTTTTCGAAAAATGCTCTACGGTACCTCGAGATTGACTGATTGCCTACCTGTAACCGAAGTTTGACTAAATTCTACAAGACCGATCTGAATATATTTTAGGATTTATAAATCAGGGCTATAATTTATGTAAAATCCAGTCTTATGAATTAACATGACAGAGTTTGGTACTTCATGGTTATAAATTGAAGGTTTTTATAGCCCAATCTATTTGTAATTGTTCAAGGAAGGTCATGCTTTTGTTTAAATGGGGGGAGTATTTGGACCGGAACACCAGAAGTGAGTTAGTGTGTTCCCAAATGGGCGAATGGCAATGTAAACGAATGGATTAGAACAAAATAGTTGAGAAATGGATGAGAACAAAGTAGGTTAATATTGATGAGGTATGAAGAGTAAGCGAATATTGTATAAATGGGGGGAGTATTTAGACCTTAACACCAGAAGTGAGCTAGTGTTATTCCCAATGGATGAATTGAAAGTGAGCTGATCGATAATAGCAGAATAGATGAGAACAAAATAGATTTATTGTGGAATTTATGAAATATGCTTGTTGAGAGCGTGACATGGTGAGATGAATTGTACATGTAATAGAAGTGAGTGTGTATATTAAAATGGATAAGTGACATGTGAACGAAAGAGTGAAAACAAACGATCATGGATGAGAATAAAAGAGGTTGAAATATTTGATAAGTATACAAATAATGAATGAAATATGTCTTGTGAGAGATGGGAGTGAGTGAATGCGTGACTTATTGGAGGATAGGAGATGTGTGTTACATGATGCTAGTGTGACATGTGTGTAACATGATGCTAGCGTGACATGGTGAGCTAAATGGCCATCGGTTACGTAAGGTTGCGCGTTACAGACTGGTGTGGATTATATGTAGTAGCAGTGAGTGTAATAGCAGTGAGTGTGTATACTTCAGTGGACGAATGATAATGTAAATAAATGGGTGATAACGGCAAATGGATGTATGAGGCTAGCGTGACCATGGTGGGATGAACGGCCCTCCCGTGACGTAGATTTACGCGTTGTGGACAAATGTGAATTATGTGTATTTGTGTGATGTGTATATATTGCGTGCTGTATATGTGTGAATATCTATTAGAACAGAGAGAGAGAGGGGAAAAAACATTATGATTAATGTGTATATGTACGTAGGAAGACCAATGGAGATAAGGGACTGTTATGCGCTGGTATGCGAAATCTAGCGAAAGCCGCAAGCGGAAAGAAAAACATTGTTGAGGTGTAACAGGATAATTGTGCATGACGGTGATTGTGATAACATGAGTAGGGTTAATGAGACGTGGTAAGGATGTGCCGTAGAATATGTGACATATGCGAGAAAGGCCATGCAAAAGAAGGGAAAAAACATACCGTTGTGGATGCGTAAAAGAAAAGAAAGAAGTAAATAAACGAATGATACTAATAGACCGTGGCGTGTGTGAGAGAGTCTAATAGCGGGCGTGTTGACGTGATAGACGTATGAATGATAAGAAGCGGCGCCACGTTGGGCGATAACAGTCTAAACATAACACCCAGTGTGAGGCGGAGGCATGTAAAAAACACATTGCAGAAATTGCTAAATATACTAAATATGAAAAGGGAGTCCTAAGTGAGCTCACCGTGGAAGTGGAGTAGCGCTTAAAAGCCAGCGAAAGACGATCTCATCAGGGGGCCAGCGCCTTTCGCCCCTACCTCAAATGGGAAATGTGAAAATAAAAGATCCGGGGAGAGCGGCCTAGCTAAAAGCAGTAAAAGCAAACCAAACCGAGGGGAGGGAAAGTAGGGAATGAGGTAGGAATTGTGTTTCGAAATATTTGGAAACGTTTCACAAAATATCTCGCCCCGACACAATCGGCGGGAAAGCGCTACTCAAGGGCAAAGAGTGAGGGTTACATAGGATAAGGTTTACCTGGAATGGAATACATCTTGCTGCTAATAATCCTCGTGTGCTTGCTCTCCAGTGGTTCAAGTTACTAGCAGAGGGCTGCTAATGACCAGTAGTAGTGGAATACGATATTGCACGTAGTTGTAGGCGGAAATATGAGATTGCGTATAGGGTTACATAGGGTAAGTATGAAGTGAAACGATGGATGAATAGATGAATGAACAAATGTACGAGTGAATATAGAAAAAGAGATGCAAGAAACTATCTCATGGGGAGCTGTGTATAGGTGGAAAGAGGTGCGGTATTACGGTTGGCGCGCAGTGAGTGCATTGAATGGTGGCTGGTTGCGGGATGCCTGTGTTACAAGAGGAGAGGGGGAGTGAGTGCTGTAAGGAAAAAGTTAGGAATTCAAGATGGCCGGCGTGTGAAGGGGAATGGGTGTGTAAAACGGATAAATGCAACATTATGCAAGCTACATTAATTGATTTAATACTCACAAAGGAACGGGCTACAGTGCAAAAATATATATGGAGTTGATAACATATTCTAACTCGCAATACGTGGTTACGGTACACGTGTATTGTTCGTTTATATACTTTCTTCTTGTGGATTATAAACTGAACAAGAACTTGTTGTCATATTTGTACACTTGTGTGCGAGTCTCATGATGATTGGTCAAAAGCCTCGGGAGATATGGGCCAAAACATCACATTCTGAGTTGCCCGCTAACTTCACCGAGTTGCCAGCTGAGTTGCCCGCTAGCTTCACCTTGGTATTAAAATTTAATATTATTTTGCGATTTCGAAAATATAGAAATGTACGTATCAACATAATTCCTCCACGAATCGGCTCAGCGCGAAATTTGGGCCTACTTTCACGAAATTTGGTCTGATTTATAAAATCGTAGTTTTTTTTCGCTCCAAAATTTTGGACGACTCCAATCGATCAATGTAAAGTTCATCTCCGCCGTTTAATATCAATTGAAATGTTCTACGGGCATCAACTGTGGACGCAAAGATCAGTAAATATTGGATGGATTCGTGTAGTTTCCGCTCAGGGACTTGCTTTTGTTCTTCCAATGCGGCACACGTTAATATTCGCGGTTGACTGCTCTCCGAATCGTCCCCGACATATGGTAATTAAATGCATAACAAAAGACCAAAGAACCTCAGAAAATTATCATACATCGGAGACTAGCCAAGCAAGGACAAGCCCACGTTCGCTCCATTGGAATTCGATTTTGTGCCGAATGGGGAACAAAAGCAAATCCCAGAAGAGAAACTATAGAAATTAATCCAATATTTACCGATCTTTGCGTCCCCAGTTGACAGCCTTAGAGGATTTCAATTGCTATGAAACGTTGGAGACAAACTTTACATTGATCGATTGGAGTCGTCCAAAATTTTGGAGCGAAAAAAACTACGATTTTTTAAATCAGACCAAATTTCGTGGAAGAAGGCCCAAAGTTCGCGTTGAGCCGATGCGTGGAGGAATTATGTTGATACGTACATTTCTATATTTTTCGAAATCGCAAAATAATATTTAATTTTTATCAAAAGCATGACCTTTCTTGAACAATTACAAATAGATTTGGCTATAAAAGCTTGCAATTAATAACCATGAAGTACCAAACTCTGACATATTTATTCACTTCACTGAATTTTACATAAATTATAGCCATTATTTATAAATCCTAAAATATCTTCAAATTGGTCTTGTAGAATTTAATCAAACTTCGGTTACACGGAGGCAACTACTCCATCTCGAGGTACCGTAGAGCATTTTTCGAAAAAATGTCGTTACAGCTTGAAACTGGGCTGAGAGTAGAAATAGGCGTAGCCCGATTGTCACGTGATACTAACTCCGATCTCCCCAACTTTTGCATTGACATGTATTTCAGTCTATTGGTAGCATATGTGTTATATTGGCTGCGCGATAGAAATCAACCTGTTTTTATATGAGAGGTTCAAAATTGGTTGGCATGGGTACAAAATTACTGGGTCGATCCACCTTAATAGCTTAAAGGATCTACACCCCTGAATGTAACTTTCTTTACCGTTTTGTCTTCTCTTACAGCGCGACTGCATCCACTTCGCTCTTTCTGCCAAACCAGCTCAGCTCTACATGCCAAGTAACGAACACAGTTTTCAGTACAAAGTCTGGGTGGTGACGTCATCCAAACCGTTCGACGCCTTCATTATGTTCCTAATCGCACTCAATAGCGTGGTACTCATGATGCAGGTAATCAATACTTAGTCGTACTATTGATGCAGGTACTCAATACTAAGTGATTAATTAGTCGTACTCATGATGCAATTAATCAATAGTCGTACTCATGATGCAGGTAATCAATACTTAGTCGTACTCATGATGCAGGTAGTCAATACTTAGTTGTACTCATGATGCAGGTAATCAATACTTAGTCGTACTCATGATTCAGGTAATCAATACTTAGTCGTACTCATGATGCAGGTAATCAATACTTAGTCGTGCTCATGATGCAGATAATCAATACTCAGTCGTGCTCATGATGCAGGTAATCAATAATAAGTCGTATTCATGATGCAGGTAATCAATACTTAGTCGTTCTCATGATGCAGGTAATCAATAATAAGTCGTACTCATGATACAGGTAATCAATACTTAGTCGTGCTCATGATGCAGATAATCAATACTTAGTCGTTCTCATGATGCAGGTAATCAATAATAAGTCGTACTCATGATGCAGGTAATCAATACTTAGTGCAGGTAATCAATGCTTAGTCGTGCTCATGACGCAGGTAATCAATACTAAGTCGTGCTCGTGATGCAGGTAATCAATACTTAGTCGTACTCATGATGCAGGTAACAAAATACTTAGTCGTACTTATGATGCAAGTAATCAATATTGATGCTGAAACTGTCGACTTGCGGACGTTGCAAAACATCCTTATATAGGAAATCTCCTTACCTTGGAGCGTCTGTGAATATTTTAACCAAAAAGCAGGAAAATTCTCCACAACATGTGAATATATGTTTTCTCGGCCAAAGAGCCTGGCGACGAGATTAAAAAACACAGGCAGCCCGCGTAAATAACGACAACATTTTGGATTTATTTTTCCACAGTATCATGGTCAGTCTAAGTTATACGAGAATGTGTGTATGTACCTCAATATCGCCTTCACTGCCCTCTTCACATTTGAGGCACTCGTCAAAATCATCGCACTTCGAACTGTAAGTAGCTCTGGGTTGTCTTCAGCTGTGTTTAGAAATATATTTTATCGGCCAAGTATAATTTGGGGGTTGAAACTTCAGGATGGCGCCGGCTAAACGTCTTATTATTCGATTTTACTCGATTTTGCCGAAGATCGTCTGGGTCTGCGTCCCTCTTCGGCCAAGTATCAGACGATATCTGCGCAATCTCGCAGGATAATGGTTACGTATTTCGTGTGAAAACTATGAGCTTCGCTACGTTTTTGGAGAGAAAATATTGAGCTCCGTCGTGCCCTACGTCATGTTTTGTTTAAGTCCCCCCATGCCCTGACCCTCAAGTCCTGACCCCCACGCCCTTATCCCAAGCCCTGACCCCCAAACCCTGACCCCAAACCCTGACCCCCAAACCCTGACCCCCCAGTCCTGACCCCCCAGCCCTCACCCCCAAGCCCTCACCCCCAGCCCTGACCCCCAAATCCTGACCCCCCAGCCCTGACCCCCAAACCCTGACCTCCAAGCCCTGACCCCCAACCCTGACCCCCAAGCCCTGACCCCCAAATCCTGACCCCCAAACCCTGACCCCCCAGCCCTGACCCCCAAGCCCTCACCCCCCAGCCCTGACCCCCAAATCCTGACCCCCCAGCCCTGACCCCCCAAACCCTGACCTCCAAGCCCTGAACCCCAAATCCTGACCCCCAAGCCCTGACCCCCAAATCCTGACCCCCAAACCCTGACCCTGTTGTATTTTGGGTTTTGATTCCACATACCATCTTTAATACTAAGATGAATTTTTCTTTTTTCTTTCTAGAAATATTTTCGTGATTTTTGGAACTTGTTCGACTTCGTCATCGTGTTAGGTGGCTTGTTAGATATGGCTTTTACGACATATGCGGTACGTCATTTTTCCTAGTATATTAACCGACGACCGGTTAGCGCAGTGGTAGAGCGCCGGGCTTATGTTCGGGAGGTTGGGAGTTCAAACCCTGGCCGGGCCAACACTCAGGGTCTTTTTCTAATAATTGAGGAGAAGGTGCTGCCTTTGCTCTAACATCTGCAAATGGTTGACCTTCGCGTCTTCTCGTAGGCCCCGTCTCTCACATACACTACACTAACCGGAACCAGAGGGACGTTAAAGAACCACTAGGACCGTCGGAAGTTGCCCAACCTCAGTGTCACAGAACTCACAATACTAACACACACTCATGTTTATAAAGCTGGTTCTTATAGGATGAGTTATCCATTGATGTAAAGCGCTTTGAGCCGTGAGGATAAAGCGCTATATAAGCACGTTATTATTATTATTATTATTATTATATGCAATTGTTGTCATGGTAATTACCTTTTGGGAAAGCTCATGTCATTAGCAACGACCAATATATTTCGTCATGTGATGAAAGTTATCTATAGTATGAATGTAAAAATTGATATTTTTCAGACGCAGTTCAGTACTCTAACGTTATGTCTCTTTCCTAGAAAGTGACAGAGGATGACAACCAATATTTGCCATTCGATCCAACCATGTTCCGACTGTTTCGCGCCGCTAGACTTATCAAGTTATTACGCCAGGGCTACACCATACGAATTCTACTTTGGACCTTTCTACGGTCTTTCAAGGTAATCTTTCATGTTAGCAAACAAAGTAATGCATTATGGACAGGGTCGGCCCCTTTAAAGAGAATGGACACATGGTCACCGAGAAAAAAATACATATCAACAATTATAAAAATAACTGAAATTTTGTAAAGACGCTTTCGATATGATATGGTGCATTCAACATGATATTTTCAAAACAAATGCGCCAAGGTCCTTAAAAGTCCTGGAAAAAGTTTCTACAAATGAGTTCTGGGAAATTTTGTAACAATACAAGTGATCAATAAGGCAAAATAAAGATTGCAAAATTAAATTTGTTTGTTGAATGTCGTCAATGAAACCAAAATGTCAAGATGTGCACCGGTGCAGTATATGCTTTTTTTCGGTATGCAAGGACCTTAATTTTTTCAAAAGTCCTTGAAAAGGTACTTGAAAGTCCTGAAATTTTGACAGCTTCAAAACGTGGGAACCCTGTGTTAGTTTTGTCGTATTTTCTATCGCCATTGTCAGTGTTAACGTTATTGGTTAAATGTGTTACTTTGTCCCGCAGGGTGCCCACTAGTTGGTATTTATATGTTACTTTGTCCCACAGGGTACCCACTAGTTGCTATTAATATGTTACTTTGTCCCACAGGGTACCCACTAGTTGCTATTAATATGTTACTTTGTCCCACAGGCTTTACCATACGTCACTCTTCTTATCACGTTACAGTTTTTCATGTATGCAGTCATCGGTATGCAGGTATGCCGTCACGCGCACCCATCACTACCCCCTAACGGACCTAACGACACCGCGGCAAAACGCGGTTCACATGCGCTAAAGATTCACTGGCCTGTGAAATGAAGACAGTTTAAAAAAATCTACACAACAACAGCGAACGATATAATTTTGACTTTGTATCATAATTTTCGCCTCGGCTGCAAGGCTTAACGTGCGAGGTACAAAAATTCAGAGAAAGTTATGATCATATTCTAGCTGCTCTGCAACTTTTGGTCTTACGTTTTGTGTCTGAGCTTACGTTTTCAGATTTCCCGAGATTTCCAAGACAGCACGAGGTATTCTTGCTATGTAGATTGTTTATTTTTATTTCATTTCACAGGAAGTGAATCTTTAGCGTATGGCAAATGCCCTTTGCCGCGTTGTTCCCCTAATTATACGCCTGAAAAAATGTTTGTGACCGACTCTCCAAACTTGCAAACCACGGCGATCTCACGGCACAATGACTGCAAAGGGGTCGTAAACACAGATACTGAGGTTCTAGGTTCCCGTGTTCTAGTGGTTCTTTAAAGGGCCGTTCACACGGCGCGATCTCAGTTGCGATTTGAGGTGCGATTTTTGCGGCGATCGTCGGCGTCACATCGCGCGGTGTGAACGGTCGGCGATTTGGCTCTGCGATATTTGTCAGTTTGTTGGCGATCTGAAGAAATCGCACTCGCATCGCAGTGGAATTTGAACATGTTCAAAACTCCTGCGACGTCGCGGCGACATCGCAAGTGAAATCGCCATAAGATCGCCGGCCGTTCACACTGCGCGATATGACATCGCCATGGGATCGCCACAGAAATCGCACCTCAGATCGCAGCTGAAATTGCGCCGTGTGAACGGCCCTTAACGTCCCTCTGGTTCAGGTTAATGTAGTGCATGTGGGAGTCGGGCCCTACGGTTTTACGTCCTTATCCTTGAAGACGCGAAGGTCTAACCATTTGCAGATGTTATAGCAAAAGTAGTTGGTCCGGCCGAGGTTTGGACCCCCAATCTCCCACGAAACAGCCCGGCGCTCTACTACTGTCGGTCGGCGCTTACCGGTCGGCGCTAAGATAAGATACGATATGATATATGATAACCTTTATTTACAAGAACCGATATTTACTTTCTCCGAAAAATATAAAAATATAGTCGCTTAATAGTGCCGTTTGGTGGCCATCATATAAATTAATGCTGTTGACAGCTGATTTTGAGAAGGGCATTTTTTTACAAAACCTACAGACTGGAAAGGTTCTTATTTGAGATTCAAATAATTCTTCCTAAGAATCTCAAATGTTATGTTTTGTTTTTCCAGCTCTTTGGAAAGATCGCGTTCACTGAGGGGAGTCAGATAACCGTACACAACAATTTCCGAGATATATTCCAAGCATTACAAGTACTCTTCAGGTGAGAGTATATCTAATCTAATCTCATCTCATCTCATTTATTTTAATACGAAATCGTGCGACTATACAGGATGATAAAAATATATATACTGACGTAATAATTGATTAATCAATAAATAAATAAATAAATACAAAATGCTATTTCCTAAAAGCAAAACCCCAAAACAGCTGGGTGGGCTAGGCTAGTAAAGCACTCCACAGATTGTGCATTTACAGCTGCAAGAGCAAGGGCGTTCCATAGTGGAATTACCCGTGGAAAAAATGAAAATTTGTAGGCATTGGTATTGCACTGCAAATGACGGTATGGATGATGCGCGCGGTTTCTATGGTCTGTTGGTTGGATACACTCCGGGAAGGCAAGATTGCAAGAGCCGTGGACACATTTATGCTCCATACAATTGTACTACTGCACCTACTGCCATGTGGGACACTTGCGCATATCAAATAATCATGTTGTAAAGTTGTAATGGGTAACATTCTCGAACCCAGAGCTCCCCGGCTCGTCGCATCGCTGGGGAGGCTCTGCTGACATCCATTTGAGGGCCTTCGCTGATTGGCTGAAATGGCGCGCACGCGCACAAAAGTAGCTTAACTTTGCTTTATAAAAACGTATCTGTCAAAATAACACTGCCATTCATTTCCTAGTTCGTCTTTTAACCTATGCCTTCGACTTGAACGCTCTAAAAGTAATTGTGAGGCATAAAACCACCATTTTCTTTTACGCATGCGTCGGTGGATGTTACCAGAGCCTCCCCCGCGAGGTGACGAGAATGAATGGGTAATTGAAGCGTCAAAGCCGCTTATAAATAGGCCAGGTTCGAATTACGCTCCAATAATACGACTGTCTCCAATGCTCACAAGACAAAAGCTTCAAATCGAGGCTTTCTCCAAGTTCTAATACATTTACAGTAATTTCAGAAGAAAGCCTCGACTTGAGGTTATTGTTTGTAGGCATTGGAGCGTAATTCGAACATGGCCTATTATGTGTAATTCGGCAGGATACCATGTTCCCTGATTCTTCTTGTTTTTCCAGGTCTGCGACAGGAGAAGACTGGCATCTCATTATGACCTCGTGCTTTACGGGCGCTAAGTGTGCGAAGGAAGCGAACATGCGCGCGGATTCACAATGTGGCTCGACTCCAGTAGCGATAATCTACTTCTGTACTTTTATATTTCTATGTATGTTCTTGGTAAGTGTTACGACTTTGAAATTGTAAACAGACATCCTCCAGAGTTTTTTTTTTTTTTTTTTTTTTGGGGGGGGGGGGGGGGAAGGGTAATTTCTACCCAATAAAATCTCCTTGGAAAATAACTTAAGTCTTCCTGGAAAATCTGAATTTTTTGTCATTCAGAAAGCGTACGAACACTGTGTGAAGTTATATGGTGGGTACATATTTACATTTTTACGGTGAGAGACCCATCGCCGTATAGCATTGAGCAACCCGATTTAAAAAGCCGACAATCAGAAAAAAATCCATGAGAAAAGCTTAATTTCCCAAGTCACATGCATGGGAAGTGTTCGGAATTCATATGGATAGCCGTGGGAGATCCAAACACTTCTCATTCTTCTACCATGGGAAATTCAGCTTTTCCCATGTTGGGTTTCTGCAGAAATTCGCTGTGAATGGTACAGGTTTTCCATCCATGTGACATATTTGTTCTTGTCCTGTGTTGGCAGATGTTAAATCTGTTCGTCGCCGTCATCATGGATAACTTTGAGTACTTGACACGTGACGAGTCGATCCTAGGCCCCCATCACTTGGACGAGTTTGTCCGCGTGTGGTCTGAGTACGACCATGCTGCAACGTGAGTAATCTTTATTTTCTTTATTATTAAATAAACTATAGTGTTTTACAAGGGTTTCTACCACCGAGAAATTTCGTATCTCCGCATACGAGATTTCTCACACTATATTTTTCCCACTGATATCCCGTTGTTGTGTTGTTGTTGTTGTTTATTGTAGAATGTATGACGCTGCAATGTTGGAGTCCCAGGGAAGGACTCCAACATGGCGGCCAAATTACCAAATGTGCCGTAAGCTCACAATACGAGTTAACATTGTCCAGAAGGTGGTTTATTTGCACTTATTAAGCATGTTGGCATTCATTTATTTAGAATGTAAGTCATTAGAGTGGTTTTTACAAACCCGAGATATACACTTTAGCGTATTTAGTACTAATACACTTTAATTTCTTTGTTCTGTTCTGTGCTCGCTTGACTACTACACATTGACTATTACACTTTATTTCACGGGTTTATGAAAGCCACTCTAAACTGCAAAGTTTCAATTAAAAAGGAACACATCGTTTGAAATGCCAGTCTGATTTTATGGAAATATCCAGCAAACGTTTTGAGAGACCTCAAGTTGAGTTGAATTTTCAAGATTTTTCTCAGAATGTATTGGATTTTGGTCACGTGACTTAGTTAGTGCAAGTGATTTATTGTTTGCTTGTATATTGATAGCTTGTTTTGTATCGGTCGGTGGTTCTAAAGTATTTCCCAATCTCTGTTTCCAGAGGGTTCATACACCATAAAGAAGTCTATAAAATGATGTGCAGCATGTCTCCGCCAGTAGGATTCGGCAAAAAGTGCCCAAAGATAGTGGGTTATAAGGTGTGTAGAACTCTGATATATAGATTTAGCCACTGGCTAAAAAGCGGAGCTCCCGGTTACATATTTTTTCACGGGCTCGCAGTATTTTCCCGCCAAAATGAGAGACGGTTTTGGGTTGCCTGTGGTATATTGGACAGGCAGACACGCACGCACGCGCCCACGGTACTCATGGGAATACCGCTGAACCATGAAAAGCGAAGTCGATCGTATATCTGAGTTATACTTGAGCTATTGTAATTTTCCTGCGATACCTATGGTGCTCCGCTCTGCGGTCTTTGGCCTCTAAGGAGCTCCGCTATGGTTACACTACACGAGCTAAATTCTTGTTCAACATCATTCAACATGATTCAACACGGTGTTCAATCACACGATTCAACGTCTCCCGAAGTTACGTTTTCAGTGGTTTAGACAACGTCACACTTCCTTTCTCCTACCTACCACAGGGAGCTTAAGTAGAACGCCATGTTCTAGGCGGACATCACATTACTTTATTTCTTTCCAGCGTTTAATCAAGATGAACATGCCATTGATGAAAACAACAAGGTCACGTTTAGTACGACACTTTTTGCATTGATTCGTATATCGCTAAACATCAAACTCAGCGGCAACATGAACGCGAACGACACGGAACTTAGGAAACTAATCAAGCGATTGTGGCCCAACTCTACGTCGCCTAAAGTACTGGATAAATTAATACCAAAACAATCAGGTAGGAGTTACTAACATTCAGTGTTATCTGCCTATGCGTTATAGTTGTTGTTCTGCTTGTTTGGGGGGTAGAGGGTGCAATTGGCAGTACCTATATCTCATAAGATGTTTTTTTAACTCGTGGCTAGTTGCGTAGCAACACAGGGCTCGAAATTAAGAAATATTCAAAGTCGTAATTTTACGCCCTGTACCAACATTTTAGGAGTAATTAATCAAAGATATAGGCGTAAATCCACTAGGAGAACACTGTAGAAGCTGAAAACACAGTCGTTATTTTACGCCTAAGTCTAAAACGTTAGGCGTAAAGGGAATTTTTAGGCGTATTTACGCCTGTATCGGGCGCAATTTCGAGCCCTGCAACAGCCAAAGAGTTATCGTGGGGCTCGATATCACTCGCTCGCTCGCATAATTTATGCTGAAGTCATCTATCCATCCATCGGGACCCTCAACATGTGGGATCATACGAGCTATCTGTTACCTCTTTACCTTTGCCGAAGTATACACCTAATTCAAAAAGGTTGCTTTGGCGTTTGGTCTTTCAATTTAGCGCGAAAAAAAGAATTCTTTGCTTCAGTGACCACGGAACAAAGGCGTTCAATGACCAAAGAGCAATGACCAAAGCAACCTTTCTGAATTAGGTGTATATAGGCCGTATTGGCGCTAAATTCATCCATGTAATACGGGCAGATATTTTTCCTATCCCACAAGGGCGAGGGAAATAGCGAGCAGCGAGTGAAATGTGCGCCAGTATTACATGAAAAACATCTAATGAGTTATTTATTATACGATGGAAAAAAATATTTGTATTTCTTTTCAAGGTGCACGAAAAACATACATGTTTCGACTAGAACACGGTCCCTATCGTGACCGTTTGCTACGGTGTAATACGTTTTAACGATATTATTCGGCTCTTGGCGTGTAATACGGTAAAATGACGTCACAGTCGTATAATAACCCATATTTATTATATAGACACGAGTGTTTTACTGGGAAATACGCCACTCGTAGATCTCATACGAAGCTACATCCGGGTCCTCAGTGACATATTTTCCATATCCTCACTAGTGAGGATATCGGTCAAAACAAAAGTGCTTGGAAATCAATTTGGAATACTTTTTTCTGGTTTGTCTATATAATAAAAAGAAAATTACACGGTGGCTTGAAGATATGAGTTTTATTTTCTCGTGTCAAAAACAATATTTTACTCATTCGCTGCGCTCATTCGTAAAATATTGTTCTTGCCACTCGAAAATAAAACTCATATCTTCGCGCTACCGTGTAATATCCTCTATACATTCCTCTCGGTCCACAGCAGTCAGCAAATGATGATATGGAAAATATACTTTTTACCTTAAACGATAAAATGTCGCCACAGTCGTATAATAATAACCCACATACATTCCTCTCCATAGTATTAAGCAGTCAGCAAATGACGATAGGGAAAATATACTGCGCCAAACTAATCCACGAAAATTACAAATACAGCAAGAAAAAGGCAGAGAGCGGCTACGAGGTTTGTATTCCTTTCAACGGCGTTTTTCCTTGGGACGCAATATAGAGCAGATTTCGTATGACTGTGAAAAGTGTTGTAACAGAGTTGTGCCGTGACGCGACTACGCGATTTCAATGGCGATTTCATTCCATCTGCAGCAGGCCAGGTTCCGTACCGCCACCGCCTCGTGCCGTGCGGAAATCACTATATCCCAATGGTTGAAACCAGAAATCTATATAAATCTATATAAATCTTTTATCATACTTCGTTTTATTCAAGAAATGAAGAGAACTGTCAAAACAGTAATTTGTTAGGGATTAGAGTAAGGATGGGGTTTGTTTAGATATGATTTTTACTGTATATTCCTCGTTCTATATATGATAAATTACATAAAATGCCATGAAATTAGTGACCTGACCAGCAAACTCTCTCGTAGTCTAGTGGTTAGAGTCTCGGGTTTATAATGATGTTGGTCCAGGATCAAATCAGCAATAATTTTTATAAGCTTTTTTTCTTTGAAGTTTTCTGAAAAAATCTAAGTATTTGGTCTGTTCTGGTTTCAAGCATTGGGATATAGTGACTTCCGTGCCGTGCCACGGCACTTTTCACAGTCATATGAAATCTGCCCTATAGCTATACACCGCTGATTTTGTAGAAATTATCACGATATTTTGCTCCACTCTCGGACCTCTCGGGTTAGCCTGCGTAGCAAGCGGTCCACTGGAATTTGAAGGCAGAGAAACCAATTACTAAGTGTAAAAAGCTCCCATATAAGGTCCGTAACCCAACAGGGGTAGAAAAGTGTTCCATATCTTATATACCGTTTCCGGAAACGTTGTCACCCAAAAAATCCTATAAGCTTGAAGCGCAAAGGATAATGGGGGCATCTAAACTGCTACTGTTTGATCTGAATTCAGACAGTTATCGCAACCACAGGTAAATCATTAAGTTTCAGCAAATTTCTAAGCATGTTTGTTTGTAATATTTTACAGAAATTCAAATAAATCTTTACCCATTATCCTTGCGCACCAAGCTTCGTTGTTTCTTGCAGTGACAACGTGCGTCTGTTTGTGTTTCTGATTGGATGGTCTTATTTTTACAGAGAGGCCTACTAAGAAAGATCGTGGGATCTATTCGTAATAAAACCAATCGACACAGTGCTAATCTATCAGCAACAGATGGAGGTTACGATTCTAACTATCTCTCGCCACGACCGCGTAGCAGGACATTGGATGTTACCGATTCTACCGTTGAAAGGTACACAGGTTAATTGGCTGATTGCATTTTTAAACCGCACCCGGGCGGTTGAGGACCTCCCTTAAAAAACCCTCCTCTGGAATTTCCAACCTCATAAAGAACCCCCTCCCCTGGAATTTTCCATTTTTTCTGGCAAAATACCCCGGAAAATCTCTTTTTGGATAAGTCACCTTTTTAAGCCCTCCCTTTTGGAATTTCCAGTCTCCAGACACATCCCCTCCCGTGTGGAATTTCCAGAGTCCAATACAACCCCCCTGGAAAAATTTCCATAGGTCCTGACAACCCCCCCCCCCCCCCCCCCCGGTTTACTACGGCTTCCAGAATCCTTTCAGTTTTCTTTTCTTATGCAGTTATGCACGACGAACAAAAGGGACAACGCAAAGGTTTCTGGTAGCCGTAGAAAAATACGTCATAATGAAAATGTCCTATTGAAATAGGTGTATGTGTCAATCTCGTTGCCGCTGGCCAAAAGATGACGGGCTCTGGGTACGAGATCGGCGTACGTGTTGCAGTTGATGTCATGTTACGCAGCCTCGACCTCATGTAGATATGTCATTTTTATTCGCTAGTGTATCCGCTGACCTACACAACGAAGGCCTTGGTAACCACTCAAAGCAAGGGACTCGGTCGCGCGGTCCAACAGCTGGAGCTCACAGCAGCCGAACGGGGATATTGAAATGAAGGAGATCAAGGTAACTGCGCAAGCGCGAAAAGGCGTGGGACTACGTCTCGCGCCATTCTCGTACCCAAATCTCCCCGGCTCGTCACTTCAAGGAGGAGGCTCTGGTGGCAGCCATTTGAAAGCCTTCGCTGATTGGCCAAAACGGATCGCATTCGTACTATACATAAACCAGTTTTATCGTGGCTAAATAACATTCGTTTGCTAGTCGTCTTCTAAACCTATGCCTTTCAAGGCAACGCTGTACAATATCATAGGTCATTTTCTTGTACGCATGCGTCACTGGCTGTCACCAGAGCCGTCCCCTCGCGGTGACGACCCAGGGAGCTCTGGATCAAGAATGCGTCTTTTTCCGTTGAGACAACGCTTTAAAAATTGGTGTATAGTATGTACAGTTCTCAATTTATCAGAGCACCGAGTTACGATTTTTCAGTCCTTTATTATTTTTAATTTTTTTATTGTTCTTTAAAAAGAACAGTCTATTTTAAAGTCATTTATTTTTTCTGAGTTCCAAGTATTAGGAACATTCTGAAAGCAAAGAAGCCACCCATTTTAACATACTGCATGGAATGATAAAACATAAAACCCCTTAAACTCAATAAATTGCTATCCTATGAAGATAATTGATGATCTTAAATTAAAATGCTGCATATTTTAAATTCACTCGTCGAATAACTGAAGACAGTGCATTCCAAATTCTGCATTATCATATCTGCAGCGTCATATTTTAAGCATCTGTTCCAATAATCAATGATAAATTATAATAATGTTATTATTTTTCTGTTTTGTTTTAAATTTTGATAAGATAATTATAATTAAACAGTATAAAACTTTGATTTTACGCCAGCCAACACTTCGAGAAACACTTAACCCTTCGAGCTCGCCATCCATTCCTTTGAGGAATGGACGCACGGGGAAAGCGGACGTCGGATCGAATGGTCCTGTTGTGCCTATAGTTTACTTGACGGCATCTCCAAAGCCGCGAATACGGAGGCATATGAACGTAGGTATGGCTTTATTCTAGCCTGATTCTCATAAGCTACGCTAGAGTACATTACACGGACTAGATTATATAGACCAATCAGGACTACACTTTCATTTCGTTCATCTACAAAAGGGCGTTTAAGTGCCTATTGATATAACTTGGGATCAACATGAATTTACAACCGAAATATATCTTTCAGATAATATGACAAATTACCATCCACTTGAGTACGTCAGCCAATCACGAACGAGATATACCGTCCTGATATTCTACGGTATCGGGACACTTACCTGATAAGCCAATCACGAACGAGATCTACTGTCCTGATATTATACGGTATCGGGACACTGACCTGATAAGCCAATCACGAACGAGATCTACTGTCCTGATATTCTACGGTATCGGGACACTTACCTGATAAGCCAATCACGAGAAATTTCTTCTCGGTGTTATCGCCAATGCTTTATTTTATCAAGACCTTTAAAAAAATACTACAACTCTTTCTCTTACCGTACCACTTGTACTTGTACGTTGACAATGGCGTCATGAGGTCGCCGAAACGTCGGTTGAATATAATTTCGCAAGTTTTTACTGCTTATGAACAAGGAAATTGGTTTTGTAATACTCTATCTAAAAATTGTTTCCACTTTGTGTGAAAATTACTCGATTTCTTGGCGGATTTCCTCTTAATCTGTAAATTCTCAGTGAGATAACTGGCGAAAGTAAAGATCTCACAGCAAATCGACATGGTAGAACATTCGAGGGCACTATTGTGTAGGGTATCAAAATCAGGCTAGACTGTTCTCCCAGGGGGTACTTGGATATAAAATGACGGGGGGTCCGACGGAGCTCCAAATTTCATACCCAAAAAAATACTTCAGCCATAAATTTTATACCCCAAAAACACCTGCTTCCAAAATTTTATACCCAAAAAAATACCCAACTTTTTTTAGCCTAAAAAGGCTATTTGATACCAGCATACACATGATGCTGAGGTGCTTATGTTGCCTGGAAATAGCCTAGTATCTTGATGATCAACTACTAGCCTGTCAGAAGTTTCAACCACAAAAAAATACCCGTGGATTTTCCAACCGCCAAAAAATACCTGGTAGAATTTTCAACCCAAAAAAATACTTTTACTACAAATTTCATACCCAATGTACCCCCCTGGGGCTGTTCTATTCCCATGACCCAATGAGCCACATTTAACAACACTAAATGAAACTAATTTCCCCTTCTTTTTCTAGTATATAGCTTCTAATACTTAAAACAGTCACAGTTGACGTGGGTAAACACAAAGACAAGTCGTAAATGGGTAGCCACAAAAAGTCTTAAATAAATGAGCACTTAAGAGTGTAGGAAAAACTATAACGCGTATAATCTACGAAATAGTTGGGTAGTTTGTTAAAGTGGTCGGAAGAACGTTACTATGCGAAAAGACAACACCAAGCGCCCGCCGAAAGAAATTATAACATAGACACGACAGCTAGCTAGAGTCGCACTCGGCTAACGCCTCGTGCGACTCTTACGCTACCTTCGTGCTCTCTCAACTATCTGCGTGCTTCCAGAACTGGATATACGCACGCTAAGCATTGACCATTCCTTAACTCCCACAAAGAGACGTCTGCGCGCTCAAGCCAAACATTCCATACTAAAATGGCGTATTGTAACCCAAATCTGGTCAATAGAATGGACGATTGCAGCTATAAGCGCGCGCGATCTTCATTTTGAAGGTTTTATCCGTAGCAATATTATTCCGCACATCACTGCACTGTCATATATGGTCATTGAAATTCCAACATGTCTTCTGCACATGACATACGTATTGCGATATATCTGCCATCTTAAATTTATTTTGTTGAGCTCGGAAATTCTTTTCTGGGACGTATTCTGCGTTTCGCAAGCAGCGAAACGTTCGCCACTACAGCCAAAATCGTAGTATCGCGATGATCCAAAACCAAGGATCCCATTTTCGTTTTGGCAATTCTGTGCCGTCAATAAAAATATAAATCACAATGAAGACTAGATTTCGCAGATGTGATCTGAAATCCCAGTGCAATTCTATCGAACCTCTTGTCAAAGTAACAAAATAATCTTCAAAGGGTTTAATTCTGATGTAAATACTTTGATTGGCGGCACAGAATTGCCAAATTCTTGGTTTTGGAGCATCGCGATACTACGATTTTAGCTGTAAAACCTTTTACAGTGGGTTTATATCGAACGTTCTTAGGTTTCGTTCTGTACTTTGGTTTACTTCATTGAAGAGTGGATGTTTAGGGTGGCACTGGGCAGCATTCCGGCAACTCCCGCAATCCGTTTCAACCACTCCTAAACTTGTAAGCTTGCATGTTCAGGTTTAAGCTGAGCAAAGCGTCCAATAAAGACCACGCACCACAATCAGGAGTGACAAGAGGATATTTCAGATTTACTCTCTATTGTGCCTATTCACCTTATCGCGCTCTCATGACGTCATTTCCCCCCTGGTTATAGATCACAGTACCCTCGATAACGTCAACAACGCCCAGCCAATCAGTAACGGCGACGAACCCCAAGCTCAAAGTCCAGCTAAATCACGTGACGACGAGTACTACGATGATATGATCACACGCATCAACCAGCAACTCGTGCAGGCAGTCGAGAAGGGTCAAAGTCCATATTCCATATATGGACTGGAAGGGGACGACGAAAGCGAGTGGTGCTGACCATATATGGAGGGAAAGCCCATACCAGGCGCGGAAGCACTACAAGTGTTTGTTCGCTGAGCGAACGTCGACACATGATCTTAGTTGCTGAGCAACCAAGTGTGAAATTGACATTGGAATGGATTGGATCATACGTGGAAAATGTAAAATGGCCTGGAAAACCTCACCAAGGCAACTAGTTATTGGGAATTTATATTTTATAGACGAAAAAGAACAGTTCGCTGACTGTTAAATTGTCGCGGGCATTTGCTGCATACATTTACAACAGCAGCACCCTGCTGGTTCGTATGAATCTGTGGCTCCAAAAAGCTTCATTAGACAAATACACCGAATCAGTATCCATGTAGACCCAACCCAATGCCCACACCGTGGAAAACAACTAGGGTTCCATCAGCACTTTTGCGACGACATGCAATTTATCGACTGTGGACTTGATCTCTTAGTCGTGAGAACACAGCCTAGTCCTTGAGCGAGCTTCCTGAGTTATGAGTGGGTTTCCTGTGCTCAGATGAACCGCGAGGAAGCATAAGGGCTGGGCCGGGCCACCGGTTCATGTAAGTTGCGAGTTTTTTATCCAAATTACGAGGTGTTCAATCTCATACAACCCCCTGCCAATCATCTTCGTTTATTAAGAAGACGGAAGGCCAATGTGGGATATTATGTAACATGGACGCGAAAGAATTAATGCGCAGAGTTTATTGCGCTCCAGGAAATGCATTATAATCTAGTTTAGTACGGCTGAGCTAGAGGAACAATATATGATGGTATTGAGAGGGATCTTTATAAGATTGTTTGGACTGAAAAATCATCCTTTTTTCGTAAATTCAGATAGTGAACAAAACGTCATGGCGACTTCATGTCTTCCCTTTTTTTTTTCAAATAATTCAAAATCCCAGATTATAGCTGAAGCCATTGCATCGTGACTCAAAATTCAAAACTGTTTACTGTTCCGCCAGTGAAACCATCTGAGCCAATCAGATTCTTTCCCTGTTTCGCCAAGTGCACTTGACTGGCTTCCCTCTACGAAACCAGACAACGTCGCGACGGAAGCCATGTGACTGCTCTAGGCGAGAGAAGGATACAATCTGATTGGCTCATAAGGTTTGACTGGCGGAACAGCAAACCCGAAAATTAAAGAAATCGATGTTTTGGAAACATGCGGGTCGCGATGCAAATATTTCGACTGAAAAACTGCTACTTTCTAGGAGCAAAATTGTACAGACTACAGCCATCGGACTTCTCGCTCTCAAATTAGCCAATCAGAACGAGTTTTGTTACGTCCCCAAGCGTTCCAAACAGATTTTAAAAAATATCGCATTGAGCATAAAAACGTTTCTATCTCCTCAGAAATTATGTAAACTGTATTTGACTTGTACACTAAATCCAGTTTTTACTTACCAAAACTTGGACTTTATACAATCGGGCCAAAAATAAGTAAACACTTGCTATCCAAGTGTCCGCTCCCCTGTTCAATGTTGTTTGGTGCGCGCAGCGTTCAATTCAAATTGGCATGCTCCATCATTGGAAGGGGAACGGGGTGTTTACGATACTTGTCCGCCGCTGTAGGGACGATTTGTTTTGACGAACAAGCCTTTTGCTTTGCGCGAGGCGAGGTCAGCTGTTTGTTGTTCAACACCACGTTACATTATCAATTTAAAGTCATCGCCAACCTTACGTTTATTACTCTTGAACGGTTTGTTTTTTCCGGGTTATCGAAAAAGGGATTAGTTTGCAGTCTACAGATCTACGAAAATTGCTATATATCTCGAGCATTTGTATTTGTTAGACTCACTCATCAATCAAGTTTTGGTTCTTACGTGTCTAACAAATCTTATTTAAATCGTAAACTATCCTCAACCCTAATCACATTTATAGTGTGTTGACACTCGTTAAGTAAATGTTTCATTAAATAGCATCTTACTCCATTATTATTAGCTTTTTAGAAATTTTAGTTTTTTATTCAAATGTTAATATTTATTATTAAATATTCAGAATTCAATAACATATTAGCGGCTATGGTGTTTCACAGTAGTCCGGCGGGATAGCAAAAAAATACGCATCCTATGGCTATAGGCACCAAAGTTTACATGGCAATAGTTTTCAATAGTATGTTAGAGATAGGCCAGCCTCGTTACCAGGCTCTTTTTAGCTGCGCGGCTTGTCAGTTGGTGACGTCACGAGTAATTCATAGTTCGACCTGTCATTCAAAGCCATAGTTACTGTTGTTATGTCCCACAAACAAACTAGGGTTTTCCTTAAAAAAAAAAAAATACCAAAAATACTCCGATCCCACTTAGGTTTACCAGATATCTTTATCTTCGGATCATCTCAGTTTATACTGTCATAAAAGGCAAAAAAGTGCTGCAAATCGACTGATTTCGGAAATCCTGAAATACTGTTTGTGGGACATAATCAGTCCCCGTGGGAGAATCTTTTCAACTCTGATTGGTATCTCCAGGTAGCGTGAAATGGCTTCGTTGTTTGATCGGAACTATGAATTAGCCGCTAGGCAACACATCGAACTTACGTGACAAGGAGAACTGACAGAATACGCCTAGGGATAAGCTATGGAGCCATGCCAGATTTCATTCATAGCGAGAGCTATAGAGAGGAGTTAAAGGGATCCTGTCATGCAACTGCGCAGCTAATCTGCGCATCTCTCAAATGAGAGAAGTACCATTCTCGTACCCAGATCTCCCCGGCTCGTCACTTCGAAGGGGAGGCTCTGGTGGCGGCCATTTGAGGGCCGTCGCTGATTGGCTAATTTTGAACCTTGGAGCATGCGCTGAACGGTCTTTCTCTGTACAGCTCTGTATTAAATCTCGCGCATGCATCAGCTGTCACCATTGCCTCCCCCCGCGAGGAAACGAGCCGGGGAGCTCTGGCTTCGATAATGGAGAAGTATCGTCGCGTAACGATGGCCAGAGAAGGCTAAAAACCACGAAAAATAAATCGTATTCAATCTCGCCGTTTCTCTATCCCTCGGACTATTTTTTTTAGCTTTATATTCTTAAATAGTTATCTGATAGGATTGTCTAATTAGTTTTGCTGATGAATCGGCGGTCGCTCCTGGAGCATGCGCGCGTCATGACAGGCTCCCTTTAAGTGAGCCACATTCTCTTACCCAGAGCTCCCCGGATCGTCTCCTCGCGGGGGAGGCTCTGGTGACAGCCACTGACGCATGCGCGAGATTTTATACAGAGCCGTTGAGAGAAAGATCTTTCTGCGCATGCACCAACGCTAAAAATCAGCCAATCAGCGACGACCTTCAAATTGGTGACCACAGAGCCTCCAGAGCCTCCCCTGCGAGAGCAACGAGCCGAGGAGCTCTGGCTACCAGAATGGCATTCTCTTACCCAGAGCTCCCGGCTCGTCTAATCGCGGGGGAGGCTCTGGTGACAGCCACTGACGCATGCGCGAGATTTTATACAGAGCCGTTGAGAGAAAGGTCTTTCTGCGCATGCACCAACGTTCAAAACCAGCCAATCAGCAAAGGTCCTCAAATGGATGTCACCAGAGCCTCCCCTGCGAGGTGAGAACGAGCCGGGGAGCTCTGGGTACGAGAATGAGTGAAACCATTGTTTTGTCCAGTGGCCATTAGCGGCATGTTTATAGAGTATAGCTCTGTAATAGGAAGAAATTGTCATGCCAAAATTTCGAAGACAAGCTTCTTTACACATCGGCACACGAGCTAGTACCAATGATTTCGATATTTTTTTTTTAGAATTGGTTGATCATTCTTGAAACATTTAATCAAATCTCAGACATCGACAGTCAGGCAGGACGAATTTTGGTACTTATGTACCATGACGGTACAAAAACAAAAGGTGTTCTGATAAACAATTCACACATATTTCAGGTGTTCACGATTTTTGCTCATTTGTATTAAAACTGTGTGCATTATATTTTAGGGTTGGGGATAGTTGCCATGAAAATCAAATACATCACAGAGTTTAAATTATTTAAGTGGAAAATGGATAATTATTTCGCTAAATAAATAAGGCGTTTGTAGAGTTGCGGTAGCTGCGCGAAGGGCTACCAAAACGGGTAGCATCGTGCGCATATATCGCAGTCGCCAAATAGGTTTATTATAATTTTTTAACAAATAAAAGCTTGCGAAACTGCTGCTGTTTAGTTGTTGTTGTCCAGATCAAATTCAGACTGTGTTACCATTATAAAATATACATGCAAAAATCTGTCGATTCTTATTGGTCGTAATTTCAAATGTAACAGTCCAGTTTCGAATTCTCACTACCGCTGAATAGGCATCGAAGGCGTATAAATACAATGGGAGCCTCAATTTGAAGTCTAAAAAGTTGTGAATACGGACGTGAAACTGATAAAGCTTGAATTGAGACAATAGACAAACTAGAAAACTTTGATGATATCCATCGGTAGAGCAGAGAATTCGAAACTGAATATTGCTCTCAGATCAAGTATTTCATGATGCTGACTGGCTTACATGATGCTGACTGGCTTAAAACAATGGAATTTTGTGTACGGACCAATTAAATGCTCTGTCACGCAATCAGCGTCAGTTTCTAGATGGAGATCGATGGAGCTGATAGAGAAAACCAATATATTATCATGAATTCAATCTTCCAAAACTAGTGGAAAGCAAAATGTGAATTCCTTTTGAGCGATCAAGAGACTGAAATTCTTTTTCCGTCCGCCATTTTGAATTGTACCTGACCGTTTTGCATTATGGGATTCCCATAATTCACACAGGGAGCCAGGGTTCTTCGTCACAGGGCTGCCAGTGATATTTGGCAAACGTGACAGCGATTGATTGATATGGTGAAACCTGTCTTGCAAGGTTTTGAAGTGTCCCCTGCACACATGTCCCCTGCACACAGAAGAGCCTCTGCTCAGAAGTCCAGCCCAACATTATGACCTAGGATTCAAGATCTCGTCTTTGAATTCGTCCCACAAGTTTCCATTAATGGCTTGCCTTAACTTCTTGAAAAACAGAAAATACTGGTGCAAATTGTGTCTGTAGAATGAAGAAAACAATGGGGTTTGAAATGCAATGATGCGGACTGCTTACACTTCTGGGGCCCGTCTCTCGGAAATTCGAGATCTCTCGGACCCGAAATGATTTGCCCATAGAGAACTGATAGGCCTCTTCATGGTTTCCGCGGTTCACACGCCTAAATCGAGGAATGCTCACTGGCACTTAGAATTTGTTTCTAAACAAGCGCTCACGTACAGAAGTGAAAAAAGAATTATGAAAATCATCAGGGTTCGAACCTGTAACTTTCCAGTCTCTATACCCTAACCCTAACCACTACGCTACCAGTGAATTCGCTGGTGCGGACAGCTCGTTTTATTGATTACGTACCTTAATAGTATTAATCTTTAATAGAACGAGTCATATACTATAAAAATATACTAAAACGATGTATTAACCCTTATCCTGACTAGTAGTCTTGATAGTTCAGATATTTTGAATGTTTTAAGGTCAATTTGAAGTAATATTGTCAAAAATATCGTTAAATTATTCATGGTGAGCATTCCTCCATTTAGGAATGACGGGTTAACATTTAACCCGGTGTAAGAACCATTCCCAGAGGACACCTTTGTGTTAAGTTTATATTTCATCACGATTCGTTCTACTAAACAAAAGAAGCTTTGTGACGCAACTCGTGAACAATACACATGTTCATACAGTAGCTATAGCCTCATATTTTGCTAATATGTTTGATATTTACGCAATGATGCGGTGTTTTAGACTGCTTGCAGTCCCTTCTTTGGCAAATGCCCGTAGATCGAGAGAAAGTCCTTAGTCCTAATTCAGTTCGTTTGACAAAGAAAGGACTGCACTGTTTTGAACCGCTTTGTCTACTCGTCCCAATAGCAGCGGAAACCGTGAAAAGACCTATTGCGCAAGGGCTTCTAGAGAATAGACAACATCGGTTTACAGTGTTTACGTCTTGTTGCCAATCAATTCAGAGCATGCCATGATTCGTTTAGGTGGTTACAATTGTACAATTTATCACACATAACACACAACTCAAGCATGTATAAAATAAACAATGGGCCTTCATCACACGGCAGCCATCTTGGATAACCTATCAAGAAAGTTCTCGTTGAAATGTGTCGTTTTCTAAAATTTCCTTATATGGAAGTTTCTACTTACCATATTTGGAGTTCCAGAAGTTTTCCTAGCTTATTTCTTACCCTAAATTGTCAAAAGGTTCGTCCAAACTTGCAGATTTTGGAGAGAAACGCTGTTCGTTTAGGCCGCCATCTTTGTTTTGGTCCCCAGGAGCTCGGAAATAAATACACAGATATCCCGCGTCACGCACGGGTTGGCATTGACAAAAGCGACACATTTATCTTGATATGATTCTTTGTTTTCCCCGTGGAAACTCGTAATCATGATGAGGCTGCGCATGTAAGAACAAAAGATTTATCCAAGATGGCTGCCATGCCATCAATGCTCATGGTAACCTCCAAAATGATTCATCACATGATCAGAATCAACATGACCTCGAACTTAAAATGAGGATTATCATCAATTGTTAAATGGCCATGAAATGAGGATTATCATCATTTGGGGGACATGACTATATTACTATTATCTTCGTTGTATTAAAAACATAAATAGAACGAAGCAATGTATATAAATGAACATCATCCAAAATAGTCCGAACCAAAATAACAAAGCGAGACTGGCAAACATCACAGGGAATTTCTGCACAAACCCATTCATGGGAAAAGCTGAATTTCCATTGACAACGGAATTGGAAGTGTTCGGCTTTCACATGGAAAAACGTGAATTCCGAACACTTCCCATTCTTGTGTCATGGGAAATGAAATACAGCTTTTCCCATGAGAGTTTCTGCAAAAGTCTCCTGTGCACTGGATGGCCACTGCTGAAGTAAACATGGAAAATGAGCAACAAACAGGTGAGTCATGATACATCTCTCGTAAGATCTAATCGTATTGGATTGATACCCTCAGTGCAAAACAATAGAGGATCATACAATAGAATTAGAAAACAATGGGATGCTTTGTTCTGCCTATCCAATCACACAAGATCTTCCGAAAAGCTGTATCACTCCTGTAAACAGGTACGGCCCCATGCCGCCCCCTTCCCTCCCCTCCCAGTGAAAAACCAGGCAACAGCTGCCTGTGGTGAACTTACATCATTAATAAGACCTTGGCTAACATCTCCTTCGTGACTAATAGATGATGGAGGTACGCCCGCGAGTGGTTTGCACAGCAGTAACACGCACAACCGGCTTGTACAGGGCTCATATCGGCCTTAAAACTGTGGAGACGAAAAAAGAGAATAATACTTGTCAATCATTTATATAGCCTACTAGTAGCTCTACCAATCAGCATCGACAATAGACCACGAGTATGATTTCACTAAATAGACAGATTTTTTAGAAGTTTGAGCAATTTTGCTAGAAAGCGGCAAAAAATCGTGTTACTCGAAATATAAAACGTTGTCATTGAATTTAGTCTCATGCCGGTAAAACATTTCCAGAGGAAGCTGAGAAAATATATTTTAGTTTTTACAGAAAGACATATTTTGGCACCTAAAATGGTGATGTCAATCACAGCCTATATACATTCGAAAGAATTTTTCCATTTTTGGTCGCTTATTTCTGTGGCGGCGCGAACCCAGTCCTCTGCTTTTTGTGATATTTTCAAATGTGGACCAGGAATCTACAAATTAGGATAGATCATTGAGTAACACTTTTTTTCGCCAAACATTGCTCGAAGTTGTAAAATAACCTGTCTTAACATTAGTATAAGCCAACTAGTGGTCTATTGTCAATGCTGAATTCTGATTGGCTACGCTACTAATGGTCTATAAGTAATAGACCATCAGTACGACTTGGAGGGCAAAAAATCAAAAGTGGCTCCAATAGAGCTCTACTTCGTGATAAATATATGTTATTTACGGCTGGGAGGTCCGTATAGGGAAAAACTGTGACCGAGGGCTGGAAAATGTTGACCGAGGCCGGAGGCCGAGGTCAACATTTTCCAGGCCGAGGTCACAGTTTTTGCCTATACGGACCGACCTAAAGCCGGTAAATAACTTTTTTTTTTCCAACTCTAAAATTTGATTTTTTCGATGGAAACAAGCGCGCGCAAATGGTTACCATGACCTAGGTCAGAGATAGGAAAATATTGCCCCCGCGCGCGCGCTCGAAAAAATCTAAGAACCAATCAGAATGCAGAATTCGTTATCGTGCCCTCTAGGAAAAAAATAAAACCAGTTTACAGGTAGGGAAATTTGGATAAATCTTGAATAATTTACAACACTAAGCATTTCGCTTGCTTCGATCAATAGATAAAATAAAAAGATAGAAGTCATCGTCGTCAATATGAATGCGCATGCGTAGAAATCCAAATATCGAATTTGAACCCTTAATTCAGATTGTTTCAAAAAGACATCACCGAATCACCCACAAAGATTGGATAATGAATAAGTCGACTATCTGAAGTTTTACGCGCAACTAAGGAAACACCAAAAAACAAGTATCCCACATGGAACACCCAATCGCCTATCAGACCTATATATATGTTGAGGGATGTAAAGAGACCGTTAGTTGTTCACTACTCATTACAAGGGGCGTCTATTTCATGGTCTGGTGGCCGGGCGTTCCCTCACCTAGGTCCTGGACCGAGTCCCTGAGTCGCTACTGAGCAATTAGCACCGAGGATAGCGACTGTCAGAAATATCTGGCGTGGGCGTAAGAACTGTACCCACGGTCGCCATACGACGCTTCAGCTCTGTCTGGAAGTATGGTCCTCGTATTTTTGGTCCCGTAAACGCCGGATAAATTTGAAACGGCTAATTTGCCTCGAAAGGGAAACAAACCTTTTCCGTCCACACTACGCCGGCTAAATTTGTAAACGCACAGAAACGTCAGCCTAGCGCATGCAAAACTTATTTGGCATGCGCCAAAAGAAAAACGAGAGCCCACGGTCATGCATTCCTCGCCGCCGTGTGACATGACGTCATCGTTCTCGAAAAGTTCCGTTTTCGCCGTGTCCACGCTAAAATGCGTAGCCGGCGTCTCAAATTTATGGCACTTTCGCCAGCGTTTTCGAAATGTTCCATTTTCGGTAGGAAATTTAGCCGCCGTACCTAAGTGTGGATGGAAGGGCCACGAGTTCATGAGTGTCTTGTCAACTGTCAAGTCTTACCCTTGAAATAAAGCCTATTATTATTATTGTTATTATTACCGTATAAATAACTAGTCGTTTTCAAATTTAGCCAGCGTAGTGGGGGCGTTGCCGTACAATCATTTACCCGCCCAGTCAGAGGAACTCGGTACAGATACCGTTTAGGAAATATGTATGTATCTTTTTTTCAAAATCACCTCTATCTGATCTATCTGAAAATTGTCAAATTTGGTACATGGCCGAAAGCGAACAAAGAGCACTTTCACTTTTCTTAAACACTCTGTGACAGATGGGTGTGCCGAATAGTTTCGCAGTCCATTGCCGGATTTCAAGCCGTGAGTGCCTGGGGCGAATCCTTTAATATATCGATTATCCATTCAAGACCAACATGGGGAGAAAGGGCATGCTCAACTATACAAAATACCAAAGTTTGGTATTAACCAGGCAAATAGTGATCGAGAAACAGCCATTCAAAAAGTCCAAAATTCAACAAGATTTGTGTGAAATCCGGACGCGGCGTCCGGAAAACTATACAAAGCTTATAAAATTCCGGCAACTTGGAATGGCTGTATCTCGATCGGAATTTACACAATCAAAGCCAAACTTTAGGATTTTGTATAGTTTAATATGCTCTTCCTCTTTATGAGGAGCTCGTTTCGATAATGGCAATATTAAGGGATTCGCCCCAGGCACTCACAGCTTGAAGGCCGGCAATAAAACTCGATAATAATGAGGTAACGGTAGTAGTGAACTCAATCCGTTAAAATCTCTTGGAATTTCGGTCCACCCCCTTGTTCTAAAACTGATTTATATATGTGATCAGAAGACATAGAACAACAGACTATTTCCCTGCTAGCAGAGGCCACTTCATGAAGTGGCCTCTGCACACAAATGTCACAACCTCGTCCAGGATCGTGGACGTACTTGACTGGTTTGGCTGGTTTTACAAGAATGGCGTCAGTGTTTTTGCTTGGTAAACAGCGCGCGCTTTCACGAGTGATTTCTTGTTCAATGACCAACACACAACATTTTGCTCAAATTTCTATAGAAAATAAACATATCAAGAAAATTCCCTTAAAAATTGTCGACTTTCTTCAACTTCCTTATAAGGAAGTATCTGGATACCATATTTGGAATCCCAGTAAGTTTTTCACTATTTTTATTGACGTAGAATACTTCAAACTCAACCAGAACTCAAATACACTCGAGAAAATATGTTATGTGATTTTCCGCTGTGTTTTTCACGGTCAAGAACCTGGAAACAAGGTAGACAAGACACCACAGGAAGCCCGCTCTATCTCTAGAAAGACGACAATGTTTTCTTGATATGACGATCTCCAGCGAATTCTCAAAGGCAAACTTTAGAATGAGTATCAGAGCTGCGTTTAAGAGCCTTTAACAGAGTAAACGAGCCATTAAAGACCACAAAAGTGATTTTGTGTAAGTTGTACAGCAGATAAATTGCCTATTTTCTTGCTCGCGCACAAACTTGATCAACCAGTTTCTCCAAGCTCACGCCATTTTCTCACACATGCGCGACAGAGAAATGACATTTGTGTGCAGAGGCTACTTTTGCGGAGAGACCGGTATAATTCTGGTACAGTATCGTCGCGCGATACACCTTCAGGGGTACCTCACGCAGAAAAATTTATGCAAACTGCTTCATGTCAATCAGCACATAATTGTTTACAAAACCGTGTCTCATTTTGTTGATATCGAGTTTCGTTTTGGATATATTTGAAGCTAAAGTAAAACAGCGCATTTTTGTGTTACTACCCCCGCTGCGAGGCCCATAGTTGGAAAACGTGCCAGAATTGTACCGGTACCGTATGAACAGGCGGTACCGTACAAGATTTTGTACCGGTCCGGTTTTGTACCGATCTCGTGTGAACGGGGTCTGAAGAACATACCTAGTTTGATTCAGGTCCATCTCGTATTCTGTCATTTTTGGTATCCCAACACCACTATCATGCGGGCTTCCTGTGTTTTTTGGCTCAGTTACCGTAGCAACGCTCGTATCATTTGTGCTTGTTGGGTGGTTGTTTATATCGAGCTTTAGACGCTTGCTGCGACTGTGCAGTAACAATGCGCATCCCCTCTCGGTGACTTGGTAGGGAAAACTATGTCAAAGACAACGCGTAAATTAAAGAGCCCTAGTCAGCCACTCCTTTGTTATTGTTTTCAGTCGATATCAGACAACGAATTACGTGTAGAAATCTTGAACTGGTCTTCTAAAAACAAACTTTTATTATTCATTTATCGACTTCAATCGAAAATGTCGCACTACATCCCCTAAATCAGCCGATGGAAATGGATGCTTTCTCTGTCTCGGTATGTTGCTAGGAAGACAAAACGAAGGCTGACACAGGCTCTTTAAAGGGGCAGTACCAGGAATTTGGGGTTTCTGCAGGTAGTTTAAAGAGCCCGTGTCAGCCACTCCTTTGCCTTTGTTATTGTTTTCGTTCGATTAAGGTTACTGAGAACCTTCGCGCACGTGTTCGGAAAAAAATCATACACGTCCTTAGTTTAACCAAAACATATCAACCTATATATCGTTGGAAAGCTTATGGAATGGACTAGCGAACTATGGCAAAAAGAACTATTTTTTTCATAATCACAAATTTTTTTAAGGTTTTATTAAAAATTTGGCTGTGAGAGTTTCAAGAGATAACGCTGACGAACTGCTAGACCTTGACTCCCAAGTAACACATTGTTTTAATCCTTAAAGGTGTTTTCTCACTCACGAATGGAAATTCCAGAGCAGGGGGCCGTTTTAAGGGAGGTCTTCCCCTCCCCATTGCAGTTTAAAAGTGCAAACAGCCAATGAAATTAACGTTGCATACACCTATTTCAGAAAACGTTGCACCGTCACAACTGCCTGTTGTAACCCGCGATGCATCATGGGAGCAAACTGAATCATGGGAGCAAACTGAATCATGGGAGCAAACTGAATCATGGGAGCAAACTGAATCATGGGAGCAAACTGAATCATGGGAGCAAACTGAATCACGGGAGCAAACTGAATCACGGGAGCAAACTGAATCATGGGAGCAAACTGAATCATGCGCACCGTGTTTTTAGGGATTATTAGCCATACTTATTACACTGCTTATGCCAAGTGATAGTCTACAATACATCGATGGATGGATGGATAGGATAGATAGTTTAATTTCATAAAAACGTTGCAGTTATAAAACTGAATTGCGTTATATACATAGTAAAATTATAAGAATATATGGCTTTACATATAATTATATATATAAAAATGGATAAAAAAAACTTATAAAATGAGAATAGTATTATTACATCGCTCCCAAGAAATTTGCTCTGAAAGAAACTTGAGTTGACACGAGAATTTCGTGCTCAATAGGTGTATATTTTAAAGCAGGGACAATCGACAATTTAACGAAGTGCCTTTAACGAATAGAGGACAAACGATAAAACAACAAACAGGGACGATATTTCTTCATGACGATATTTTCACATAATAAAAACAGTCGATGTAAAAAAAAATTACGAAAAATCGTTTTTCATTGAAAAAGAAACATTCACGTGCACGAACGAGAGTTAAATTGGCTAAGATCAAGTCACGCAATGCCTTGCTCTCTCATTTCCGGCTTCCAGTTTCACTTTCGTTTTCTTACGTAATTTCTAAATAGCGAAGCCGGAAAAGTAGCTCCGGGGCTCTTTCTATTTATTGGAAATCTTAGTGCCAAATAAGAAGAACCGATCTTGTAAGTTGCCTTGTTCCTTTTAAAGAAAATAGGCTGCCGATCTCACAATATCGGTCCAAAAGGTAAGTTAATTCCTTTGATAAGTCATTAGCTTCATCTAGCTTCCTTGTCTAGCACACGAATCGAACGGAGTCCATTACTAAGAATAATAGCCAAGCTTGCACTGCATTAGCTGGCCCTATCAGCTTCAAAAAGTGTATATGAAGCAACACATTCTCACCATTTAAACAGAGACTTGCCGATAACCAACTTGTTCGAAACTTGTAGGGCACTGCTAGTATTCATAATATGAGGACCTCCAGACGGCGAGATGAACTACGCAACAATCGAGGCTATGCTATTCGCTTCTCTTGGATATACATACATTCATACACACACTTTACTTTCACTCGAATTAATATTTTTAGCAACAGTATACAACAATCGAGGCTATGCTATTCGCTTCTCTTGGATATACATACATTTATACATAAACTTTATTTTCACTCGAATTAAAATTTTTAGCAACAGTATACTCCACCAACACTACATACATGGTTCTAGATGGACACTCCTCCTAGTAATTAACTCCTGGCTTGTATGGGAAATGTTCTTCTATTTTTATCCCCACGCTCCTATGCACTGGGGGACTCCCCTATTTTTGGGGCGGGGATGCTAGTCGGGAACTTTCGATTTCACCCCTAAAAGGTACCTAAAATGGCGTCGCTTAGTTGATTTTGACCCTAGGTACCAACAAGACGTCTGAAATTCAAGCTATAAGTGTGCTTGCTACCTATCTGGAAATTTTTTTTCGAAGTTTTCGAATTTTACCCCCGTAAAAAGTACCAGAGGCCTGATTTTAAACCCTAAAAGGTACGACGAGCACCCCCGCCCAAAAAATCCTACGCCCCCTAATATCCCCCTCTTTTGCTTGACTAGCTCTCCTCAAGGTTAAAAGAACAGCATGAACGCAAGAGAAATCACCACAGTGGTGAGCAACATGTGTGAGGGAATCTGTCAGCACTACGTCAAGAACCACCACTTTGACAAGGCCAGTAAGATCTACCAGGCACTGCTTGAAGCTGATTGGCTAAGCGAGCACAACAAGCGTCAAGTGCGCACCAATCAGAAACGCGTAGAAGCATGGAGGCTGTACCATCTTGGTGAAAATCGCTATGCCGTAGGAGAGCTAAATCAGGCTACGAGATATCTGAAACAAAGTGCCTACTTAGCTGAAGACTCAGAAGACGTATTATGCAGCCAAAAAGTGTTTCTCAAGTTAGGAGATGCTCTTGTTTTAGAGGGGAACGAGAGAGAAGCAATAGGTTTCTTTTTGAAGTATTTAAACCTCGTGACAGTGCTTGGTGATAAACGCGCTCTAAAAACTGCTTATCGAAAAATTTCGAGCCTATTCTTAATGATGTGTGACTTTTCGTCCGCTATCACGTACGCCAAAGAAGGACTTATAGTAGAGTCTGTTAAGGGAAAAAATAAGTAAAATCGTGCACTTGTGCGTAAAGGCGCCAAATTTGGACCAAATGTTCCTTAGGTGAAATAAATCAGTTTTCGGGAGGGGTGCCATCATATCCTATGTGGGGAACACCCAATGCCGTAGAACAACGGAGTTCTGTTTCCTTCTTGCATGGGTGAATAATAACATCCTTTTTTACTCTGCAGGTTTCGTCGTCCATTCTCTTGTAAACCTGGCTCATTTTGACACCGCCATGTTGGTCGTGATAGGGTTGAGTAGCATCACAATAGCAGCAGAGGATCCACTTTGGGACAAAACCCACGAAATAAGGTGAGAAACGAATCAGGAAAATTAGTCCCTCCGGACCGGCGGGTACCGCGATAATACACTTATGTACCCATTGGGCACCATTTCAGTGATGTCACTATATATTTTGCCAATCGCAGGAAAATCAGTCCCTCTGGACCGGGAGGTACCGCGATAAAAACCTTGAGAGTCGTGCACTCAGATAGTGTCATACACTCATGTACCCATGTGGCACCGGCGGGTACCGCGATAATACGCTCATGTACCCATTGGGCACCTATTTCAGTGATGTCACTATATATTTTGCCATCCGCAGGAAAATCAGTCCCTCCGGACCGGGCGATTTTTTTATTTACGCCCACTTCATGGCACTTAGAAATTTTTAAGGCAAGTTATTGAGAAAAAAAAGGAAAAGTATTCATGGTGGTGCGAACCCTCAACCCTGTGCAAATTACCTATTCATAACCCAACATCTTACACATGAGCTACGAGAGAGTTCGCAGGTCAACATCCTCCTTTTGATTCACTCGTAGAACGAGAATATGTGAATCATAATGAATATTTATACTAGCTAGCCGCCATCTTGAAGTGGGCGTAAAAATAAATTCGCCCGGACCGGCGGGTACCGCGATAAAAACCCTGAGAGTCGTGCACTCAGATAGTGTCATACACTCATGTACCCATGTGGTACCGGCGGGTACCGCGATAATACACTCATGTCATTCCCAGAAATATTGGTCAAGATGGCGGCCGCTCATTTGCATAATGACTGCGAAAAATACAAGAGAATGTATGGGAGTTCCTCTGCAAACAGACTTCAAACAGACAAGTTCGGACTCTGATATTAACTAGCATAGTATATGAAGTCTTACGAGCGATAAATTGAGTATTGATACGCTTTGGAAACCTGTTCCATCGTACCCCGCTATCTGGCTCCACCAAGGCTCTCATGTTCTCTGTAATGTAGCCCGAAATCACTGAAATAGCCTACAAATTTTTGTCCGCCACTACCTTGGAAGGTCGTCTACACGAAAGTTCGGACTCGGAAATAGTAAAATAGATATAAACGTTTGTAAATCAGCTGAAAACACGCAATAGAATATGTGCTAATATGTTCCATAATCCCTTGAAATTGTGCTTAAATTCGACGACCAACAGACGCCATGTTATGCAATGTTATGGAGCAACAACATGGCAATGCCTATTCATGTGGAAATTTGAGACAAAGTGGGTATCAAAACTTGTGGAATAATATGTTAAAACCGTACCGGATTAAATTCGTTATAGCACATTATCTCAAGGAAACATTGTTACAAATTGTGTGAGGCTTCGTTTCGTGGAAAATGCCGAGTTAGTCATAAATTGCGGGAGAAGTCTGCACGCGCGTTGAAGGTTTTCAAGATAACCCCGATTTGCATAGCAACGCTTTGAGGCAAAATTATTCATAATTCCTACGAATACTCGATCCTTAAACCGTCCACTGCATGGGATATTGTCAACTTTAATCATAATGTCTGACTAATAAGAGGGCGTCATTCTTTCCCTTACAGTGACATATAAAGGGAAAAACAAATGCTCCCACTCGTGTTACTATGTTTCGTTTAAGTCTGCCTTCTCAAGTTGAATACTAATTTGTCTACTAATCAATTTAATTGGTGCTTGAACGTAGTGCGCAGAATCGACGAGTGAGATTGCATTCATTATCATGCGGGTTTCCGCTGGGCAAGCGCGGACTCGAAATGTCCAATATTTCTGGGAATGTACCGATTGGGTACCTATTTCAGTGATGTCACTATATATTTTGCCATCCGCAGGAAAATCAGTCCCTCCGGACCGGCGGGTACCGCGATAAAAACCCTGAGAGTCGTGCGAGTGTTGCGACCTTTTAAGAGCGTCCATAGATCAAGAAGCTACAGGTTTGTACATAAACATAACCATTGCGGCGCGCGTGCAATGCATTATGGAAAGGTGTAATGGGCGTAATATATGAACCTGTTTAGGCTAAATAAAAAATTAATTGTTCTTATCCGCGGGATTTTGCCGTATGTAAATCAGCTAAGCAAAACCCGTTTATTTTTACAACGTTTCCAACATCTGCATCGTTCTGCATATTGAGGGATGAACAATGGTTCCTGTGACGTAAGAAGAAGACAAAGAAAGAAGAACAAAGACCTGTCTTTCTTCTTATTTCTTTTGTCTTCTTCTTCGTCACAAGTACCATTGTTCTGAAGAGCTTCTCCCCCAAAATGCACCGCGCATAATTGAACGAAAAAAACCGCCCATCGGAAAAATTCAAAAAATCAATAAAATATTCACGACGCGCACAAGACACCTTTTTCTTTCGCTACTGTTCCCTTGGATAATGGATCTATTTGATGAAATGCGGATGATTTCTGACGTTAGTGGCTCTTTAAAGAGTCAGTGTCAGCCACTCCTTTGTTATTGATTTCGTTCGATATTAGAAGACGAATTACGTGTAGAAATTTCTTAATAAGCATCTAAAAACAAAGTTTCAGATTTGATTTACCAAATTCAATCGAGAAAATTACTCTACATTCTCCGATGGAAATGGATGCTTTCTCGGACTTGGTATGTTGCTATGCTGTCAAAATGGCGGCTGACACAGGCTCTTTAAAAATGGCGTCAAAGATTTTCTTTCCTTTCTTGTCTTTGCAGGCGGTTTTCCGTTGCATGTGGTTCTCCGTCAAAAACGTCGCAAACATCCTGATGATCACTGGTTTCTTCTTGTTAATCTTTGCTGTTATTGGCGTACAACTCTTCAATGGAAATTCTTCTACTGCACTGACAATTCAAAACTAGAAGAGAAGGACTGCAAGTAAGGGGAAAAGCAATTGCTTAAATATTTACTTAAGCGCCGTCATTAACTACTTATTTACGCTATCCAATATTAGTAGAAACCCACTCGCATAGTATCACTAATCCTGCAATCTGATTGGCCCGATACTATCTATCACGTAATAGATAGTGAGTAGCGAAAACGCTAGCGCAAAACTTTCTAAAACCATGAAAATAAATACGTTTTAGCAACAACTCGAAGGTAGTATGCTGTTGGGTTTCTTCTAAAACAATTATATTATTCGTTCTCGATTTCTATGAGTCAAATAGTCAACTCGGCGCTACGCGCCTCGTTAACTATCTATTGACTATCTATCTAGAAAAC
Organism: Scolanthus callimorphus; assembly: GCA_033964015.1. Taxonomy (NCBI): domain Eukaryota; kingdom Metazoa; phylum Cnidaria; class Anthozoa; order Actiniaria; family Edwardsiidae; genus Scolanthus; species Scolanthus callimorphus. The sequence continues at coordinate 106,248 of JAWWUD010000122.1, read as the reverse complement.
TCGAACTCTTAGTCTAATTATTAAATAGACCTCCGCCAGCCAAGTTCCCGGGTTCGCTTGCGATCCCTGTGCTGATTGAGGCGTGACATCTAAGCAAAAGTGCCTGTCGAGAACGTTTAGTGAATTCGCCAAATCCAAGATGGCGGACGTTTGATTGAGCGCCTATAACGTGAGATCGACATGATCCTACAACCTACAATGATGTTAATACCGATATATATCTTATGACAAAAAATGAAACAAAAAAAGAACCACTACGATGTCAGTGTGACCATAACTGTTGGCGCAAACGAGGAGTGCATATCACGCGATGAATGCAATAAGCCGTGCCATTAGGCGTTTGCTGACATTTACGTATAAAATGAAAGATAATCAGATCTTTTCTTTGACAATCAGAATAGAAATTTATATATCGTTCAACAACGACATAATGGCACACTTGGCACTTTAAATAACTTCGAGAAAGAAAGTTCAACTGTGTTTGAGCATTTAAAAAATCCTTAATGGCATTGCCCCTAATTACCTCCAAGATAAATTTACAGACTATAGTACCAAATATAATCTTCGAATCTCTGAAAACAAACTCGCTGTCCCCCTTCCCCGTACAAATTATTTACAAATAGTTTAGCTTCTGCGGGGCGAGTCTTTGGAACGGATTGCCTTTAAACTCTTCGGCAATCAGAATCCTTAAATTCGTTTAAATCGGGCTGTAGGGAGTTTTTCTCATAATAATTAAATACACGGCATTCATGGAAAGCAGGCATTTTTGTTTCTTTATATATTTTAATAAGAGTTAGACAATACATTTTCACATTATAGATAACATTATAAATTATAGGTAGCTAGCTATATGTAGTGTAGATAATATTTTATATACTTTATTTTAAGTCCTGATGATTGTTATTCCGTGTCTAAATAAAGTTGCATTACATAGAGGATATTACATGGCCGCGCGGAGATACGAATTTTATCTTCGAGTGTTGAAAATTTATCTCACGAGTGAGCGTAGCGAACGAGTGAGATAAATTTTTAACACGAGAAGATAAAATTCGTATCTCCAAGCGGTCATGTAATGTTCTGTTTATTATATAAACATCAATGAAATACCAAATTCAAAATTTATTTGAGTTAAGCCTAAAAATCGAGAATTGAGCAAAGGCAAGTGATATTTTAAAAAATTTATAAATAACATGATATTTTATAAATAACATGATATTTTCACGTTTGAAGATATCAAGTTTTCGCGCGGGAGATCACCCGGTATTTCATTGGTGTTTATATAATAAATTACATTACGGGTCACGTTAAGATTTGCCATGTTTCACAATTCACGGAACGGAAAGAAAAACGGCTCGATCACGGTTTGCGGAAAGAAAAACGCGCCTGGATGAAGTTCTTAAAATTATGAAAACTGCAGTAACACAATGACCCTTGTAACTCGTTATCTTCCAGGGGGGAGTATTTCACATTTGACTACAACAAGGACGGGATTCCAATCAACCCAACCAACCCTAAGGTAGGAGTTACAATTATTTAATTATTCATTTTCGTCCGGTAATTAAACAAAGAAAGGTTGGCATATAAACAGTTTTATTTTTAGCGAAACAAGACATAGCGAAAGGATTTTTTAAATTTTTACCCGCTGTTTAGTAATATCTCTTCACTTCACTTCGCTCTTGCGCGAAGGAAGAAATATACAAAGGATACAAAACCGGACCGGTACAATTCTGGTACGGTACGGTCTCGTGTGAACGGGGTCTCAGGGACGGCGAAAGGAATTTGTCGCAACTTTTAGAATTTCTTTAGTAATCTATACTATTATAATCGGGTTGTCTGCGCAAACGTTTCTGATTGGCTAAATCGTTCGCACTCACTCCGCTTGGCCCTGAAGCTGTGTCGCCAAACGAAGTTCACAAACCTGAAGAGAAAGTGGATATCTCCACAGTGGGCGTGTTTTGGTTGGAAAAGATTCACCCTGGGCTAAGTTCTAATTCAGGCCATTTCTTAAGCGAGGGACAAAGCTGCCATCGCCGCCATTTTGAAATCTCGGCACAGAAACTAAAAAAGAACTCAGTTCGCACAGCCGAAATCACCATAGTCATCTAACCTTAATGGTTCTGTCACAGATTACTTACAGGAATGTGCAGGGATAATTATTATTCGAAAGCTTTACGCTGAGAAACATTTTCATTCAAGTTTGAACAAACGTACACCGCCGTACACCGCCTTGCTTTCTGGAAGCACGCAAAGGCGAAATGCCACAAAGCCGTGAATAATATTTTCTAAGTATAAATCCTGACGCTGTATCGCAAAACGAAGGACACAAACCAGAAGAGAAGGAGGAAATCTCTCCAGTGGGCGTGTTTTTGTTGGAAAGATTCACCTTTGGCTAAGTTTTAATTCAAGCGATTTTTTCAGCGAGGGACAAAGCCGCCATCGTGGCCATGTTGAAATCTCCCACTTAAACTAAAAAAGAACACAGTTCCCTTAGCCGATAGCACCATAGACATTCAAACTTAAATGGTTCTATTACAGATTACTTACATTTGTGCGTAGAGATAATTCTAATTCGAGAAAGATTTGAGCTGAAAAAATTCCATTCAAGTTTGAACAAACTTACACCTGGCACTGCCTACAGAGCGCGCGCTAAGTCATGAATGATATTCTCTAAATATTCCTATGATAAACTAAGAAAATTCTTAGAACAGTTTAACTTTACCTGTTTCTTCTCGTGCCTTACTGATAAGCATTATACAAACAATTCCGAAGTCAAATGTTTTTCTGTAATAGGCTGCGTTTTCATTTAAGCGGGTTCTTAGACAGATTTGAGACCCGGACTGACTCACCAAGACACACACCCGTGCGTCATTTTCTCCACCAAAATCAGGGAGACCAGTGCAAAACAAACACACAAAAAGGAGGTCATTTGTAATGTAAATCAGCAGTTTATGGAAGGGGGAACTTAGGTTGGGTCTTCTAGCGTCACGAAGTCACGGGCTGTTTTCTTGTATATTTTGATGAAGAAGAAATGTTTGAGAAAATACAGGAAAAGGTTGAGATCGGATGTTTTCCCGGACGTTTCTCAATGTACCGTATACACCGCATGTTCACGCTGGATTGATGGTTGGTGAATTCATAAATAAGGCTTTGCTCCGCGGTTTTGTGGCGTTCCCTGTTTTAATATCTGTACGTAACATGTTCTGCAAGTCTTCTGCTTTAAATAGATCCGAGAGTAACTATTGCCGAAGGCCAGGGTCGCAACTGTTAATATTGTAAACTGGGTCAACGAAGATCTTTTTTCTTCACAACAAGTATTTGCCACTGAAACCCAGCGATCAAATTGATCACAAAAATAAATACGGTTTTTGGTATATTTACCTCTATGTGATTTAAGAATTCCGAGGTTTTGGTGAATTCTGAGTTTGGACAGCAGAGAAGTAGATGTTCAGTAGAACCTCGAAAAAGCCGCGTGAACCCAGATCTGGCTTGATTTTTAGATAGAAATAACCATTTTATTTGTTACCCTGAGACGTTTCTCTCACATATTAAATAGGAAAACTTGTTCCGTATGTCACTGTTTTTTTTTATAAAATCTGTCGTCTTGGCAGCAACACAACATTTTCACAACAGCAAAAAGAGAAAATTCTCAAATCCGGAAATCCGGAAATGACAACCGTCGCTTGCTTATCGCTTCAGACGAATGTGATAATCACTTTAATTTTCTGCAGGGCAGGAATTCGAAGATCAACAGCATGCATATATACACCAAATACAGCAGTAATAAATGTGGTTCTGTTACCTATCTCGTGTAGTTAGTCAAAAAATCAACTTCCGCGCATACTCAGTTCGTCACATATTTGAAAAAATGCCTCTGGCACTCAAACGGATAGTTGGGGGGAAGTTTCAAAACAAATTAACACGTGGTATTCCTGCCTAATATTGCTTGAGGATATTTGTCATCACATTAACACGTCATTAATAAGATTAGACGATCCCCGATACAACATACTTTTCTTTCGTGAAATCGGGAGTACGTTTCCATGTTTGTTGCTCCAGTGACATGCCGTAAAATCGGGCGAATCCACGCCATTTGTAAACCCATTGAAAAGTCATATAAAACCCATTGAAAAGTATATAAAAAACAAATACACATCACTTATTATATAAACACCAATGAAATACCGGGTGATCTCCCGCGCGAAAACATGCTATCTCTTCCCAACGTATAAAAAATAACTTCTTGCCTGTGCTTCGGTGCTCTTGAGATAAAGTTTCAACACTCAAGATAAAGTTCCTGTAATCCCGGTCGGCCATGTATTATTATAATATCCTCTCTATATATCCTAATTGTGCGAGAGATATACAACGATCTCGACCTCTCGGCTAGGAAACGCAAAGACCGGAAACAGCCGTCAAGAACAAACTCTTCACACATCAAGGAACAAGTACTAATACCTGTCAATTTGATTTCAATATCCAATATGTAGCCCTGTTCCCATGCATAACAGCAAGCACACGCGAGGCATTTCCTGGGACCTCTTTCTTCGAAAAGCAAAACAGTTTATCCTTCAAAAACAATTTAAGTGCCCTTAGCTGCCAATGTGTGTTGTTGTTCGTTCTTTGTTGTATGAAGTCTGTCGCTACATAATCAAGTGTTTCGCCTGGAGCTTGGGACCTTAAACCTAATTAGATTACTTTCAACGTAATACTTCACTTAAGGGGCCGACCATTTGACTTCTGAGGGGGGGGGGGGGGGGGTGGATGATTTTGAAAAAAAAAGTATCCTGCACGGCCCGAAGGGCCGAAAAAAATTTCCTGCACAGCATATTTGTCATAATCCTCAACTAATTTTACGAAATAAATATCCTACAATATCTTAGAGACGTAAAAAAAAATCTTGCAAAAAAAATCATCCACCCCCCCCCCCCCCCCCCCCCCCCCCCTCAAAAGTCAAATGGTTGGCCCCTAATCTTGTTGGAATTGATAATACGTCTATACGATCAAGATCACTCGGAATTGAGAGCTGAAGGAAATGATGAGCCAGAAGGAAATGATGAGCCAGACGGAAACGAGAAACGTAGGGAACGAGCCACTGGAGAACGACGACACAATGCCATTTTATATGAGGGAAAACTGAATATAAGCAATACAACATTTGGGGGTACCCATGCAATTTTTTCTACTACCGCTCAATTTATTTGTAAATTCCCGTTCACATGACGTCATCAAAATCCTAACTTCGAATATATGGACCTTATACAACTGTGCTTTTCAGACCAGTTACAGTTCCCCAATAGGAATCTTCACACCAAATGTATCGGCGCTGCAATTTCTGTGACGTGACACTAGTCACGCTACTTTAGGTATTGCTTTCTCGCCATATTTCAGGCAATTCTCCAGTTTCGAGCATTCGATGAAAGGCAAAATGCTAATCAAGTGCAACTTAATCATATTACCGTGTTGGAGTCCTTCCGAGGGACTCCAACATGGCGGCGCCATACGTTTTACTGTAAACGGTTTGCACATTTGTCGCTGGCTGTTCACATGAAAATAGAGTGCCCCTAGGGGCTAGGGACACCCTACCTAGAAGGGTTAAAGAAACCGCCGGTTCACATGGACTATTTTCGTTTGATAGGGGCACGCTACCTGATAGGGTCAAAAGATTGCGCCGGTTCACATGCGAGTTGTTGTCCCTAGCAGGGAGGGCTAACTCTAATTCCCTTTAATTCCCATTAGTCCTTTAAAAGATCCTCGACTTTTTCCGATGCCCAGCTAACTTTAATTCCCTTTAATTCCCATTAGTCCTTTAAAAGATCCTCGACTTTTTCCGATGCCCAGGAAAATTCTATGCCTTCTTTACACTGAATTTTGAGGGTGGCGCTTTTCATTTGCTGTTTTCCTCGAGGAGGAAGTTTGGTCACAACAGAATCTTCTATTCTGTCGATTGTTAGCGGCGATTCTGGAATCAACTGAATCAAGGCCTCTGAGAACTCGCCAGGACTCTCCGGTGGACTAGAGTCCTCAGATTCAGGATTTATCACCTTTTCCAGTTGATGTTTACGGAAATATTCCCCGGATTTATAGCATAAAGCGGCCATGCTGTATTTTCCGCTCACAATGTAACCCGAGAACCCTCAAACTTAGCCCTCCTAGCTAGGGTTATCATGGGTAGAAATTAAGGACAGTATGGCCGCCGCTCATCTACGAGCATGCACACTACGGGGTTTTAAATCATAATTCAAGATGGCGGTTGTATAGCAATTGTATGGGGAAAAATAGAAAATCAAAAGTTTCTCGTTTCAAGCTAAACTGGGCCAACCTCTATACATCCATGCCTGTTCATTGCAGCTTTATCGAGGGGCTCAGGATTGAGTTTACTTGTGTAAAACCGTAGTCGTCCGGCGTTTTTAGTTTTAAAAATGCAGATTTCCATCCTCAGGAATCCATATAATTATCGTAAAATGCTACAAGTGCAGTCAAAGTTTTCTCTTGTAGCCGTGCAACCGTAAATCTTGAACCAGCTCTATACATCTCGGGTTGTAGTTCGATAAACAAGGATCACATCCATGTACTTTTCAGCTCATAAAACCTTCAAATCGTTCGGCGTTTTCCCGAGAAAGTTTGAGCTTTTTACTTAGTAGTATAGACCAAATCGTAAAGGCGTGGTGGCTTAGCAAATTAGTACACCAAAGCGAGGCTTATTATGTAAACAGCTGGAAAGAAGGCATAGAAAAGTACCGCAAATTGAGTTTCCTCGTGTATTTTGTCTTTTTTAGAGAGTTTTAGGAAACTCTCTTTCGTATTAGCTGAATTTCAGTTTGCTACGTGTATAAGGAAGTAGCCAAGAAGACGAAAACGGTGAAGAAACACCAAAAATGCGCTTTCATCGATATTGAGTTTCACGAAATCATGTCGGGCGAAAATGGCGCCTCGATCTACAAAGCTTACTTCTCAAAATTCCCTGGAACAGAAGTCAAACTTGACAAACTAACAAAATACAATATAGCAAAATGTTGCCGTGTTGGAAAAGAACTAAAAGGACAACAGCAATGGGCTGCAAGTTTGTCAATCTAACGGTGATATCACGAGATTATGAGAATGGTAAGTTGATTTTGGAAATTCTATTAACTTAAAAGTACTTTCATCATCCATGAAAATTCTAAGCTTTTATAAAGATCTTGTTTTCAATTCATTAGTTAAATTTACAGTGTATTTCAGTTATTGAATTGTTGTATTTTTGTTGAGAAAATCGAAACCTCTAGATCAACATATTCCATTTGTTTTGTTCAAAGTTTCAGTCAGTAGTCTTAGAATAGCAAAATGAATATCAGTACCTCTGCTATGAGTTTCAGATAGGGATTCCACGCCTGTTTGACACTCAATAAAGTGTTCTATATGTTTGGTACCCAAGAAGGGGATTCTGGAATGCTTGGGACCCCCTGGATACACCACTGTGGGCACACCACAATTTTAGTTTTCCTTTTGTTTTATAGGTGATTATGGGAGGTGTGCTGTCAAGTTTTATTAGTGGCCTGCCCTATGTTTACCATCATGGAACTGAAAACATTTTAGGACTCTGGAAAGATGCAGAAAATGAGAGAGGAGAACAAATGTTTGATAATTATATTGGCAATATCAGTGGCGGATGCAGACCCTTAAGAAGGGGGACGGCTAATACAAAGGATATACTACAGAGTTCAGACCAGGGGGGTGGCTAATCTTAAAGTTTTTACAAGAAATATGAGAACAAGGGGGGTGGCTAGCCACCCTAATCACCCCCCTAGATCTGCCCTTGACAATATGTCATGTTGCAAACAAAGGCAATCTATTAATTGTGTGGTTCCTACCCACTTCGTTAACTATCTATTGACTCATAGAAAACTCGAACTCGAATCAAAACAAATCCCTGAATTATTGTCATGCGCATACATACCATAATATGGCTGTGCTGTTATCTAGAGTATGTAGCTGTTCTGTTCTTCGAAGAAAGGGGGTTTCGGTATGTGTGAGAGGGGGGGATTGAAGGCATGACTGTCGGAAATCTGGAATACAGCTGACTCTTGCCTCACAGCCAGCTTGCTAATGGGAGCACCCCAAGGGGGGTTCTGTCAAGTAAACTCATGACAGTAAGGGTCCAACAGAGCTTTTCTTGCCAACCCCAAAAAATTAACAGGCCCAAAATTTCATACACAAAAACATTCCTGAATACAGATTTTGTACCAAAAATATCTGATACATAGTTCCATTGTCATTAGTTTTTGAATGAATGGACTGTCATATTTGTGTTTAAGCCAAAAGATTATAATCTGTTGGACCCCCACCCCTGGAATAAAAGTGACATGTCAGTTTTACTATTAGTTAGTTTTACCATGTCTGGTTGTAAATGCCAACAACTGATGATTGGGTTGTTCTCCAGATGCCAGAAGTAGTATGATATCTGCATAATATTTTTCAATAATTTTTGGCATGACACAGTGAACAATGTGGGAGATATACAAATTCGCAAAGATATTCAGGGATTATAATAATTACAGCTTATAATATTTCTCTAAAATACTGTTCATTTGACTCTGTCACACTTAGAGAGGAAATTTAATCTTTTGAAATCGACCTACCGTAAACCTTTTTTTTCAAACACACTAACTTTGGCATCTTAATTAATTTGCTCAAATCTTAGCAATCCTTCACATCCGAATCCCATGAAATTTTCCAAACTGGTTCCTTTAAACTAACTTCCAATTTCATTTTTACATTTTGTGACAATAATTACTTTCGTGTTTTCTAGGTGACCGTCCTTTTTAAGCAGAAAAATGTCAGTAGAAAATTCAACACTCTTCAGATTCTATACATTGGGACATAAGCTTATACGAGAAATTAATTTGTAGTACGATTGCAGGGCCACTGTAGCAAGAAATATCAAAGAATTCGACTGAAAACATAAATTGAGAATGAGCTTGGAGTAGTACTGTTGGGGTTAAACTTTACTTTGGGCTTTTTGGGGAACTACGAGCTTTCGCTTATCCACCTGGAACTTCATAGATATCGCCAGCTTGACCAGTCTCAATGTGCATATTCTTTGCGTACATCGATTGTTTCCTTCTTCTTCTTTTTCGGTGTCATTCCACCACCAGTTGTTTAAATGATATTGTACGTAAAACAGAAGTTTGCTGATATTCCGTCCTGTTAATAGTTTACATCATTGAAATGACATATTTTCACTCGCCTTCTGTTCCTAGTTCCTTTTCCCATCAGATTTACATCTGTACCTGCTTTTTTACGCAGTTTTTTTAAAGTAAAATCTCTTCGCATCTCGACTTCCTCTCTTGGCAAAAAATTATCACATCTCCGAGCAGACTTTGTTCGCGGCCTTTTTCGAGCTTTTCCGTTACTCTTGTTTTTCTTTTTCACTTTCTTTCAGCAGTTTGTTCTTCTTTTTGTATGTTCTTGAAAGCACTTCATGTAATATTTCACGGTTCGGCAGAAATTGACCCGAAACTTGAGGCCCTTTCCGATCCACCGAACGTTTTAGAAGGTTTGCAAGTACAAAATGGCGGGGTTTTCATAATAAGCCTCGTTTTGATGCACGCATAAGGCGCGGTCTCTAAGTTTCCGATTTGGTCTATAGCTTCCAGTGTACCAGGTTTACAGCCATAATATTGCCGAAAACTAATTTTTTGGGGGAGAATTCTCTTCGCTTTCCCCGAGGATCGTTCTGTCGTCCATTTTGTCTCGATATACCGCGTAGGACTAGGCATAAACGATGCCTGGGCCTTTTTTCCCGTTGTCTGGGGTCCTGGGGGTACTTTTTTTCTCATTTTTTTATTACTATTTTTCAAAATATCACTGCTCATAGAATTCTATATTGTTAAGTGTTCTTCTCTTTGTATTTTCCATTACTTTGGCACGCAAGAAAAGCATTATTAGCTCTACAAACTGCATTTCTAGATTGCTAAACTACACAGGGAGCCCAAAAGTACATTCACGGGATACCTGTGTCTATTATTGCACATGCCCGAACTGCAGTTCCTGGCTAAATATGCTGTTGAAACCTGTCATTTTAGAGTTTCATGTGCTGTAAGTAACATCATGTCAGATGTTCCTTTGAAATTTCAGTCAGAGTTGGATTTTAAATTAAATCAAACACCGAAGGTGAGCCCGCGCGCCACTCATGCGATAATCCGCTGAAGTGTCCTCAATTTCTAGCCATGCCCTACTTGGTGCGTTCACATGGGCTTATGTAAACAAAAGTTCACCCCACTAGCTAGGGTTTCCCTACCCGATAGGTAGGGAAACCCTACCCCTAGGGGCACCCTATCTCGCATGTGAACCAAACCGTGTAATTCTTGGTTTTCACTTGTCACGTGACGAAATTTATTTCTCTAAGTTAACTTCTAAACACTGGATGCCTAATATAATTATATAGAATATACAAAATTATGTTTCCTTGGTAAATTTTAGGCCGATTGGTCACTTTCCGCGCGAGATATTAGCAAATGAATGTGCGCCATTTTGTACAGTAATTGTATGGAGCCGCCATGTTGGAGCCCCAGTAGAGGGGCTCCATAATGGCGGCCAATTAATCGGGTCTCCAAAACGACGCTATTTTCAATCCAAATTATAAGAATAGTATCAGCATGGTAAGGTATGAACTTTTATAACATACTGACGTGCCAAGAAGGTAAAAACGGTGCAAATCGAGTGAAATACGGCAAGTTCAAAATACGTGACTGGTGTTGCGTGACATAAATAGCTTTGGCGATATCTCGAGAACTACTTGGAGAATGTGCCGAAATTTCGTGTGACAAATCCCTGGATAGAGTTCTATTTATCACAGAAAGGACATATCTGTAGGTCTCTTGGTTTAGAAGTTAGCTTTTTGATGACGTCACATGAAAACCGAGAATACAAAGGAGAAGGGAAACCCTACTAGGTAAGGGCACGTACCCTCTCTCATGTGAACACAAAGCCACATGGAATTCTATGAATGATGTCGGCGAAAAGAATCGTGTTTTTGTTCGACGAAAAAATGAGACATTCGTAAAACCACTTTCTCCGAGGTTGTTTGGACTATTATGCTCGATTTGAACATCGGTTAGCAGAAATGACACTAGCTATGAGATACCCCGGCGTAGCATTGATGAAAGTTGATAATTGGTACCAATTGATGATCAATTGATATCGATTAATAAATTGATTATCAATTGGTATCAGCAATTGATAGCCAATTGATAACCAAAATCTCAGTGAGTGGAATTGATAATAATCGATAGTCAATTGATAATAATTGATAAACAATTGATAATAATTGAGGTAGTTTTCAGTGAAGGTTATAGACAGGTTTTACGTATAGTGCATGCAGAGCATGAAAATTATTTCATTGGATCGATCAATGTGTGAATAATGGTCATTGGAAATATCTCGGCCCACTGCTCGTGATAAATTTCACTCAAGAGTCAAGGGGATATTTGACCAATAATCGGCGGACAATATTCAATTTACTGATTAAAGTAAATCAATTAGAGCAGATTTCACATGACTGTCAACACTTGTTATGTAATTGCGATTGCTTTGCGTTCTCATTGGCTACTCGTTTTTTCTCAGCCAATCAAATTCTGTAGGAAATACAATTGCATAATTACTTAGTAATTGGTTCGGCTTGTGATTGGCTGAGAGAAAAGCCATTTAGGAGCAAGTGGTGATTTCTCTCGATTCTGATTGGCTAGTGATTGCTCAATTGCAATTGTTTTCACGACAGTCATGTGAAATCCGCTCTATTAGCAAATGGAATAGGCAATTGATAACAATTGATAAAGCTCCAAATCTGAGTGAGTATCAATTGGCTATCAATTGCTGATAACTTTTGATAATCAATTTACTGATTGATATCAATTGCCTATCAATTGCATCAATTGGAAATTGATTATCACTTTTAATCATTTAGTTACGCCGGGGAGATACGAAGGTTTTGTTTAAGGGGCCGACCATTTAACTTTTGAGGGGGGGGGGGGGGGGGGGGGGCTTTTTTGAAAAAAAATATCCTGCACATCAAAATGGTGACTAAAACCCTTCTTTTTATTGGAAAAAAAATTCTCACCGCTGAACAGAGGTAGAAAAAAAAAATATTGCACCGACAAAAAAGCCCCCCCCCCCCCCTCAAAAGTTAAATGGTCGGCCCCTAAAGCCTACTTTATCTCAGCACTCTCGAGATATATGGAAAAGCGGGAAAAGGTGTGAGCTACGCAATGCGCCGTGATTCGTTTTACTGAAGGGAGGAAGACCACTAGATTTTCAGCCACTAGATGTGATGTTTATTTTTCATCTCGTAAATTAAGTAAATTGGTTCATATACTTTTACCTGTGTTTTTGGCTATTTGTCGTATTGTTTGGCTTGCGCGGGATGAAGCAAGTCGTTCGAAAAAAAGACAGAAAACGCGAAAAAAGGATTTGACCTTCTTAGCTCAGAATCGAACACACTACTCTCACCTTACAAACAACAAGAGTTGACAATTAGATACGATATACATGAGCCAATTCTAGCTAACTTTTCAGAATCGAAGACTGTCTTTCCCTGCCCTCACAAGAAAAGGAACGCGCAGACCACACAAACGGCCGGAAATCGTGCCGTCACTGTGTCTGCGCGACCAAGAATATATAGAAATTATCGTGTTAAGAGGCACTCTCCCTAAGAGCGGTCCGGTGAATTTCGCTTCAGAAAATAAAATTCCTTCAAACTTGGTAGATTAAAAGGATTTGGTACACAACTTAAAAAACGGTATAGTTTTTTGCAAATATTTTTTTTCGGCTTTCCTACAGGCATGAATCCGACCTGGCCGAGCAGGCGGCTTTGACCACCGATTTCAAACCCAAAATTACCTGATATTTATGACCGCGGCGTATCAAAACTATTCGCCTTGGCGAATTTTTTTCTCTGCTATCTGCTTTATTTATCTTTCGACTTGAAAAGTACGAAATGTGACTTTAATTGATTGCTTTGCCGATAAGTTATAAGCCTTGAAAGCCCTCTCCCTGTACGGGTTGCGAAAGTGCGCTAAAATATAGTAAAACTCGGAAGCCGAATTCTCGTTTGTTTGACCAAAATTTAAATAAAATTTTACATCTATCTGAAGGTGGTAAGCGTATTTCTCAGGATCTAAAGTCAAACCTCCGGGTATGCCGCTGTACGCGAATCGGTGACAAGGTCAAGTTTGGTCAAGTTGGTGCGTTGTTTACACAAACAACACTTCGTAAGGCTTTTACTCAGTCTGTTAATTCCGGCTCCCGGCTCTTAAATTCGCCAAAACAGTTTCTTAAATCCAGTAAAAAGATAGTTGACAGTCCTGTGCAGGTTTTATTGAAAATAAAATCAAATTATCTGACAAACCGAGCTTGTGTTCTGCTGAGGTATTTTGCGGAGGAGGCCCCGCACAGTCGCTGAACACACGCGCCTTTTGTTACTTTTGCAAAGGCAAACATTTCTTGTACTTTTTGTCATGGAACATCAGGATGTACTATCTTGTATGTTCAGCAGTTTACTGGGGCAATTTATATCATTGAAGAATGCGCCAACGTATTTTCTTAGCATAGATTTGTAACGTAAGCTATCACGCAATTACAATGAATCAAGCTAAACTTTTCAAACCTTTCGACTTCTATATTTTTATTTCTTATTCTTTTGCGACAGTGATAGTAATGAACTTCCTTTATTCAAATTGCTTATTGCAATGGTTTGCAGTGAACTGTACATGGACAAATAAATCACAAGAACGCGCGGCTCTGGAGGAGGAAATTTGATATTTAGAACTATTTAGGCATTTGGTCGAAAATTCAATTGCGATCGGGTTTGTAATGGAGATTATTTTTGTACAATATTTTGCATATACACGATAGTTTTGCCATTTGTTAGAAGCATCTTAGAAGCGGTGAAGTATAGCTAAGGCATAACAAATTAGTCGTAAAGACGGATCAGTCATTCCTTACATTCACCTCTCAGTTTTTATGTAAGTGTGGCGGTCAGTGCTACATGTAGATCTGACTGTAGCGCACAGTAATCACATCATCAGAGGCGGATAATGTCAACAACGCTAAGCGAAACGGAGAGGATTGACAGGACTCAATATCTCGCAATCCAATTCCTCGATCCTACCAATTCTGAAAAAAGATATGCGTGCAAAAATTACGAGTTAGCCAAAACATGCTGCATAAACCACTATAGCTTGAAATAGTTTTCATCACGCGCGCGCTCGTTTGGGACCATGATTTTGCGCCTAATACAATTTCAAAATAAGTGTTAGAGGCACGCATCGGGGGAAAGGGGGACGTGGAAGTTTTTCGTGCTAGACGTTTTTTTATTCATCTTTGATGCGCTGCGAATTTTTTCCAATAATAGAGTGTACGACCCCCCTCCCCCCCTCTTAATAGTCAAACGGTCGGCCTCAATACCAAGAAACACTTATATCACGAAACATCTAATCCAAGTAATAATACATTGTAATCAAATCGCAGCCCCACCTTTCTCTGGAGATTTTCCCATACATTTACTGTATTTGCTGGAGGAAATTTGAAAAATTTCGTCCCCTGTTTTCACTATCCTCAATATCCGCCCGCCCCTCCCCGTCTCAAAAATTCCCGGATCCGCCCCTGTGGAAGGATTTTTTGCAAAAAAAAAAAATCCGCTTGACAGTTGGCCACGAAATTTCATTGCATTATATGTCGTGTTATTTCATTTTACTCGTGATGTGAATATCTCGCACTAAGGGACCAGTCATTATTTATCGCCTGGGGGTGAGGATGGGGGTTAGAGGATTTTGGGTAATACACTGTCAAAATGCAGTGATCCTCCCTCTATAAGTACAATGATTAACGTGATCCCCCTCGGAGCCATTAAACGTTTTCGTGATCCCCAAACTGTTTGGAACTGAACCAAACATACAGTGATTTGTCAAAGAAAATTATGTATTCAGCGGGCCATATCTCGGTTGCGCTGCAACTGGTTTGCCTCATTTTTGGTGTGTAGCTTTCATTCGATATGGCATTTCGAAATCAAGGGACAAATATTGCTCAATCGAAAATGTGTTATGAAATTTCAACAGTAAAAGATACCAATCTAGGTGTGGTCAACCAGAATGTTAACCCCTAAAAATGTCATTTTCAACATGGCTCTCGCTTCCAGCCACGATCGACAAGAGACAACGGCTGGGAATACATGCTACTGGCACTAGCGTCTCGTATCTTTGCTGCCAACACCCTAAAAGGTACCATTTTCTGGGAAACATAGCGTTTTTTCGTCTTATACCCTAAAAGATACCTTGAGCCTTAATTTCAACCCCTAAAAGATGACGAGAATCGCCGCCCGACGCAAATGGGAGTCCCCCCGGGGTAGATGAACATTCCGTATTTTGTGTGTAGTAAACAAAGCCTGTAGTTCATCATGTTTGCGCGCCTGCAATCAGGGGCGTAGGCCAGGGGTGGCTACGCCCCTTCAAATGACGAAATAGTTATTATTCGTCGCGTTTGCATGAAGTGGTCCAAATGCCCGGGGGGGGGGGGGGGGGGGGGGGGGGGACTCCCATATTTTTGACCGGGGATGATCGTCGTATCTTTTAGGGGTTAAAATCACGGGGCCTTGGTCTCTTTTAGGGGTGATCTTAATCTTCAATAAAATTAGGGAGATTGGTATCTTTTAGGGCCGAAAGTGTCCAAATTGTTTTCTCTCATGATGGTGCTTCTAAAAACCGTGTAAGAAAGAGAGATTACTCGATGAGAAGACGATAAATTAGAAACAAACACGGAAATTTCATGACGGGTATCTTTTACCTGTTACCTGTCTCCTTCAGGCCTACTTTGCACATAAGGCCTCATCTTTTAGGGTATCTTTTAGGGTAAGAAATTATTTGAGCCACGCCATGGCCCGCCATGTTTGGTATCTTTTAGGGGTGAAACTGAAAATTTCCGACGATCATCCCCGGTCAAAAAATATGGGAGTCCCCCGGGTCCAAATGACGAATTTCCTATACTTTTAACGTCAAACTCAAGTTTTGGTCTTCTTTCAAACATAGTGACTGCCTGCCATGCCTATCACTGCAGGGCATTTTTGTGAGAGCTTGTTTTAACTAAGCAAGATACACTTCTTGTTAACGTCGCGAGGGCAGTGTCTTCGTTGCGCGAGTTGTCACAACTATTAGATGCTATTCTTTATACCAAATTTTTATTATTGAGTGAATAGAAAATTTCTTGTGGTCCCCCCTATCAGGGCTTCAGGTTTCGAGAGATCTCCCTTTTCGCTCGGGCAAAAATGAAGTGATTCCCCCTAAAATCTTTTGCCAGGCGATATATAATGGCAGGTCCCTAAAGGAGGATTGAACATCCCTGAGCGCGCGCGCTAAAATTAATTCATCTTCTGAAATGCCCTCACACGGCCCAAATGACAACGCAGTTGCATTCATATACAGGGATATCAACTCGGTGTGCTGCCTCGACAATTTGAAAACCTAGAATACATTCGTTCTTCTGATCCTTCCATCCATTTTGACAAACTATGATTTTGCTAAACTGGCACGGGCCGTTGAATTATTCGCAAACGCACCGCTAATTTGCATATACAATAGTGTTCTCTTCATCGGAAAAGATTAACAAGTTCAGGTTTTGTTTGTCCATCGGCGTAACGCAGAATATCTCAGAAACATTTACAATTTGGGTAGGAAATCAGAAATAGACGAAAACTATATTTTTAAGTTTCGTTATTTCTTTCTATGTGAGATCTTTAAAGCGCCGCCGGGCGGCTATAAAACAAATTCTATTCTGTTCTGCGGTCCTGTACAAGAAAATACTTTTCTTAATCTTCGCAAATGCTATAAATTGCCCAGTAGACTACTAAACATACAGGATCAACTCTATCCAACCGACAAAAGGGTTAATAAATGTTTGCCTCTGCAAATGGTTTTTAACTCGTGGCTTGTTGCGTAGCAACAGCCAAAGAGTTATCGTGGTGACTCGATGTCACTCGCTCACTCACTCACTGGATCACTCCTACGTTAGCACAATATTAGCATAATTTATGCTGAAGTCATCCAACGGGACCCTCGAGTTGCGGGACCATACGAGCTATCTGCGGGACATGGCGTGACTAAAACTCAACCGAACTCCCTGTTACCTACATACCTTCGTCAACGTATATATAGGTCTCATTGGCAGTAAGTTTCTCCATGTGGGGTGTTACCTATCTTTGCAAAAAACTGGTTTGTTTCAATTCGGTACTTTTTTAGTCATCTCAAAGCCTACACTGTGTAAGGATTTTGATCCGAGCAAACCCAGGTGCAGGGGGTTACAAAACGTGGGAAAATGAAAAGTACACTACCAATGACGTCATTAGCGCATGCGCAAAGATCTAATTGGTTTAAAAACGTTACTGTCTAGTTATTTCAAAACCTACATTTAACGAGGACCTTCATGAAGCAAAGCCAACGTACTTAGTGCAGGGTTATGAATGCAGGGGTGTTTAATTCACATTTCCCAGAAATCCAAATCCCATTTTAGTGCATCATCTGCACACGAAAATAGGAACCCCATTCCCCCGAGGCAACTCAACAGCAAGAAGAAAATACAACGCGCGGGGGCAACAATTCGTGGTAAAAACAAGGACCAACGACCGACCTGCTCCCCCCTAAACCCCCTCTATACCACAGGGAACCCAAATCTAGCAATATATAGCGGGGGAGATCTGGGTTCTAGAATGCTTTTCCTTCTCTCTCGATGGTTCGTTCTATTCGCGGAAATTCGACTGATTATGATGGCTGTTTTCTCGAAATACCAAGAAGGAATAACCAAGTCAACACTCGTGAACTCATAAGCGATTTATCAAGTAGATCTGATCGTGTTTGCAGTTTGGATAAATACAGATAAACGTTCGCACCTCAGCAAGATAAGATCAAGCACGAGTCCTGCGATCAGGGTCAAACTTCCTTTGGGAGGTTTATGACGTTGGACTGTTTTGTCGCTTATAAAGCTACGGATAGCACTATTAGAAAATTACACAGAGACAGCAGAACAAAGGTAGGCATGATTTTCATTATCAAACATCGTATTGGATCAGCAATTTCGGGCATATTTTAGTATTACCATCTGGTAGCAAACAGATTTAACTGAATACAAGGATCATGAGCTTAGGCGCCCTGTGATACAATAAAAGGAAAATTACAGTGGCTTGAACATATGAATTTTATTTTCTCATGTTAAAAACAATGTTACTCTTGCTGTACTTGTCTCCTTGTCTCTCGAAAATAATACTCATATTTCTTCACGTCTCTATTTACATGTAATATCCTCTATAAAAATTACAGTGGTACCTCTATATTAAGCAGCCACCTTCAGGACCGAACCAAGTGCCGAAATGGAGGTACTTTGCTTAGGGACTGGTCATAAATTAGGGGGGAGGGCTGGTGCAAATATGGGAGGGCCTCTAATTTTCATGCAGGTGAAAAGGGAGGGGTCAACAAATTTGGTGCAAATGATAAAGAGAGGGTCATTATTCTTTTCGCAAATGTTGTTAGGGCAAGACAGGGCCGTCCCTGTAAAGTGGTTGTCATGGAAACATCAAATGTCAAAGTTTTGCTAGTACTAGAATTAACATTGATGTAAAGTTTTGTTGCTGTAGCTATTTTCGTTTATGAGATATTTGCAAAATACTTTTCTGTCCAGATCTGAAAACCTGAAAATTGGTTCAGTCAAAAAAATTGCTGTTCTTGGGATATAGTACATTTTTATGAGAATATCACAATTTACCCAGCTAACAGAGGGCTTCACAATTATTTGTTGTAAGTATATGTGCACATACAGTGGTACCTCTATTACAGCTGTTTCAGGTAGCACACGACCCAGCACGTTCAAAACATTTTTGGCAGTTGGGTTTTTCTGCGACATCAATCAAATCGCCTAGTGCAGTGAATTGGCTTCTGTCGCGACATGTCTCGCTAGGGAAGCCAAACAAATGCACTGGGGAGGGATTTGATTGGCTCACACGGATTGCATTGATTGACAATACAGAAAATCCAACTGCCAAACTCCAAGAATCTGACAACGGCGAAGTATATTTTTTGGGGTTTTAGAGGTCAAATATTTTTTTAACGACTAATTTCCAAAAGTTTTTTAAAGGAAAACAGCCACGAGTTTGCCTATGGCATGCCTTTGATTCTAGCGTTGTACTTGTTCAGCGACTGTGCGGGGTTTCCTCCGCAAAAGACTTCAGCAGAACACAAGCTCGGTTTGTCGGATAATTTGATCTTATTTTCAATAAAACCTGCACAGGACTTTCAAATACCTTGTTACTGGATTTAAGAAACTATTTTGGCAAATTTAAGAGCCGGGAGCCAGAATTAACAGACTGAGTAAAAGCCTTACGAAGTGTTGTTTGTGTAAACAACGCACCAACTTGACCAACTTGACCTTGTCACCGATTCGCGTACAGCGGCATACCCGGAGGTTTGACTTTAGATCCTGAGAAATACACTTACCACCTTCAGATAGATGTAAAATTTTATTTAAATTTTGGTCAAACAAACGAGAATTCGGCTTCCGAGTTTTACTATATTTTAGCGCACTTTCGCAACCCGAAAGGTTTGAAAAGTTTAGCTTGATTCATTGTAATTGCGTGATAGCTTACGTTACATCTATGCTAAGAAAATACGTTGGCGCATTCTTCAATGATATAAATTGCCCCAGTAAACTGCTGAACATACAAGATAGTACATCCTGATGTTCCATGACAAAAAGTACAAGAAATGTTTGCCTTTGCAAAAGTAACAAAAGGCGCGTGTGTTCAGCGACTGTGCGGGGTTTCCTCCGCAAAATACCTCAGCAGAACACAAGCTCGGTTTGTCAGATAATTTGATTTTATTTTCAATAAAACCTGCACAGGACTGTCAACTATCTTTTTTACTGGATTTAAGAAACTGTTTTGGCGAATTTAAGAGCCGGGAGCCGGAATTAACAGACTGAGTAAAGCCTTACGAAGTGTTGTTTGTGTAAACAACGCACCAACTTGACCAACTTGACCTTGTCACCGATTCGCGTACAGCGGCATACCCGGAGGTTTGACTTTAGATCCTGAGAAATACACTTACCACCTTCAGATAGATGTAAAATTTTATTTAAATTTTGGTCAAACAAACGAGAATTCGGCTTCCGAGTTTTACTATATTTTAGCGCACTTTCGCAACCCGTACAGGGAGAGGGCTTTCAAGGCTTATAACTTATCGGCAAAGCAATCAATTAAAGTCACATTTCGTACTTTTCAAGTCGAAAGATAAATAAAGCAGATAGCAGAGAAAAAAATTCGCCAAGGCGAATAGTTTTGATACGCCGCGGTCATAAATATTAGTCAGGTACACAGAAGCCCAAAACGTGACACCCGCGGGCATCTTTTTCTGATTTTTGGCAACATAGCTGGTTTTACTTATTCGAGTACGCTGATTTTGAAAATCGTTGTTGCCAAAGCTCATTTTTGTTTTAACATGGTGTTTTCGGTCATCATAAATGACGTCATGATCCATATATGGCAAAACACTATATTTGACGCTTAAGACACAAACAAATATTTAATAGCAAATGAAATACGCTAATTTTGAAAATAATTGAAAAAATAAATAAATTTGAACGTTATCTGCTGTTTAAGGTGTTAGAAGATGACGTCATCCTCCAAATATGGTAAAAAATCTGTTTTTTTTCGGATTGAAACTAGAAACTCGCTCTATTAATCAAATGAAGCATGCTGATTTCAAAAATTATCGCTAGAAATGACCATTTCGACGTCGACGTGCATTTAAGGTGATCATTATGAGATGACGTCATCTACCTTATATGGTAAAAAATCTATTTTTGCGGATTGAAACTAAAAACACGCACTATTCAGCAAATGAGGCACACTGAATTCGAAAATTATCACTAGAAATGACCATTTCGATGTTGACGTGCTTTTTAGGTCATCATTAGGGACTTTAAGATCCGACAACGCGATGTGGAAACAACGCGGCCGGAAGTGATATTTCACTGTAAGTGCAAAATGCGCATGCGCGTCGCGTTGCAGGTTTTTTGCGAGAACGCCAAAAGAGCCGAACTGAAGTCTTCTAGAAAACGTGAGTATTAGTCCGTGTTTTTTCACAGAAAAGTGCATCATTTCACCATCTTGTGTATTACAAATGGAAAGTTTTCCCATCTTCCATTTATAAGGGAAGATTTGAACCTCAAGACATTTAAGTTTTCACAATAAAAATCATTTTTCTCGCGGCATGTTTAGATCAACTCAAAGATCTCTGTCAAGATGGGCGAGGCGGCTCAGAAGGATAACACTGAACGTGAATCAAAGTGAGTAATCGTATCCTTAGAGAAAAGGAAAATGTTTTTATATATATTGAGAACCTTTATTAGTTTCTTTTGGGAGCCACAAATGCTTTTAAGCACTTAAAAGTGCTTTCTTCAGTGATTTGCAAGCAGTTGAGGGCAATTTTGTCTTTCTCGGCTTTTTTTTGTGTGTTTTGCTTTTAACTGGAATTATTTCATTATCCACATTAATCAGTCCAAAAAGGTGGGGAAGAAGGCTCTAAACTCTAGTATTTAGATTTACCGAAGGGAAGGCGTTCGAATTTTGTTTTAAAACCACGTTTCGGAAGCGACCAGGGCAAATAACCATTAAGAATTACTTAAGTAACTTACAGTCTTCAAACCTGTAAAACAAAATTTTGAGTAAATCTTTTTATAGTTTTCAATTTGTAGTCTCACTAGTTGTAAGTGTGCAGCCAGGGGCAATTGTAAAAGATCTAAACTTTAGGCAGTTACAACTAGTAGCAGCACATAGTTCCTGCAAGCAGAGGCTGCTTTTTACGTTTTCGTTTTCTTGTGATTTTCAACTTCACAAAGGTAGCTTCTAAACACAGAGCAAGACAGCAGCCTCTGCTAGCACGGAAAAGCAAATATTATGATATGCTTGGCTTTTCCATATTTCACAGATGTTTTGAATTATTATTTTCAGGCCCATTATGTACTGGACAGAATCCCACAACATAATATTCTGCAGAGAAGTCATATTGCAAACCCTTTTAAGTTCAAAAAATATTCCACACAAAGAAGCGCCATACATCAGCAAATTGCTCAAGTACTTAACAAATGCCCAAAACCCCTGTTAATGTTGACAGCAGAGCTGTGAGAGAACACATCGGGAATCTGATTAAGAAACAACAAAAAAAGATCAGGGCAGAGGAGAGGGCTTCAGGAATTTCCGGCACTGAGCCGAGTGAGTTGGATTCACTGATAGAGGAAATGATAGATCTTCAAAACAACACTGTGCCAGTGGACGAAGGCAAGAAGACTAAAGAACAAGAGGAGTAATCAAAAGGGGAAGATATCCGTAGAAAAGCCATGGAGAAGTTGTCTGAGACAAAAAAGAGAGAGGCTGAGGAGGGTACAGCAGAGGTTAAGCATAAGCGACAGAGAAGGTCAGGTGGGGAGGCCATGGAGTTTTTAAGGGAGAGAGCTGAGAAAGCCAATGCATTAAAGGAAGAAGAGCTAAGGCTTAAAAAGGAACAACAAGAACAACAAATGCTACAACAACAACAACAGTCAGACATTATGACACGTCTGCACTTGCAACAACAGCAGTTTCTACAGCAGCAACAACAACAACAGCAGCAACAACAGCAGCAACAAATGCTGCTGATGCAGCAAGTTTTAGGTATAATGAGCAAGCTGCAGAACAAGTAAACTTTTTAAATCTTCCATGCAGTTTCAGGCATGTTTAAGATATGTTTTGACATACACAGTCTGTAATGTTGATGAGCAAACCATTTATTTTATCTGCAAGAATCAGGTGTTTATCTGCTTATTATAGGTGTTCATTACACTGTAGTTGTACTTCATTTGCTTTAGCTGAGATAATCAACCAATGTTGGTGGATCAAGCCCAAAAAAATCAACAGTGGTATTCGAGTACAAGCATGTTAATGCATTACGCAAAAGTGCACAAACAATGTACATTTTTCCAACATGGCTAAGTCCTATCTTGAGATTCTTTTTATAATCTACAAATTTAAAGTACTCAATAATGTCACCAAATAACCATTCTACACTTGCCCTCACAGGGCTCATAGACTCATTGAAATCTTGCATTGGTCTTGTCAAAATACCCAGTCGAAAAGGGCACTGCAGGTGGATACGGATTGGGTAGGCAGGGTCACCATATATAGACATAGGCTGCCCACCAGGTGAGAATGCGAACCTTTCCAGGTCATCATAGAGGCCAGACATGTCCAGCATTCTTGCATCATGTCTACACCCCTCTAAAAATGGAGAAAACAACACATTATTTTAAATACTGCAATTGTATTTTGAATTCACTAGCTTCATGCATAGGAAACTACAACATAATATAATTTTAAGCTCTTAATAAAACTTCTTGGTGACTGTAGGGAATAGCTATTCTGACCATCAAATACATAAAAAACACCTGTTCTATAATTGATTTTTCTCAGAAGCTATCAAGCTATTAATTTTTGCCATTCGCAACTGCAATAGGAAGTGTACAGATTTTCTGTGGATTCCTTGGACTTCCAAACAAATTTTCAACACTTCTTATATGGGAAAGTTTATTTGACCTTGTGTGTGGGTTCCTGAATGTGTGGTTCCAGAAAATATCCATACTAGGGTGTTGAGAAGTGACCCCCCCCCCCTCTTACAAACACACACACCCCTCTAGAATTTCCGAAGACAAATACAGTATTTGTGGAAAAGATCAGGTAAACTGTCCCCCCACCCATCCAGAATTTCCAATCCCTTCCGTAGAGGGGTATGGATAATTTCTGGAACCACACAATCAGGATTAAAAATATAAACAGGCCATCAAAAAAATATTCTGACAGGCAGGCATTTATTGTTTTTTTCGAAGATGACTTGACTGTATACCTGCCAGTCTATGTAATTAGACTGTTTATCAAGCTACCATGATATTCTTAATCTTCTTGAATTTCAGTTTTCTAATAGTGATTCTTTGGATAAATTAATTAACACAAATTACTGGGGAACTCCCATAAAAACAGACACAGGTGCTCATCAGGAAAATATATTTAACTCTAACAGATACCAAATAGGGTGTGGTCAACAGCAATTTTACCCCTAAGATATATCAAATTGAATGTGGAAAAAAAATTAGCCCAAGAAATAGTAAATAAATAAAGTTTCAGTTACCTAATTTTATCCGTCCTTATGAAATTAGCATCAAGTTGGAACAATTTTTGTTTTCGCTGAGCACTCCTCTATTTTTATGGGGTGCACCCCTCTGCCTACAAAGCGTTCATCAATAAAATAGCCAAGTCTTCATTTTATTGAGCAGAAAGCTATATTTATACCCCTACACATGACTATAGTGTCCTAAAACTCAGGGTTTTTTTAAGCAAACTGTAGGGATGACAAGGCAAAAAAAGCGGAGAGATGAGGGAAACCTGGAACATGAGCAACAAAATATTTGTTGTTCAGCTTGAAATATATTTTTGTTGGTACCTGCCTATTTTCTGGAACTGCACCATTTTTCTCACAATTTTAATTTAAAAAAATCTAGAATTTTGACCAAAAATCTAGAATTTTGAAGTGATTTATAATAAAAAGCAGTTTTTCCTTGCCAGGCTGAACAGGTTCTCAAACTTTATATTTAGGGGTCTTTAAGACTTAAATGCCAAATTTCCAAACCGTAGGTTCTTTAAATCAGGTCCTTATTTGCAGTTTTGGTGAGCATAAAGTCAAACATCATGCATTCTCTTACCCACTGGCCCATAGAGGTGACCGATCAATCCATTTGGCAAAGCCATTGACTGGAATTTCAGCGCATGAACACGCTTGTGTCCATTATAAACGGCTCTCTGATTCACTCCAGGTCTTGAAATAGGACGTACAGTGCCATCCACAAACCCGAAACAGTTTTCCAAGGCAGCTCCTTTGTTGTGTATAACTCGAGCGTAGGTTTGCAGAAGGTAAGGTGACATGATAAAATGATTCCACTGAGTTATTCGGTGATGGTGAGCAGTGTACAACCACTCAGTTACTTCATTGCTTATGATGCTGAGTTCTGGTACTGATCTTCCGAAAATAGGAATCATATCAGACAGTCTGCAAGGATATGCATAACGCTTTAACATAATACAAAGCCCTTCAATCGCATCGCACACAGTTCCATTAGAGCATGTAAAAACGTCAGGCATTTGTAGAGCATCTCTCAGTAAGGGTATGTGCCTTTTCTCGAATCTAAAGTCTGCCTTACACTCGGCAGGGTCCTTGTCTTCTAGGGAAAATTCTTCGTAATCCCAATGTGGGAACGAGGGGTTTTGTGGTGTGTATTCCTCGTACAGCACGGCAAATTCGTCTTCATCTATTAAGTTTTCATCCAAAGAAAAGATTAGAGCTTCTTGTAATGCCTTGAACGAGTTTTTGCTCATCTTTAGAAGAGAAACTTGAAGATATCAGTTTGTTGTTGACAAACAGACCCGCGTTGAGTGATGAGTGAACTAAACTGCGAATTTCCCGCCACAAAGACGCGGTGCTCGACCCAAGCTCCTCGCGACCCTGGCGTTTTCCTGACACCGCGTCTTTCGGTTCTTAAAGTCCCTATTATTAGATGATATCGTCTTCCTTATACG
The DNA here is from genome assembly GCA_033964015.1 of Scolanthus callimorphus. Taxonomy (NCBI): domain Eukaryota; kingdom Metazoa; phylum Cnidaria; class Anthozoa; order Actiniaria; family Edwardsiidae; genus Scolanthus; species Scolanthus callimorphus. The sequence continues at coordinate 80,582 of JAWWUD010000122.1, read as the reverse complement.
GTAAAAAATCTATTTTTGCGGATTGAAACTAAAAACACACTCTATTTGTCTATTCACCAAGTGAAGCATACTGATTTCGAAAAGTATCACTAGAAATTACCATTTCGTTGTTGACGTCTTTTTAAAGTCTTCCTTATACGGGGAAGGGGAGGATACGATGTTAATTTTCTTTTAATTGCATCGTTTTTAATCTGTAAATAATAAAAAAATACATTTGTTTTTTTTTTCAGAAGTGCATAACCACAGAAGTGTCCATCTGTTGGTTCAATTCAATTCAATTCAATTTATTGCCATAAAGAAAGAAATACAAAAGCAGTACACAAAAAATAGAGGCGAGAGGGCCTCAAAAAACCACCAGGCTTGTGCGAGGAGGACCCGTCTTTACAGTTAAATAACTATACTAACATTCAAGCACGAAACAGACAAATAAAGATTACAAGAAAATTTAACGAGAAAGCAAAAAATTCAGTGAGTTTCTATTTAAATGATGATGGTATTACGCGCGCGCCGATATCTTAGGTGGAAAATTCTGTTTGGCGGTAGCACTATCAGCCGGGTGCAGTCGTTCAAGTTGCTCGGTATGCACATCTCTAGCGACCTGACATGGGCTGACCATTGCGACGTCATAATAAAGAAGGCAAACAAAAGGTTATTCGCCCTACGGGTGAAATGCGGTCTTGCTACAGACGAGCTTATTGCTGTATATCGCTCACTCGTGAGATCTGTTATTGAATATGCGTCTACTGCTTATGCCAACCTTCCCCTCTGTTTGTCTGACGCTTTGAGAGCGTTCAGAAGCGCGCTTTAAGGATTGTATTTCCTAACATTCAGTACGAGGAAGCTCTGTTGCTCGCAACCCTTTCCAACGCTGTATGAGAGGAGAAAACATGCGTGCCAGCGGTTCGTCTCCCGCATTAAACCGGGTACCCGCTATATCCCATCGCCTAGTTCACCACGAGTCAGGTTACAACCTTAGATCAAAAGTGCTTCCTATCAAAGGCCCGTTAACACCAATCGATTTAGAGGCTTTGTAACTGTAAAGTTTGCTGATTGCCTAAACTGAGTGTTGCTTATGCTATCTATTTACATTGTCACACTGCTGACTTCCCTGTAATTCAGTTAGTAAACTGCAAGAGGGTGAATTAAACTTATTATTATTATTATTATTGGAAACACAACACAGGAAACCACCGCACAATTCGGCGCGAAATGTGAAAAAGCAGACAGGAAAAGGTGGACGTGGAAAACGTCTCAGTTATTGCCGTTAGACGCGTAATACCGAGATGGACACTTCTGGCAGGACACGCACTTACAATGGTTAAGGGTGGTGCGTTCCTTACACTCCAAGGAAATGCAGCTTTAATTATTGATCGGTTTGCCCTGGTAACCGCAATCGGGTAACCAGAAGAAGCAAAGACGTTTGGTACGGACACTGGAAAATAGATGTGCTATTTGATCGCCACCGAAATCAAATTAGTAACACGGGCTCGCTCTATGAACCCTAACCCTGTAAGAAGAGTCATCGAAGGAAGGGCGTTATCGTTGCCTGTGAAATGGCAATCATTTCTTTCCCTAGGAGACAAAAAGGCGGACGTGGCGCGGTTTTTGTCAGAGGAGCTCATTGCGCACGCACCTGCTGACACTACGATTGTCACCGCTGGTGGGTGTTTAGATGGAAGAGTCGATGTTGTTGCGCTTAAAACTAGTTATTTAGAAATTCGTGTAAAAAGTGCTGTCTTGATGCAACCTTAACGCTTTCTAAGCTACTATAAATTAATTTCATCTGAGAGGGTTTTCCACAGCTTCTGGCCTCAAAACGTAAAAATGCACTGACCTGTAGCCGTCCTACAGAGCGGTATATGTAAGCGGTCCCTGTACCACGAAATGTTTAATATCTCTGAGTGGGGATCACGTTAATCATTGACTTATAGTGGGAGGATCACTGCATTTTTTCCGGTATTACCCAAAATGCTCTGACGATAAATAATCGAGGCGATTAATAATGACCTGTTCCTTAGCTTTGACAGAAGTAAGAAAAAGCATTTCTAAGCACTATTAAAAAGGATGAAAGAGACAATAGATCACTGGGACAAGAGACTATCTGACAGTTTATTTTAGAAAGTAGGGTCCCAAGGGTCATTTTTTTACCTACGACTGGGGGAGGGTCACAATTGTTTTGTTTGTTCAAGGGGAGGGTCCTAATTTATTTTAGCCTTGCTTAAACAATGGGAACCCCCGCTAAATAATGACACGTCCATATGACACCGTTTGGAGGGCGGTATCGTGCAGATGTACATCAGGCTGTGTTTGAAATACGCTGTAAATGCAGGAAATCCAAAGTGGTGGGTAAGCTTGTGTCGATGTATCAAAGCCGGCGATAACTATTACTGCTTTCATACATGTGATAGAACGTGAATTGATTTATACAACTGTTCACTGGAACACAAGAACAGACCCAAGAAAATCGAGACATTACGTTCCCTTGCGCTTGCGTCTAGAGTTAATCAAGTGAACGTAAGCGCAATGAAACTCATCAATGTTGATTTTAGGCTTGTGCTTGCGCTTGGGACGCTATGATTTACACTTGCGCGCTTGCGTCTGCGCTCATTGTAGCTCTTAAAATATGAAAGAATATAGTGAGAACATGAAACCACGCTTGTTTCATTTTGACAGTCCAAACTTTTACTTTACCGAATACGAAAGATGATGGAATGATGGAATGATGACCTTAAAAGCACGTCAACATCGAAATGGTCATTTCTAGTGATAATTTTCGAATTCAGTGTGCTTCGTTTGCTGAATAGTGCATGTTTTAAGTTTCAATCCGCAAAAATAGATTTTTTACCATATAAGGTAGATGACGTCATCTCATAATGATGACCATCAGCATGCTTCATTTGATTAATAGAGCGAGTTTCTAGTTTCAATCCGCAAAAATCGATGTTTTACCATATAAGGTAGATGATATCATCTAATAATGATGACCTTAAAAGCACGTCAACATCGAAATGGTCATTTCGAGTGATAATTTTCGAATTCAGTGTGCTTCATTTGCTGAATAGTGCGTGTTTTTAGTTTCAATCCGCAAAAATAGATTTTTTACCATATAAGGTAGATGACGTCATCTCATAATGATGACCTTATAATGCACGTCGACGTCGAAATGGTCATTTCTAGCGATAATTTTTGAAATCAGCATGCTTCATTTGATTAATAGAGCGAGTTTCTAGTTTCAATCCGAAAAAAACAGATTTTTTACCATATTGGAGGATGACGTCATCTTCTAAAACCTTAAACAGCAGATAACGTTGAAATTTATTTCTTTTTCAATTATTTGCTATTAAATATTTGTTTTTGTCTTAAGCGTCAAATATAGTGTTTTGCCATATATGGATCATGACGTCATTTATGATGACCGAAAACACCATGTTAAAACAAAAATGAGCTTTGGCAACAACGATTTTCAAAATCAGCGTACTCGAATTAGTAAAAGTAGCTATGTTGCCAAAAATCAGAAAAAGATGCCCGCGGGTGTCACGTTTTGGGCTTCTGTGTACCTGACTATATCAGGTAATTTTGGGTTTGAAATCGGTGGTCAAAGCCGCCTGCTCGGCCAGGTCGGATTCATGCCTGTAGGAAAGCCGAAAAAAAATATTTGCAAAAAACTATACCGTTTTTTTAAGTTGTGTACCAAACCCTTTTAATCTACCAAGTTTGAAGGAATTTTATTTTCTGAAGCGAAATTCACCGGACCGCTCTTAGGGAGACTGCCTCTTAATCCGTAGAAAATTTCTTTCGAGCGATGTACTGTAGAATACCGGCTAACATTCGGCATCTATCAAAAAATCTGGCATTTACAAGTGGATTCGTCATTATGTATATGAGCACCTGTGTCTCGACATCACCCACCCGTCCAGTGAGCATTCCACGATCTAGTGGCGTGAGCCATATCGCTTGTGAAACTCGCGAATATTGCAATGGCGGTGCTGTTCTTCTGGAAGTTTTTCAAGTTGTTCCTGATCTCGGCCCTACTATTAGCGCAACGATTTTTAGAAGAAGCTTTGAAGATTCTTGGCAGTGGACGAGAAGGAAATCGTGTACCTGTGCAAGAGACGGACGGTGTGCGACTATCAATAGAAGAAACGGGCGATCTACAGTATAATTACTGCAAAGGGTGAATATATTTTATATACTTTTTTGTTTTTGCTGGGTACGTGTTTATCGTTAAGGTTCTTGTAGCACCATGTTGGAATGTTTGAGAGTTTGGTTGCCATGTTGAGAGTATTTCAGTAGGAGGATCTTTTGTTCACAATTTCAGCTCATTGAGCTATGAATCGCTCATTTGATAATCCTTAGCCTACGTAGCTGGCGGTTTTGTGTGTTTTCCGAGACGATTTCATCGGCGGCGCGAGATGTTCAGGGGCACCCAACGATCATTTTCTGTAAAATATCTGTTCGGATGGCGCTACGAGAGCTGAAATGTTCGCTTCAGAATTTAAAGCTTAAACTTACGTAATAAATTATAAGATCCCCTGGATTTTTCGAATTGCACTAAAGGGTTAAATTTTACTAATTTTGGGGGGATTTTTGCCGTTAAAAAGGTCACCTAAAATTTTCGGATGGAGATTTTCCCCTGGCAATTTCGGAAGACTCGATTTCAATCCCTAAAATTTTCGCAACCCAAAACTTTCAGCAACGAAATCCGAACAGATATAAAATTTGTAGGGATTAAAAATACCCAGTTTACAGTCATTTGTATGCACAGTAACGACTTATGATGGTATTCTGAGCTGTTTTACGGCATTGACTCGTTGTGTGTCGAGATGTTCGATAATGGCCGCCCCGCAGGCTAGGTAGTCCTAATAAAGAGATCGACTCGTCCAGTCTACTCATTGTCATGAGCAATCTTCAGAATCAGACTGTTCGAGGGAGGTATAAAATTGCGTTCTGAATCATCAATGGAAGGCAGTGAATGGTACATACTAGTAAATGGTTGTTTCGGCTGCATGAATAATAGTTGCTTGCGATTCTGTAGCTGGAATGTGGAAGGGGTTTCAGCAAAGCTTGATGACGCGGAATTTTTAGCGTGTTTGCGAGGTTTTGATTTCATTTCGTTGGTGGAAACTTGGTTGCCTTCGGGTGCTGATTTGGTTCTGGAAGGTTTCTGCTCATATTCGAAATGTAGACGGCAATCTGAAAATGCTCGAAGGAATTCGGGAGGTATTTCCGTTTTAGTACGCTCATGTTTAAGAAAGGGAGTGAAATTTTTGGATAAAGACAGTAGTGATGAGTTCGTTTGGTGGATGTTGGATAAAACGTTTTTTAGTTTGGAGCGGGACATTTTTGTATGTTCGGTTTATATCCCACCTCAGAATTCTCCACGAGAGAAACGGCTTGCTCTTGATCATTTTGAAGGTCTTCAAGAAAGTATTTATAAATTCAGTGGTCGGGGAGATATTTTGCTTTGCGGAGATTTTAATGCAAGGATAGGATCCTTGTCCGATTCTGTTGGGGATCCGACCGATGTCTTCGATTCGTCTCGAAGTTTGTTTGAGCAACGAGTTTCAATGGATAATCAAGTTAATACATATGGCAAGTCTTTAGCTGAGTTATGCTGCGGAAATGAGCTTGTTATCTTGAATGGACGTAGTAAAGGTGACTATTTAGGACGTTTTACGTGCCACACGTATAACGGGGCTAGCGTTGTGGATTATGCCGTTGTTTCGTCGCGTCTTTTTCCTTCGGTGTGCACCTTGTCTGTTTCAGATGCTAGTATTTTTTCGCATCATTCATTTTTGTCTTTTTCTTTATCAATTGGCGGTTGGCAAAATGAGTCGCAAGTCTGTGTTTCTTTAAGTCCTGTTCCAGAAACGATCAGGTGGTCCAAGGAATGTATAAATAGTTTCAAAGACAAATTGCGATCCTCGAATGTTAAAGAAAAGATGAACAATTTACTTCTTTCGTTTGATAAAGACACAATGTGTGTGGACTCTCTTGTCAACGGTTTTTCCGACGAATTAGTTTCTTTGTCCTCTGACGTTTGTGCGGTTAAGCGACCAAGGGTTCGGAAGTCACATACTCGTTCCACGATTCAGAAAAAACAGTGGTTTAATAATAATTGTCATGTTTTGAGAAAAGAATTGCGTGCTGTGGGTTGTTTACTTTCTAAATATCCGGGCGAACCCTATTTACGGGACCGGTTTTTTAGTTTAAAGAAAGATTATAAGCGATTGACCAGACGTCTGAGGCGGCAATTTAATGATCTTTTGGACCAAATTCAATTGTTAGAGAATAATAACCCGAGGGATTTCTGGAAACTGGTCAATTCCGTTAAAGGCTCAATTTCTAAAGGGGTTTCTAATGATTTCCTCAGCGGATTGGTTTTCTTATTTTAAAGAGCTCAACACCTCCACGGTATCATCTGACACGACTTGCATGGAGGCGGAAGTTGTACGGAATTTTTCTGTTTGGGCTTCGTGTAGGAACAATATATTGGATGAGCCTATTTCAGAGAAAGAATTGCGTAGTTTGTCTGTTAAACTGAAGAGTAAGAAAGCTAGTGCACGGGATGTGATAAATAATGAGGTAATAAAGCTTGCGGTAGATAGTTTGGCTCCTTTTTTTGTTAGGCTTTTTAACATCGTGCTTTCGTGGGAATTTTTCCTGCAGTTTGGTCGGAAGGTTTGATTGTTCCTCTTCATAAGTCAGGTAATAGAATGGACCCTGGAAACTATAGGGGTATTTGTATCAGTAGTTGTTTGGGGAAGTTTTATACTTTAATCTTAAACTTCCGTTTCAATAGGTTTTTGGAAGAAAATGGCCTTATGAATGATAATCAGATAGGTTTCCGCAAGGGTTTTAGGACGTCTGACCATGTACTTGTATTGAAAGCTCTCTTAGATTCGTACAAGAAAAAGCATAAGCCGTTGTTTGCCTGTTTTATTGATTTTCGCAAAGCGTACGATAGTATTTGGCGAGACGGTTTGTTTTATAAGATTATACAGTGCGGTTGCAGTAAGAACTTTATAAAAATACTTTTAAGCATGTATTCTTCTGTTAAGGCGGCTGTGAAGTTGAATGAGGGTGTGACTCCATTTTTTCGATCCGAAATTGGCGTGAAACAAGGTTGTAATCTTAGTCCTACGCTTTTTAATTTGTTTGTCAATGATATCCCTGGCATATTTGATGCTTCTTGTTCTCCGGTATCTCTGGCTGGTTTTGATTTAGTTGCTTACTTTATGCGGATGATTTAGTCATTTTATCTGAATCGGAGTCGGGTCTTCAGCGTTGTCTCGATAGATTGGCTATTTACACAAAGCACTGGAAGTTAAGCGTTAACATGAAAAAATCGAAAGTGTTAGTTTTTGGCACGCGTGCTCAGAGGTGCCCATACTTGTTCTCTCGTTGGTCTTTCAGTGGCCAGGTTTTAGAGTGCGTAGAACATTATACCTATCTTGGTATTGTGTTTCATTTTTCTGGTAGTTTTAATTTTGCACGGAAGTGCCTATATAATAAAGCTTTAAGGGCATATCATGGTCTTTTTGCCCATTTCACCAATGTTGAGAAAATTCCGGTGAAGGTGATGTTGAAATTATTTTCTTCGCTTGTGTCTCCCGTGCTATTATATGGTTGTGAGGTCTGGGGTGCTTACATGTTAGGCAGGTTATCTTCTTTGGAGATGTTTAAGCAGAAACTTTCTCTGTTTTAGGTGACATAGAGAGGTTGCATCTAAAATTTTGTAAGAGGATTTTAGGCATACATTTAAAGTCTACGAATATGGCTGTGTATGCAGAATTAGGTAGGGTACCCCTGATAGTTCAAATCGGTTGTACTATTGTCAGGTATTGGTTACGGATAACAAATCCTATTTTCCGGGACAGTCTCGTCGGAAAAGCGGCTTCTTGGTGTGTGTCATCAAACTTTCGTGGGGTTGCTTTTTCTAATTTCCTCTTGGCTTTGTGTGGTTTTGGATCTTTAGATAGTATTGCAATTCCTTTTGAACAGATTAAGGATGTGTCCAAACAGATTAAAACACAATTATATGATATGTTTTGCGAGCACTGGAGGACTAACGTACGTCAAGGGACCGGTGGAAAATTAAGGCTGTTTAGATCTTTGAAGTCTAACCTGGGCTTTGAGAAATATTTAGTCTCGGTACTAATTTTCGACATCGTCAAGCAGTTTCGAAACTGCGTTTATCCGCACATAGATTACCAGTGGAAGTTGGCAGATATGCTAATATTGATTATAACTCTAGGAAATGTTCATTCTGCAATCTTAATGAAATTGGAGATGAGACGCATTATTTGATGTATTGTAACCATGCGTCTTTTGTTCATCTAAGAGAATTATTTTTGACTGACATTTTGCAACTGAATGTTTCCTTTGGCCAACTAGGTTTGCGTAATCTATGCGTTTACTTATTGTCGATGTGTGACGAGTCTGTCGTAAAGGTAACTGCCAAATTTTGTTTTGATATTCTCGAGCGTTTTAATGTGATGGTTCGAGATGCTGAAGAATCTAATGAGTCTCATTAAGTCTTATGTAATTGTTTTTCTTTTCTACCTATATATTTGTTAGTGTATCCTATATGCCGTGTAATTGGTATTTTATGGAATAAAGAATTATTATTATTATTGTAAAGTTGATATCTCAATTCTAAAGCGTGTGTGGTGCGCGCGGCATTCAATATAGAGCAACATGTGAGCTAATAAGAGCTTTTCCAGCCCCAATCAAGTCACAAATTTATAAAAGCTGCAACTAGCCTAAAAACGGCCAATACTTCACTTATCTTGGGATATTCTTTGCTCCACTGAGCAGCCTGATTCTCTATGTTGCTATGCAACATGTGCCTAAATGTAAACACATTGCATCAGAATTTCCGTGTATGTAACTGGCGTATGCGGTCGCTGCTTTTATTATCTAAATGCCGGAAGGTAGGGTGTTATCCGGACAATATTATGTCAAGCACACGCTAATCAGGACAGAAGGGGTGATGGAATTAGTGTTTCGTGTATTTACCGAAAAAACGCCCGTGCTCTATTGATGCCACTATTTGTATTAAACAGGCAAATTACATTAATTGGAATGAGAAGGAGACGAAGGCGACAAACCCGGCGGGTACTTTTACTGCAAGAACTCTAGCTTTCGTTCGACATCAAGAGCTTATCATGGTTTGTCAATCATGGGCTTGTCAACTCAAACTGACCTATCAGTCTTAAACCTATTGAAGGCTATGAAGAAACTAAAGCAGTCATTGGAAAAAATGCGGCTGGCTCACTGAATACATGTTTAGACAGTTAGTAGCAGAACGCTGTGAGTCAGAATGTTTGTATTTCTGTTAGAAAAATAGAATAGAATAGCCCCAGGAAATCCATGTATACCTGTTTACAAGAACCCTTAATCTAAAAAATAACCAACGTCAGAGTGCGCCCATAGAGCGGATTTCATTATGACTGCAGTGAAACCAATCGCAAAGTAATTACACCAAATCTGAATAAAACATATAGGAGTATATTACAAAGTAATTGCGAATTACTCACGACAGTCATCTGAAATCCACTCTATGTGATTCTTGTCACTTGAGATAAACTAACAGTCAAGTTAGGATTCCAGCTGTTGGATTGCAGTTACAGTCGCGTTTTCCATTGCATAGCCTGTGTACATCCGCTACTAATCCTCTTGTAGGTTAGTAGCGGATGTACACAGGCTACGTTTTTCAAAGACGGAATAAGCTAATTTCATTTCATTACCTCAGTTTGCTTAGTCCCAAGGGTGACATCTTAATAAATGGGAAAATTATCGGAAACTGTCGGCTGAAATGACCTTTATATATGATACCATAGAAAGGGCTCGCCGGAAAAAGCACAATCGAACCAAGTTTAACCACACCAATTTACCTCATAACAGTTTCCAAAGAGAGGGGAAACGGAAAATGAGGCCATAATAATCACATTAAAGGACGGCAGTCTAGGCATTCAATGCTTAATTCATGCTCACTGCGCGCGAGTGGAAATGACGCTATTTTGTTGAGTGTTCGGAAAACGAAGACCCGGAAAACGAAGATCGAAGACCGAAGACCCTACGGAAAACGAAGACCCAAAAACGAAGACCTCTACCATTGCTTCACAGAAATGATTATACAACATGGAGAGTCTAATAAATAGACATGAGTGTTATTTTTAATTAAGGGTCTGCGTTTTCCGAAAGCAGAAAGCGAAGACCCCCATAAAAATAGCGTATTTTTCATCAGTCTTTCTCAAAACCACTGCTAAGCTATCTTATTTACACATAGAGTCCCAGTAGTCCCGCTGCTACGTAAAATACATGAGAACTATTTGAAAAAAATTCAGGGTCTTCGTTTTCCGAAAGCGGAAAACGAAGACCCCAATGAAAAAAGCGTATTTTTCATCAACCTTTGTCAAAACCACCGCTAAGCTATCTAACTAACACACAGAGTCCCAGTAGTCTCGCTTTCACTTAAAATACATGAGAATTATTGAAAAAAAATTCAGGGTCTTCGTTTTCCGAAAGCGGAAAACGAAGACCCCGATGAAAAAAGCGTATTTTTCATCAACCTTTGTCAAAACCACCGCTAAGCTATCTAACTAACACACAGAGTCCTAGTAGTCTCTCTTCTACTTAAAATACATGAGAATTATTGAAAAAAATTCAGGGTCTTCGTTTTCCGCTTTCGGAAAACGAAGACCCCAATGAAAAAAGCGTATTTTTCATCAACCTTTGTTAAAACCGCCGTTAAGCTATCTAACTAACACAGAGAGTCCCAGTAGTCTCGCTTTCACTTAAAATATATGAGAATTATTTAAAAAAATTCAGGGTCTTCGTTTTCCGCTTTCGGAAAACGAAGACCCCAATGAAAAAAGCGTATTTTTCATCAACCTTTGTCAAAACCACCGCTAAGCTATCTAACTAACACACAGAGTCCTAGTAGTCTCTCTTCTACTTAAAATACATGAGAATTATTGAAAAAAATTCAGGGTCTTCGTTTCCGAAAGCGGAAAACGAAGACCCCGATGAAAAAAGCGTATTTTTCATCAACCTTTGTCAAAACCACCGCTAAGCTATCTAACTAACACACAGAGTCCTAGTAGTCTCTCTTCTACTTAAAATACATGAGAATTATTTAAAAAAATTCAGGGTCTTCGTTTTCCGCTTTCGGAAAACGAAGACCCCAATGAAAAAAGCGTATTTTTCATCAACCTTTGTCAAAACCACCGCTAAGCTATCTAACTAACACACAGAGTCCCAGTAGTCTCGCTTTCACTTAAAATACATGAGAATTATTGAAAAAAATTCAGGGTTTTCGTTTTCCCAAAGCGGAAAACGAAGACCCCGATGAAAAAAGCGTATTTTTCATCAACCTTTGTCAAAACCACCGCTAAGCTATCTAACTAACACACAGAGTCCAAGTAGTCTCTCTTCTACTTAAAATACATGAGAATTATTGAAAAAAATTCAGGGTCTTCTACTGGGACACTGTGTGTTAGTTAGATAACTTTAGCGGTGGTTTTGACAAAGGTTGATGAAAAATACGCTTTTTTCATCGGGGTCTTCGTTTTCCGCTTTCGGAAAACGAAGACCCCAATGAAAAAAGCGTATTTTTCATCAACCTTTGTTAAAACCACCGCTAAGCTATCTAACTAACACAGAGAGTCCCAGTAGTCTCGCTTTCACTTAAAATATATGAGAATTATTGGAAAAAATTCGGGGTCTTCGTTTTCCGCTTTCGGAAAACTAAGACCCCAATGAAAAAAGCGTATTTTTCCTCAATCTTTGTCAAAACCACCGCTAAGCTATCTAACTAACACAAAGAGTCCCAGTAGTCCCGTTGATACTTTAAATACTTGAGAATTCTTGATTGCATATATTCCATCAACTTTTCTCAGAAACCGCTAAGCTATCTGACTAGCACATAGAGTCCGAGTAGTAGTCCCGCTAATTATTGAAAAAAATCTTCGTTTTCAAAAAATATGAAGGTTTGCTCAAACTAAAATCCGTACGATTCGATACTTGTAGGCGACATTTTGCGCTTTATGTTTGTGCCAATCCCCAAAACATCGGAAACAAATGTTGTTTTTAGTTGGGACGATTAAAACTGAAGCCCACCCAGCTTTTGTTTGATAATGTAGTGCTTTTAGTGGATATGATGTTATCGGATCCGCAACACGCAATTGAATTGAAGATGGCTTTCGGAAAACGAAGACCCCAATGAAAAAAGCGTATCTTTCCTCAACCTTTGTCAAAACCACCGCTAAGCTATCTAACTAACACACAGAGTCCTAGTAGTCTCTCTTCTACTTAAAATACATGAGAATTATTTAAAAAAAATCAGGGTCTTCGTTTTCCGCTTTCGGAAAACGAAGACCCCAATGAAAAAAGCGTATTTTTCATCAACCTTTGTCAAAACCACCGCTAAGCTATCTAACTAACACACAGAGTCCCAGTAGTCTCGCTTTCACTTAAAATACATGAGAATTATTGAAAAAAATTCAGGGTCTTCGTTTTCCGAAAGCGGAAAACGAAGACCCCGATGAAAAAAGCGTATTTTTCATCAACCTTTGTCAAAACCACCGCTAAGCTATCTAACTAACACACAGAGTCCAAGTAGTCTCTCTTCTACTTAAAATACATGAGAATTATTTAAAAAAATTCAGGGTCTTCGTTTTCCGCTTTCGGAAAACGAAGACCCCAATGAAAAAAGCGTATTTTTCATCAACCTTTGTTAAAACCACCGCTAAGCTATCTAACTAACACACAGAGTCCTAGTAGTCTCCCTTCTACTTAAAATACATGAGAATTATTGAAAAAATTTCAGGGTCTCCGTTTTCCGCTTTCGGAAAACGAAGACCCCAATGAAAAAAGCGTATTTTTCCTCAATCTTTGTCAAACCACCGCTAAGCTATCTAACTAACACAAAGAGTCCCAGTAGTCCCGTTGCTACTTTAAATACATGAGAATTCTTGATTGCATATATTCCATCAACTTTTCTCAGAAACCGCTAAGCTATCTGACTAGCACATAGAGTCCGAGTAGTAGTCCCGCTAATTATTGAAAAAAATCTTCGTTTTCAAAAAATATGAAGGTTTGCTCAAACTAAAATCCGTACGATTCGATACTTGTAGGCGACATTTTGCGCTTTATGTTTGTGCCAATCCCCAAAACATCGGAAACAAATGTTGTTTTTAGTTGGGACGATTAAAACTGAAGCCCACCCAGCTTTTGTTTGATAATGTAGTGCTTTTAGTGGATATGATGTTATCGGATCCGCAACACGCAATTGAATTGAAGATGGCTTGAGAATATTGTTTTACAAAGAGGACTGTTGCAACTTGCGCAAGAAAAATATATAGCAGCCATCGTGATTCAATGCTAATATCATGTTAATTGTCCTTATCTTATCATAAATATTGAGAGGCCAGAAATAATTTTCTTTTCGTCTGAGGGAGGCGAAAGAGAATGAGAAATGTACTCTGCGTGTAGCATGCTTTTCAGAAAGTTTGATGAAAAATACGCTTTTTCTTTCCGCTTTCGGAAAACGAAGACCCTGAATTTTTTTCAATAATTCTCATGTATTTTAAGTAGAAGCGAGACTACTGGGACACTATGTGTTAGTTAGATAGCTCATCGGTGGTTTTGAGAAAGTTTGATGAAAAATACGCTTTTTTCATCGGGGTCTTCGTTTTCCGCTTTCGAAAGCGGAAAACGAAGACCCCGATGAAAAAAGCGTATTTTTCATCAACCTTTGTCAAAACCACCGCTAAAGTTATCTAACTAACACACAGTGTCCCAGTAGTCTCGCTTTCACTTAAAATACATGAGAATTATTGAAAAAAATTCCGGGTCTTCGTTTTCCGCTTTCGGAAAACGAAGACCCCAATGAAAAAAGCGTATTTTTCCTCAACCTTTGTCAAAACCACCGCTGAGCTATCTAACTAACACACAGAGTCCTAGTAGTCTCTCTTCTACTTAAAATACATGAGAATTATTTCAAAAAATTCAGGGTCTTCGTTTTCCGCTTTCGGAAAACGAAGACCCCAATGAAAAAAGCGTATTTTTCATCAACCTTTGTCAAAACCACCGCTAAGCTATCTAACTAACACACAGAGTCCCAGTAGTCTCGCTTTCACTTAAAATACATGAGAATTATTGAAAAAATTCAGGGTCTTCGTTTTCCGAAAGCGGAAAACGAAGACCCCGATGAAAAAAGCGTATTTTTCATCAACCTTTGTCAAAACCACCGCTAAGCTATCTAACTAACACACAGAGTCCAAGTAGTCTCTCTTCTACTTAAAATACATGAGAATTATTTAAAAAAATTCAGGGTCTTCGTTTTCCGCTTTCGGAAAAGGAAGACCCCAATGAAAAAGCGTATTTTTCATCAACCTTTGATAAAACCACCGCTAAGCTATCTAACTAACACAGAGAGTCCCAGTAGTCTCGCTTTCACTTAAAATATATGAGAATTATTGGAAAAAATTCGGGGTCTTCGTTTTCCGCTTTCGGAAAACGAAGACCCCAATGAAAAAAGCGTATTTTTCCTCAACCTTTGTCAAAACCACCGCTAAGCTATCTAACTAACACACAGAGTCCTAGTAGTCTCTCTTCTACTTAAAATACATGAGAATTATTGAAAAAAATTCAGGGTCTCCGTTTTCCGCTTTCGGAAAACGAAGACCCCAATGAAAAAAGCGTATTTTTCCTCAATCTTTGTCAAAACCACCGCTAAGCTATCTAACTAACACAAAGAGTCCCAGTAGTCCCGTTGCTACTTTAAATACATGAGAATTCTTGATTGCATATATTCCATCAACTTTTCTCAGAAACCGCTAAGCTATCTGACTAGCACATAGAGTCCGAGTAGTAGTCCCGCTAATTATTGAAAAAAATCTTCGTTTTCAAAAATATGAAGGTTTGCTCAAACTAAAATCCGTACGATTCGATACTTGTAGGCGACATTTTGCGCTTTATGTTTGTGCCAATCCCCAAAACATCGGAAACAAATGTTGTTTTTAGTTGGGACGATTAAAACTGAAGCCCACCCAGCTTTTGTTTGATAATGTAGTGCTTTTAGTGGATATGATGTTATCGGATCCGCAACACGCAATTGAATTGAAGATGGCTTGAGAATATTGTTTTACAAAGAGGACTGTTGCAACTTGCGCAAGAAAAATATATAGCAGCCATCGTGAATTCAATGCTAATATCATGTTAATTGTCCTTATCTTATCATAAATATTGAGAGGCCAGAAATAATTTTCTTTTCGTCTGAGGGAGGCGAAAGAGAATGAGAAATGTACTCTGCGTGTAGCATGCTTTTCAGAAAGTTTGATGAAAAATACGCTTTTTCTTTCCGCTTTCGGAAAACGAAGACCTGATTTTTTTTCAATAATTCTCATGTATTTTAAGTAGAAGCGAGACTACTGGGACACTATGTGTTAGTTAGATAGCTTATCGGTGGTTTTGAGAAAGTTTGATGAAAAATACGCTTTTTTCATCGGGGTCTTCGTTTTCCGCTTTCGGAAAACGAAGACCCCAATGAAAAAAGCGTATTTTTCATCAACCTTTGTTAAAACCACCGCTAAGCTATCTAACTAACACAGAGAGTCCCAGTAGTCTCGCTTTCACTTAAAATATATGAGAATTATTGGAAAAAATTCGGGGTCTTCGTTTCCGCTTTCGGAAAACGAAGACCCCAATGAAAAAAGCGTATTTTTCCTCAACCTTTGTCAAAACCACCGCTAAGCTATCTAACTAACACACAGAGTCCTAGTAGTCTCTCTTCTACTTAAAATACATGAGAATTATTGAAAAAAATTCAGGGTCTCCGTTTTCCGCTTTCGGAAAACGAAGACCCCAATGAAAAAAGCGTATTTTTCCTCAATCTTTGTCAAAACCACCGCTAAGCTATCTAACTAACACAAAGAGTCCCAGTAGTCCCGTTGCTACTTTAAATACATGAGAATTCTTGATTGCATATATTCCATCAACTTTTCTCAGAAACCGCTAAGCTATCTGACTAGCACATAGAGTCCGAGTAGTAGTCCCGCTAATTATTGAAAAAAATCTTCGTTTTCAAAAAATATGAAGGTTTGCTCAAACTAAAATCCGTACGATTCGATACTTGTAGGCGACATTTTGCGCTTTATGTTTGTGCCAATCCCCAAAACATCGGAAACAAATGTTGTTTTTAGTTGGGACGATTAAAACTGAAGCCCACCCAGCTTTTGTTTGATAATGTAGTGCTTTTAGTGGATATGATGTTATCGGATCCGCAACACGCAATTGAATTGAAGATGGCTTTCGGAAAACGAAGACCCCAATGAAAAAAGCGTATCTTTCCTCAACCTTTGTCAAAACCACCGCTAAGCTATTTAACTAACACACAGAGTCCTAGTAGTCTCTCTTCTACTTAAAATACATGAGAATTATTTAAAAAAATTCAGGGTCTTCGTTTTCCGCTTTCGGAAAACGAAGACCCCAATGAAAAAAGCGTATTTTTCATCAACCTTTGTCAAAACCACCGCTAAGCTATCTAACTAACACACAGAGTCCCAGTAGTCTCGCTTTCACTTAAAATACATGAGAATTATTGAAAAAAATTCAGGGTCTTCGTTTTCCGAAAGCGGAAAACGAAGACCCCGATGAAAAAAGCGTATTTTTCATCAACCTTTGTCAAAACCACCGCTAAGCTATCTAACTAACACACAGAGTCCAAGTAGTCTCTCTTCTACTTAAAATACATGAGAATTATTTAAAAAATTCAGGGTCTTCGTTTTCCGCTTTCGGAAAGCGAAGACCCCAATGAAAAAAGCGTATTTTTCATCAACCTTTGTTAAAACCACCGCTAAGCTATCTAACTAACACACAGAGTCCTAGTAGTCTCTCTTCTACTTAAAATACATGAGAATTATTGAAAAAATTTCAGGGTCTCCGTTTTCCGCTTTCGGAAAACGAAGACCCCAATGAAAAAAGCGTATTTTTCCTCAATCTTTGTCAAAACCACCGCTAAGCTATCTAACTAACACAAAGAGTCCCAGTAGTCCCGTTGCTACTTTAAATACATGAGAATTCTTGATTGCATATATTCCATCAACTTTTCTCAGAAACCGCTAAGCTATCTGACTAGCACATAGAGTCCGAGTAGTAGTCCCGCTAATTATTGAAAAAAATCTTCGTTTTCAAAAAATATGAAGGTTTGCTCAAACTAAAATCCGTACGATTCGATACTTGTAGGCGACATTTTGCGCTTTATGTTTGTGCCAATCCCAAAACATCGGAAACAAATGTTGTTTTTAGTTGGGACGATTAAAACTGAAGCCCACCCAGCTTTTGTTTGATAATGTAGTGCTTTTAGTGGATATGATGTTATCGGATCCGCAACACGCAATTGAATTGAAGATGGCTTGAGAATATTGTTTTACAAAGAGGACTGTTGCAACTTGCGCAAGAAAAATATATAGCAGCCATCGTGATTCAATGCTAATATCATGTTAATTGTCCTTATCTTATCATAAATATTGAGAGGCCAGAAATAATTTTCTTTTCGTCTGAGGGAGGCGAAAGAGAATGAGAAATGTACTCTGCGTGTAGCATGCTTTTCAGAAAGTTTGATGAAAAATACGCTTTTTCTTTCCGCTTTCGGAAAACGAAGACCCTGAATTTTTTTCAATAATTCTCATGTATTTTAAGTAGAAGCGAGACTACTGGGACACTATGTGTTAGTTAGATAGCTCATCGGTGGTTTTGAGAAAGTTTGATGAAAAATACGCTTTTTTCATCGGGGTCTTCGTTTTCCGCTTTCGAAAGCGGAAAACGAAGACCCCGATGAAAAAAGCGTATTTTTCATCAACCTTTGTCAAAACCACCGCTAAAGTTATCTAACTAACACACAGTGTCCCAGTAGTCTCGCTTTCACTTAAAATACATGAGAATTATTGAAAAAAATTCCGGGTCTTCGTTTTCCGCTTTCGGAAAACGAAGACCCCAATGAAAAAAGCGTATTTTTCCTCAACCTTTGTCAAAACCACCGCTGAGCTATCTAACTAACACACAGAGTCCTAGTAGTCTCTCTTCTACTTAAAATACATGAGAATTATTTCAAAAAATTCAGGGTCTTCGTTTTCCGCTTTCGGAAAACGAAGACCCCAATGAAAAAAGCGTATTTTTCATCAACCTTTGTCAAAACCACCGCTAAGCTATCTAACTAACACACAGAGTCCCAGTAGTCTCGCTTTCACTTAAAATACATGAGAATTATTGAAAAAAATTCAGGGTCTTCGTTTTCCGAAAGCGGAAAACGAAGACCCCGATGAAAAAAGCGTATTTTTCATCAACCTTTGTCAAAACCACCGCTAAGCTATCTAACTAACACACAGAGTCCAAGTAGTCTCTCTTCTACTTAAAATACATGAGAATTATTTAAAAAATTCAGGGTCTTCGTTTTCCGCTTTCGGAAAAGGAAGACCCCAATGAAAAAGCGTATTTTTCATCAACCTTTGATAAAACCACCGCTAAGCTATCTAACTAACACAGAGAGTCCCAGTAGTCTCGCTTTCACTTAAAATATATGAGAATTATTGGAAAAAATTCGGGGTCTTCGTTTTCCGCTTTCGGAAAACGAAGACCCCAATGAAAAAAGCGTATTTTTCCTCAACCTTTGTCAAAACCACCGCTAAGCTATCTAACTAACACACAGAGTCCTAGTAGTCTCTCTTCTACTTAAAATACATGAGAATTATTGAAAAAATTCAGGGTCTCCGTTTTCCGCTTTCGGAAAACGAAGACCCCAATGAAAAAAGCGTATTTTTCCTCAATCTTTGTCAAAACCACCGCTAAGCTATCTAACTAACACAAAGAGTCCCAGTAGTCCCGTTGCTACTTTAAATACATGAGAATTCTTGATTGCATATATTCCATCAACTTTTCTCAGAAACCGCTAAGCTATCTGACTAGCACATAGAGTCCGAGTAGTAGTCCCGCTAATTATTGAAAAAAATCTTCGTTTTCAAAAATATGAAGGTTTGCTCAAACTAAAATCCGTACGATTCGATACTTGTAGGCGACATTTTGCGCTTTATGTTTGTGCCAATCCCCAAAACATCGGAAACAAATGTTGTTTTTAGTTGGGACGATTAAAACTGAAGCCCACCCAGCTTTTGTTTGATAATGTAGTGCTTTTAGTGGATATGATGTTATCGGATCCGCAACACGCAATTGAATTGAAGATGGCTTGAGAATATTGTTTTACAAAGAGGACTGTTGCAACTTGCGCAAGAAAAATATATAGCAGCCATCGTGAATTCAATGCTAATATCATGTTAATTGTCCTTATCTTATCATAAATATTGAGAGGCCAGAAATAATTTTCTTTTCGTCTGAGGGAGGCGAAAGAGAATGAGAAATGTACTCTGCGTGTAGCATGCTTTTCAGAAAGTTTGATGAAAATACGCTTTTTTCTTTCCGCTTTCGGAAAACGAAGACCCTGATTTTTTTTCAATAATTCTCATGTATTTTAAGTAGAAGCGAGACTACTGGGACACTATGTGTTAGTTAGATAGCTTATCGGTGGTTTTGAGAAAGTTTGATGAAAAATACGCTTTTTTCATCGGGTCTTCGTTTTCCGCTTTCGGAAAACGAAGACCCCAATGAAAAAAGCGTATTTTTCATCAACCTTTGTTAAAACCACCGCTAAGCTATCTAACTAACACAGAGAGTCCCAGTAGTCTCGCTTTCACTTAAAATATATGAGAATTATTGGAAAAAATTCGGGGTCTTCGTTTCCGCTTTCGGAAAACGAAGACCCCAATGAAAAAAGCGTATTTTTCCTCAACCTTTGTCAAAACCACCGCTAAGCTATCTAACTAACACACAGAGTCCTAGTAGTCTCTCTTCTACTTAAAATACATGAGAATTATTGAAAAAAATTCAGGGTCTCCGTTTTCCGCTTTCGGAAAACGAAGACCCCAATGAAAAAGCGTATTTTTCCTCAATCTTTGTCAAACCACCGCTAAGCTATCTAACTAACACAAAGAGTCCCAGTAGTCCCGTTGCTACTTTAAATACATGAGAATTCTTGATTGCATATATTCCATCAACTTTTCTCAGAAACCGCTAAGCTATCTGACTAGCACATAGAGTCCGAGTAGTAGTCCCGCTAATTATTGAAAAAAATCTTCGTTTTCAAAAATATGAAGGTTTGCTCAAACTAAAATCCGTACGATTCGATACTTGTAGGCGACATTTTGCGCTTTATGTTTGTGCCAATCCCCAAAACATCGGAAACAAATGTTGTTTTAGTTGGGACGATTAAACTGAAGCCCACCCAGCTTTTGTTTGATAATGTAGTGCTTTTAGTGGATATGATGTTATCGGATCCGCAACACGCAATTGAATTGAAGATGGCTTGAGAATATTGTTTTACAAAGAGGACTGTTGCAACTTGCGCAAGAAAAATATATAGCAGCCATCGTGATTCAATGCTAATATCATGTTAATTGTCCTTATCTTATCATAAATATTGAGAGGCCAGAAATAATTTTCTTTTCGTCTGAGGGAGGCGAAAGAGAATGAGAAATGTACTCTGCGTGTAGCATGCTTTTCAGAAAGTTTGATGAAAAATACGCTTTTTCTTTCCGCTTTCGGAAAACGAAGACCCTGAATTTTTTTCAATAATTCTCATGTATTTTAAGTAGAAGCGAGACTACTGGGACACTATGTGTTAGTTAGATAGCTTATCGGTGGTTTTGAGAAAGTTTGATGAAAAATACGCTTTTTTCATCGGGGTCTTCGTTTTCCGCTTTCGGAAACGAAGACCCGGAATTTTTTTCATAATTCTCATGTATTTTAAGTGAAAGCGAGACTACTGGGACACTGTGTGTTAGTTAGATAACTTTAGCGGTGGTTTTGACAAAGGTTGATGAAAAATACGCTTTTTTCATCGGGGTCTTCGTTTTCCGCTTTCGGAAAACGAAGACCCCAATGAAAAAAGCGTATTTTTCATCAACCTTTGTTAAAACCACCGCTAAGCTATCTAACTAACACAAAGAGTCCCAGTAGTCTCGCTTTCACTTAAAATATATGAGAATTATTGGAAAAATTCGGGGTCTTCGTTTTCCGCTTTCGGAAAACGAAGACCCCAATGAAAAAAGCGTATTTTTCCTCAACCTTTGTCAAACCACCGCTAAGCTATCTAACTAACACACAGAGTCCTAGTAGTCTCTCTTCTACTTAAAATACATGAGAATTATTGAAAAAAATTCAGGGTCTCCGTTTTCCGCTTTCGGAAAACGAAGACCCCAATGAAAAAAGCGTATTTTTCCTCAATCTTTGTCAAAACCACCGCTAAGCTATCTAACTAACACAAAGAGTCCCAGTAGTCCCGTTGCTACTTTAAATACATGAGAATTCTTGATTGCATATATTCCATCAACTTTTCTCAGAAACCGCTAAGCTATCTGACTAGCACATAGAGTCCGAGTAGTAGTCCCGCTAATTATTGAAAAAAATCTTCGTTTTCAAAAAATATGAAGGTTTGCTCAAACTAAAATCCGTACGATTCGATACTTGTAGGCGACATTTTGCGCTTTATGTTTGTGCCAATCCCCAAAACATCGGAAACAAATGTTGTTTTTAGTTGGGACGATTAAAACTGAAGCCCACCCAGCTTTTGTTTGATAATGTAGTGCTTTTAGTGGATATGATGTTATCGGATCCGCAACACGCAATTGAATTGAAGATGGCTTGAGAATATTGTTTTACAAAGAGGACTGTTGCAACTTGCGCAAGAAAAATATATAGCAGCCATCGTGATTCAATGCTAATATCATGTTAATTGTCCTTATCTTATCATAAATATTGAGAGGCCAGAAATAATTTTCTTTTCGTCTGAGGGAGGCGAAAGAGAATGAGAAATGTACTCTGCGTGTAGCATGCTTTTCAGAAAGTTTGATGAAAAATACGCTTTTTCTTTCCGCTTTCGGAAAACGAAGACCCTGAATTTTTTTCAATAATTCTCATGTATTTTAAGTAGAAGCGAGACTACTGGGACACTATGTGTTAGTTAGATAGCTTAGCGGTGGTTTTGAGAAAGTTTGATGAAAAATACGCTTTTTTCATCGGGGTCTTCGTTTTCCGCTTTCGGAAAACGAAGACCCGGAATTTTTTTCAATAATTCTCATGTATTTTAAGTGAAAGCGAGACTACTGGGACTCTGTGTGTTAGTTAGATAACTTTAGCGGTGGTTTTGACAAAGGTTGATGAAAATACGCTTTTTTCATCGGGGTCTTCGTTTTCCGCTCTCGGAAAACGAAGACCCTGAATTTTTTTTCAATAATTCTCATGTATTTTAAGTAGAAGCGAGACTACTGGGACTATGTGTGTTAGTTAGATAGCTTAGCAGTGGTTTTGAGAAAGACTGATGAAAAATACGCTATTTTTATGGGGGTCTTCGCTTTCCGCTTTCGGAAAACGAAGACCCTTAATTAAAAAAATAACACTCATGTCTATTTATTAGACTCTCCATGTTGTATAATCATTTCGGTGAAGCAATGGTAGAGGTCTTCGTTTTTGGGTCTTCGTTTTCCGTATGGTCTTCGATCTTCGTTTTCCGGGTCTTCGTTTTCCGAACTCCCCTATTTTGTTTTTTATTTATTAATATTTTCAAGCTGTGAGAAGATTAGACGAATGATTTGTTAATCGCCACTCTGTTTTCTTCCTGTATTGACTGTTGCATCGCGTTAAACATCTCTTTACCCCATGAAGATGTTTTAGTTAAACAAAAACTAAGGACACAAAAATGTTTTTGATTACAAGCTCCTACTTAGGGCAGAAGGTTGACTGCGTTTAAGACGACCGTTCTCCTCGAAAAAAATGTCGAGTTTTTAGATAAGCTGAGTGGGCCAGGTGAGTTAAGGCCCTCTAGACAACGTCTCTAAAATACGGCCATGTCAAAGTTTAAAGAAATAGCGCAAAGAGAAAGATTAGAACACAGGCTTACCATCCTCCAGTGGTTATGTTTTATCCTCAAGCGGTTATGTTTTGACTTGTAGCAGCTCGGTGATCTCTCGTGTTTACCCCATAAATATATCGCTCTCAGAATTTGCTCCGGTAAATCATCTGTGGTTCATAGAATAAAGGTCAGATAAACTCTAATTGTGTTGTCTTTGATGTCTCTGATGTGGAAAGACATCGAAATAGTAGGGAATTATGGCACTCACATCAGAGACATCAAAGACAACACAATTAGAGTTTATCTGACCTTTATTCTATTATTACAGATGATTTACCGGAGCAAATTCTGAGAGCGATATATTTATGGGGTAAACACGAGAGATCGCCGAGCTGCTACAAGTCAAAACATAACCGCTTGAGGATAAAACATAACCACTGGAGGATGGTAAGCCTGTGATTAGAAACGCAAACAGCGATGTCTCTGGATCCAATGTCCGCAAAAATATAACTAAATAAGGCAAATAGCAGACATGATAACGGTTTTAGTAGCCGCCCTGATGAAGGATTGAACAAAATCCGAAACGTTGGCATGTCTCGGCTCCTGTTTTGTCTGCTTTTGACCCTGATATTTTTGCAAACACACACTTGTGACCGGATGTTTATATTAACCGCCCTGTATAAAACGCTATCGTTGCTCTTATCAAATTATACAAAATGCGCGTACTACAGTGCCTCATCGTATCGTATTACTCTCGCCGGAAATCATAAATTTCCACGCTCAAAACCCATTTTATTGGATTTTATATTCATTCAGAGTCCAGGCAACGTTTCCTGCAACTCACAATAAAAGAAAAAAGGAATTTTCAAAAGCAATTTCCGAGAACTTAATTACTTGTTTGTCAGAAAATTTGGATTCTTTAATAAAAAGAACTGAAAAAGTTGTAGTACACGAGCAAATAATATTGGTTATTGATCAATGGACAAAAACGGGTGAAACCACCTTTCAGCAAAGAAAGTTCACCATTTATAAAGCCGTTATGCGCTACAAACAGAGTAGATATCTACACAGTAGCGTGAGATATTTATCCACAGGAGTATGACTAGTTTTACGGGAAAACTAGGTGGTCTGCGTCGGCGGAGACGTGAACATGAACAACAACAACCAAAGGTTGAGATTTATGTTAAACGCCGTGGAAAAATGTTGTTTTGCTGCTCCGACGAAGGGCTAACGCTCGAAACGTCAGCAAAACAACATTTTTCCACGGCGTTTAACATAATTGTTATACCTATCCTGTGCAAAACACACTTAATTCCTTAGAATTTTATCAGCATTGATTTATTTTCTTAATTAAATATAAAAATATCAATAACTGAAATAAATTGATAGATTGATTGATTGGTTGAAATATAGTTAGACTCAACTTTGCATGGTTGTTGTTGTTCTTATCCACAGGAGGTACCTTTGTGACCGGGTCAGGATTCCACTCAATCGCGGACACTTGCTTATTAGCAATTAACTCACATTGCTTATTAGCTCAAAGGCTTTAAGCTCAAAGGAGTAACGACAACAATGGCTGTGCCGTTGTTGCTGGCCATTCTTATCTTGATCCTTCTAATTTGCTTCAAGCTGGTAAAGTTAGCAGAACAAATTTTTAACGTAGCTGTAGTGGATCCTGGTGGACGAGAAGAAATAGAACGTGCAGTGGAAAAAAGTGTTCCTCAGCAAGAAACGGACTTTGAGATACGCCGAATATCAACGCAAGAACGGGTGATCCACAATATAATTACTGCAAAGGGTAAATATCGGCACACGTGCCTTAATGTTTATAATATATGTCTTATGTCTATAGTGCGCCATGTAGAAAGTTCCTCCCCCATGCGCGTCGTCTCGATTGAGTTTCATGGACTTGCTATTATATCTGTCCAGTTCCAATCGGAAATTGTAAATCATAGCGTGTCTTGTGGGTATAAGAAATGAGCGTTAGTGATGCGTTTGGCATAGTATCTCTCCCGTTAACATTTAGCATTTTGTTTACGCGGAAGAGTAGATAGTATGGCTGAAGACATGGTTGACAACTCGTAGATCTCGATCTATTAGGACACCATGCTCGAGGAGAAAAAGATAATAAACTAGATATTATTTTGCTCTTTTCTTGTGAATTTTACTGCATTTAAGCTACTAAAATTATCCCTGAAATTCTGAAGCCCCTTGCTGGGAATAGGCCAGGTTCGAATTACGCTCCAATGCTCACAAGACAAAAGCTTCAAATCGAGGCTTTCTCCAAGTTCTAATACACTTAAGTAATTTATTGTTTGTAGGCATTGGAGCGTAATTCGAACATGGCCTATTACCGGAATCCCCTCTTAAGGGTGGAGGAAACAAACCGGAAAATACAAAGAAAGGACTATCAATTATTCTGTTACAAAATACGTACTCACACGAGAAATTTGCATATTCAAATATTGATCTGTATTATCTTTTTACAGACGAATTACAATTACTGGGAGAAGTAGGCGATAACCCAGCGATAAAATGACATTTAATCGCATCAACGCGTTATCGTGGATTGCCTCCTGCCCATCAAGAGTCGATTGTTGTCGGCAAAATTGCGCTTGGCTGGCGATGATGGTCTACATTTTAAGAAACAACCATGGCATGGCATAGTCAAGTCTGCCGGACATAACGGACTAGTTTAGCGGATCTTTATAGGCAATAAAGCCTTACTTAACCAGATTTCTAAATAAACGTTTTTCTAAGGTGGCAAGATGTAAATCAAATTAGCGCCTATAATTGCATGTGGCGTAAATAGATTACACTGTGAACAGCTCATTTGTCACCTCTTCGATTACCTTTGATGAGCATTTTAATCCAGACAAACGCCAGATCCAACAGATCATATAAATCCTAATGTTTATAGTAAATACACGGTAAATAAAGGTTCGATAAATGTTACTTTGATCTTCTATTGCCGCTATGCGTAACAGAAGTTAGTTGGAAGATTACACAGATACATTGCCCTAAGGCAATATCTGCCCTTTGCTAGATAGGTCATGTCTTAGTGTAGCAATGTGTACACTCTGCGGTGTTAGACAAAAAAGCTTACTGACAAAAGCAGATCCCCCACAGCGCAACTCTGTTGGCCGGCGGCTTGTAATAACTGAGGGTCCGTCTATCCCAGATTACATCAACGTAAGTTTTGCTTTGCATAGTGCTTGTGATGGAGGTCTTCTTATGGGCTGCATGTTTGGTGATGTTGAGTTTCAACAACCCAATGTTTGCCATGGCTTTATTCCTATTTATAATGTTGTTATACGGACAAGAGCAAATGGAACCGAGGAATGAGCCTTTAGAAAATGATGAAGATGAAACGGACAACGAATTAATGACACCAATACAAGAGACGTGTCACTCTCATGATTCGCAAGGAAATTGAAAGGTAAGGATTCGTTGATTCTCAATTAGCCTGAGCAGCAGACTGTGGTCTTTCAGCAATAGGGTCGCTTAAAAATTGCACGTGCGATAATATGGTAGCCAATTTTACATGTACCCTGCTAGCAGAGGTTTCTTTCTGTCAATCTTTCATTAGCTACCAAAGTTGTTCGCGAGTCTGGTATTTCGCGTTGATGTTTTGATTTGCACCAGAGAGAAACGGACGCAAATCAAGACAACCATGCGAAATACCACGACACCAAGACACGCGAGCAAATTTGCTAGCTAATAAAAGACTGACATAAAACACCTCTGCTAGCAGGGTATTTTACATGTGCCTCATACATTTAGAGCATCAATACAGAGCTCTAGACCTTACTCCGTGTGTGTTTACGAACCTTCAATTGCAGTTTACTCGCTATACTTCGTTTTTGAAACAAGCAAACTCTCCAAAACTTTTCACCAAATTAGTGATTACACAACAAATATTTCGATCCAGGAAATCGACAGGAAACACGGTGGAAATAATTTTGAGTTTTGAGACAAACAGGAAACGTTCTCGGCCTTATATTTCATTGGTCACTTTCTACTCGAGTTTTGAAACTACTTCATAAGAACACAGTCCTCTATCCTTCAGCTTTGACATAAAGTTCTATTTCTTGGCCACTAGACTGCTTGCAGTCCTTTCTTTGGCGAACGTCTGCAAATCGAGGAAAGTCCTGATTCACGAGAGAAACCGTACCGCGCCACAGGGTTTCGCCTGAGGCGCGACGATGGCGTGAGGGGCGCGCTTTTTCCCCCGTTGCGTTTTGTTACCCGAAACCTACAATGTAGACTCTTTTCGTGAGGACTAGGACTTTCTCTCGACCGATCACAGACCTGTTAAAATTAAGCTTTGAAGGTGTGTATTTAAGGGAATGTTTAGTTAAAATTTATAGTCTGGAAGAGACCTATTAACCCTGTGTTCCGTTGAATACAAGTGCCTGCCAGTTTAAACTCCCTGCCTGCTTATCGAGAACAAATAAAAAGCAATCGGATTGCAATCACTTTGCACTATGATCTCTTCCGGAACATTTGCACTTTCTCTCTTGGCGCTGCTTGGTGTCAAACACCTACAATCTAGACTCCCTCGTAAGCTTGAAATACAAGCGCGCAAACAAACTACAATGTAGGACTAGGACTTTTGCTCGTTTTACGGACGTTCGCCAAAGAAGGACTACAAGCAGAACATGGCCTAGGGTATGGTAGTTGTAATTTTGCCTCCACTTCATAACACAACACATTAAACAGTTCAGGAGAACTCCTGTTTATTTTGGATATGTAGCCCCAGCGCCCTGCACGCAGTAATCACTGCTGAAGGTTATATAGGAGCTGGCTAGAGTGATACTAGCACGCTATGTCTAAGCATAATGCACTGCATAGCAACCGCGTCCTCATGTGTAATTCACGTGCCGTCAAAATATACATTTCTGCTTAAGTCATTACATTCCATCGGTAGAAATGTGTTATTTCCGAAGGCAAGAGGTTTCCATGCTCTGGTAGACTTTCATGTGATCTGACAATATTTTATATCTTTGACAGGCAAAGTGCGGTAAACCGAAGGCAATAAATGAAATGCAGCTTGATGCAAGTTGATGAACAAGACAATGACAAAGTTACTAAATTGAAAGTGAATGATTGCAATGAGCGGTACTACGATCTGCTGGCAGTCTTTCTCCTGTAAGAAGAACAAATACGGGGCGTTTTTGCCAGACCCGCTGTCCAAGTTGAAAAGGGAAAAAATTCTGGGAGGGACCGATTATTGACAAGGAGGGATTTATTGAATATGCCGCCAGTCTCTAACGATCCATGCCCAGACGTAACAGACAAGAAGCGATCGCATCCCTATATTAGAGATCGACAAAAGGACATTTTATGTTAGATTTGTATCGACTTTTTTAGAACCGAGTGACACTGTGACAAGGACACTAGTACAGGGCCGTAGCTAGCGGAGGGACAGAGGGGGCAGTTGCCCCCCCCCCCCCCCCCCAGCGAAGCAAAATTTTTAGTGTCAGCATGTGGGGAAAAACCTGCTTGCCCCATCAGCAAAAACAAAGGATGATCAAGGCTTGCCAGACAAAAATTTATAGCTACGGCCTTGTAGTAGTTGCTAGCGCATGATTCAACTGTGCAAAAAAACCGAAATGACTTGTAACAATCTGCATTTATTAAAATTAATCATATGCCACGGCTCATCTAACCGACCCAAATGTGTGAATGAAGGGCCGGCGGCGGCATCTTTAGTTGGATCTTAATCACCATCCCACTTGCTCCTCAAGTGCCGCTTCTTGGGCGCCCGCGACTCTGACCCTGGGTTATAATTTACTTGGTTGATAATCTATGTTAGTATGATTACTCGAGTACCTGTGAGAATTCCGCGCTGACCGTCAAGAGTTTTGTTTTCTCTTGCTATAATCACCAACCGGTGACTGTAACATTGAAAGCATTTGGAGTGCGTGCGCGATTTTGTTATGATCGTGACAATTTTTTGGTGAAACATTTTTTTCTTGTGAAACAATTTCGTCTCGGTGACTATTCGTCGATAAAATCACGGAGCCCGAGAGCCCTGGGGCGACTAATTTAAATAAAACCTATGACAGTTTGTTGTTTGCACACTATATTGCACGTTTTTAGAGGGGATTCCCCGTCGGAGAGAATGACCTCATCAAAACATTCATTGATCACGCGATCTCAAAACTGACAGCTGACGAGAGCTCGCGGAAACCGCTGCCAGATGGGCACTTATATTAAAGCCGCCTCTTGTAACTGAGCCTAAGAACACGGTTGTTTGATGATAGGGTGGATTGTCCGATGACTGTCGTGAGAGTAATTCGTACTTACTTTGCGCTTACTCTTTCTACGTTTCAAAACTGACAGATCACGAGAGCCATCGGATATCGCTGCCAGATGGCCACTCATGATAAGCCGCCTGTAACTTAGCAAAGGGCCCATGCGTTGATTGGTTTAACAAAATGTTATGTTAAGACCCGTAGTCTACATAAACAACTCAGATTTGGATTATATATAGCCATTCTTGATTTGATACATCCGCTCGATAACACACTTAACAAACTATTAAGACGATTGTTTTGTTCATTTTGTTTAGCAACCAAAACATGGCACTACTCCCTCTATTTACATAGCCACCTCTAAATCCAATCTTAGGGGCCGACCATTTAACTCTTGAGGGTGGGGGGGGGGCTTTTTTGAAAAAAAATATCCTGCACAGCAAAATGATGACTATTGGAAAAAAATTCTCACCGCTTAACAGAGGTAGAAAAAAAAATATTGCACTGACAAAAAAGCCCCCCCCCCCCCTCAAAAGTTAAATGGTCGGCCCCTTACCAGCGCGTGAATCATCATTATTATTATTATTTTTTTTTTTTAACTATTCAAACGTTACCCTAACTTGGGTCGCGGGCGCTCTAATTGGCAGCTTGGAAATGAGCGCGCGGGACAGTTGGAAATGAGCGGCGTTTTGAACAAGTCTGTATGCTATATAATAATCAACATGATAGGACCCCATGTCCAAAAATAAAATAACAATTTTAAAAATTTCCGAGGACCTCGATCCAAATTGGATGAAGCCATTATATTTTAGTATAATTACTTAAACGATTCCGCGCGGTGATTGGTCGAGACGTTCGGAATATTTTGCTATATTCACCTACAGGTGAATATATATATATTCACCTACAGGTGAATATAACATTGAAAGCATTGGGGATCGTGCGCGCACTTTCTTACGAGAAACTAAAAAAATACCCTTAACCCAAAAAATCTTAAAAGTCGCTTGAGTAATTATACTAAAACAGTTAATCGCCTCGGGCTCCTAAAATATCGGCGAATAGTCACCTCGACTAATTGTTAAATATACACTAGGTGATAATTTCTTCATATGATGTACTGCCTACTTAGTGAAATCGTTTCATGAATATCTTTCAACGCGAACTATAGACTAAAGATTATAAGCTTGTTTCAGTGTTAAAGAGATCATTAGCGTGGGTATGATAATCGGTTTCCCCAGTAGCCCTCTTTTGCGGCTTCTCGGTTATTCCCGCCATGAAAAACTCCGTAAAGGGTAATAAAACCTTGCGGCTTTACACCGGAAATAGCTTATTTCAACGGGGATGATTTAGAACGGCTGGGATAGGCAGTCATGAAAAATGTTGGGAATTTTGAGAATCGTCTGCAATCGTCTGCATCGTGTTTTCCGGGAAAGATCAATGGAAAGCGGAAAGGTTGATAAGTATGTTTGGGAGTTTTGATAAAATTCGGGAAAAGTTTCTTTGCGATCTGATATCACATCACACGTGACGACGTCTCACAAAATAGTGTTTCTGAAATGTAGGGAATTTGAAAAAAAAAAACGCTCCGGGAACAAGGAAATATTTTCTGGAGAGCTTGATTGAAAATATTTCGGGACGCCAACCTAAAAAACGTCTCCCCTCGGGAGATTTTTTCATACATTTACTGTATTTGATGTAGGAATTCTTCAAATTTTCGCCCCGTTTTCACGATTCCCTCCCCCCCCCCCCCCACTTTTCTGAAATTCCGCTCCATACAGATCACCAACATCAATGATACCATACCACTGAAAACTGTACCACTAATCCCAGAATCCTTTTCGTAGTTTATTTTGTTTGCCTCATTAACACCATCTTGCAGCTCCCAAAGGAGCTCAAACGTTTGAATAACAAAACGAATTCAAAGAGGATTCTGGCAGTAGTGGTATCAAGATGTTATAAGGGGAATTGTGAATTGGAACCACTGTTGTTATTATGTTCATAACTTTGACCCTTTCCTCCTCTGATCTTGATATTTCTCGATTTCTCCTTTTCCTTCCCGCCCACTACGGCAGTTTCAGTTACGGAGATAGAAGACTTTTTTCCCAAGATCCCTTCACCGCGTATAAAATGCTTATTATTACAAGATTTTTATATTATATTTCCTGTTTTGGCAGGTCAATAAGCGACTGTGGGAGAGAAGAGTACTTAACTTCGATAATGTCGGAGAAGCCATGCTAACACTGTACACCTCGTCGACGGGAGAAGGGTGGCCCACGTGAGTAATTAATTGTTAATCATTAATTAATTGTTAATAATTAATTGATAATAATTATTACGCAATTGTTCATTTGCGTAAAAATAATTCTGAATTCGCAACGGTAGCTAGTTTAAGCCTACAGTAAAATCCGGCATATCAGAAACTAATGATTCTCCTAAAAGAACCTTTTATCTCGAGTACGTTTTACAAGGAAAACATCTAGAATTGGGGCGAGCTCTTTTTGCGCCGTGCTCGTTTTGCTGAAGGGTCATAAGATTAAACAATCAAACATGGGTATGGAGATTTCTGGCCACACACTTTGCGATGTTTAATTTCAAATCCAAGTCAAATTACAAAGATAAAATTCTTCAGCAAAAGGTGGGGCAAGGAAAAACGCCACCTTCTTACAAACAAATCGTAATAGTTAACTGGCTTGCATGTAACCTATCATCAATACCTCACTAAGGACCAAAATCAGGCAGGAGTTGGGGAGGCGCTGGAAAAACTTGATTTGTCCGTAATGCAGGAGCCTCTGGGTTTGGACCAAAGACTAGCCATACAGTAAAATCCGGCATATCAGAAACTAGTTATTCTCCTAAAAGAACCTATTTGCTGAAAATTGGCATTTAGATGCCCCAATATACAAGAACCTGTTCAGCATGGCAAGGAACAATAGGTTCATATTATGCAAAAAAAAAACGCTTATCACTCTAATCTTGATAGTCAGAATTTTACTAAATTACTAGATTACTAAATGTGATGATGCTCTTTCTAGTGCACGTATTTGATTTTCAGTCAGTTAAATGCCTGGCAACAAAAAAACTGAGCTTGTTGTGTACACAAAGCTGAGGTCAGGCCCAGGGGGGTACTCGGATTTAAACATGACGGGGGGTCCGACGTATTTTTTTGGGTATGAAATTTATAGTAAAAGTATTTTTGGGGTTGAAAATTCTACCAGGTATTTTTTGGGGGTTGAAACTTCTGACAGGCAAGTTGAACATCAAGATACTGCCTTAATTTCGGGAAATATAATGGGACGGGCATCATGTGTATGCTGCTATTAATAGCCTTTTTAAGGCTAATATCAAACTTTGGGAGCAGCTATTTTTTTGGGTATCAAATTTATGGCTCAGGTTTTTTTTGGGGGTATGAAATTTGGAGCTCCGTCGGACCCCCCCCTCCCCCCCCGCCCCCTCCCCCTCGTCATTTTTGCATCCGAGTACCCCCCTGTGAGGTCAGGTTGGTCTAACGGTATATATGGATCAAACCCAAAAAATATGACCGGGACCACGGCTCAGGGGAGCGGGCCTTGAGGATCGACAGGGGTAGGGGTGGGGATCAATAGTTGCTTCAGCTCCGGATCATGGATCAGAGATAATGAGAAAATGGATAAAAATTGAGGTATTAAATTGGGCTCAGGGGTCAAAATTACTACCAAATCAAGAGT
The DNA here is from genome assembly GCA_033964015.1 of Scolanthus callimorphus. Classification (NCBI taxonomy): domain Eukaryota; kingdom Metazoa; phylum Cnidaria; class Anthozoa; order Actiniaria; family Edwardsiidae; genus Scolanthus; species Scolanthus callimorphus. The sequence continues at coordinate 47,652 of JAWWUD010000122.1, read as the reverse complement.
GGATTAACAAGAGTTAGAATCTTTCGTACTGTATTTGTCCACATCACAGTCAGAAAAGTGTCTATTTTTAGATTTGAATTTCGCGTGCGAATTATTCGAATGCTCAGGTTCGAATGCTCGTATACCCAATACACAACAAATAGAGAATATCCTACCTTATTTTTTGATCTCACAACTGTTTGCGTGGCGAGAAAGTGGGAACCCTGTGGATGAGGAATTTTCGCGGGAATCTAGTTCTAAAAATAGACACTTTTCTGACTGTGATTCGGGCGTACATAGTAAATATGGAAACTCTTGGTAATCCACTCTTACCAAATATAATAGATATGTGTGACTATGTTAAGAGCCTGCGAGGAAAATGGACTATTTAGTAAGTATAATAACTCAAGTGATTATAAGATTATACTGATTGTTCGAAAGGATTGGGAGTGCGCGCGCGAGTTTTGTTATGATCGTAAAAAAGTCCCCCAGAACAAGATTTTTTTTGTCTAAAAACCTTATGAATCACTTGAGAAATTACTCAAACAAGTAGTCGCCTCAGGCTCTGTGATTATCGATTTCGTCTCGGTGACTATTCGCCGATAGTCACGTCGCCCTAATTGTTAAATAGTTGACGCCGTTGTTATGCCAACAGGGCCATGCACCGTACCATGGACACGACGGAGAAGAATAAGGGCCCTATTCAAGATTACAACACCGTGTACGCCATCTACTATGTCAGTTTCGTGGTCGTCTTCTCGTTCTTTTTTCTCAATATCTTTGTGGCGCTCATCATCCTCACCTTCCAGGATCTTGGTGAGAAGGAAATCTCAAACTGCGAGCTCGACAGAAACCAAGTGAGTAGCCGCCACATTCTTAGAACAAATGTTTAATGACTGTAAAGGGCCGTTCACACGAGGCGAATTCAGCTGCGATCTGAGGTGCGATTTCTGTGGCGATCTCATGGCGATGTCATATCGCGCGGTGTGAACGACCGGCGATCTTATGGCGATTTCACTTGCGATGTCGCCGCGACGTCGCAGACGTTTTGAACATGTTCAAATTTCACTGCGATGCGGGTGCGATTTCTTTAGATCGCCAACAAACTGACAAATATCGCAGAACCAGATCGCCGGCCGTTCACACCGCACGATATGACGTCGACGATCGCCGCAAAAATCGCACCTCAAATCGCAGCTAAGATCGCGCCGTGTGAACGGGCCTTAAGACCTAATACATCTAGCCAATTGACCTATTTATTATGACATCATATCAAAACGCTATGAATCATGGTCGCCAGAGGGGACAGCAGCATTTAGAAATGACCAAAACATAATGAAATGCCTTTCATGATGTAAAGCAAAGTTGTACGCTAGAATATCTGGACCCACATCTCGAATGGTACTTTTTTAACCAAGTTTCAGCTATCTTGCTCATGTAAACAAACCATCATAGTAAAAATCATAGTAAAACAGAGAAAATACAAGTTGCTGCTGAATGGCTTCCTCGTCAGCCAATCACAAACCAAGTAAAAACACTATCACGCGTCGAGCACGTGAACCGTTTCTTTGTAAACCAAGCCAAGTAAAAACACTGTCACATAGTTAGCACTTGATTACTAAATATAAAGGCGTTTAGTTCAAAATTAGATTTTGCCATTGTAATCCTAATATGCCAACCGTAGATTGAAAAGCGCCCTTTGTTCTGTGAACCAATCGATCTCTTGTTGGCACATTAAGTAATGGTCCGAATAAGAACTACCCAAGCCAACGGCAGAGCATGCTGGAATGCAATTATTTTCTATTGAAAATATCGGCGATTTCATTGGCTTAGACACAAAAATTGGACAAATTACCATGAAAGAAAGACTTTTCTCAGGATTTATGGTAAGATATAAGCACATGTGGTACTCATATACAGGATATACCATTTATAAAGACTTCGTATATGGGGAACCTAGCGTAAAATAGTGATTCTCTTTCCTTTGTTTTTTCTTTGATCTGATAGGTCTGGAGAGTTATTATCGCCGTATTTAATTCTCAAGCAAGTCGAAATCAATAATTGTTTCACTTGTATTATGTTACTAGTCATGACAACTTTCTGTGGTAAAAGAATGGAACACATCCTATGTGGGGAACCCTGAATGCCGTAGAGCAATGGAGTTTCGGTTCCTTCTTGCATGGATGATTACTTAATAACAATGGATGACGTCAGCGTGAACAGCGCTATTGGCTTCCATCAATCCAACTTTCCAGCATAAATAAGTTGAGCGCCTTGAGCGACAAACAGCGCGAAAAGCTTCACTCAAATGATAACTTATTAGGCTGAACAATTTTCAAACTTGGAAATTCTGATGGCGAAAGCTTTTAAATTTTACATAAAAAAGTCTAAACTAGGACACATGTAGCGGGCAACATTGTAGCTGGACATGTTTCCTTCATGCTTCCCGGTTTAGCCGCGTGGGAAACAGTGTCGCGCGCACTAAATTTTGTAGCAGGGACACAAAGAAATGTTTCTTCGCAAGACAAGAAACATTTTATGTGCCCGAGACACGCATGTGATGTTACCTAATTTAGCCACTTGGGGAAGCATGCAGAACAAATTTGTGTTAGTTTAGCCATAGCTTATGACTATGTTGAAGCATAATATAGAATTCTGAGTTGTTTATGTACACCACTGGTCTCATTTAACACATTTGTTGAAACAATCGCATGAGACATAGCCGCTTTAATAGCTTAAAGGGATCTACGCCCCCATGAATGTAACTTTCTTTACCGTTTTTGTCTTCTCTTACAGCGCGACTGCATCCACTTCGCTCTTTCTGCCAAACCAGCTCAGCTCTACATGCCAAGTAACGAACACAGTTTTCAGTACAAAGTCTGGGTGGTGACGTCATCCAAACCGTTCGACGCCTTCATTATGTTCCTAATCGCACTCAATAGCGTGGTACTCATGATGCAGGTAATCAATACTTAGTCATACTTTTGATGCAGGTATTCAATACTAAGTGATTAATTAGTCGTACTCATGATGCAATTAATCAATAGCTAGTCGTACTCATGATGCAGGTAATCAATACTTAGTTGTACTCATGATGCAGGTAATCAATACTTAGTCGTAATCATGATGCAGGTAATCAATACTTAGTCGTACTCATGATGCAGGTAATCAATACTTAGACGTACTCATGATGCAGGTAGTCAATACTTGGTCGTACTCGATGCAATTAATCAATAGCTAGTGGTACTCATGATGCAGGTAATCAACACTTAGTCGTGCTCATGATGCAGGTAATCAATACTAAGTCGTGCTCATGATGCAGGTAATCAATACTAAGTCGTGCTCATGATGCAGGTAGTCAATACTTGGTCGTACTCGATGCAATTAATCAATAGCTAGTGGTACTCATGATGCAGGTAATCAACACTTAGTCGTGCTCATGATGCAGGTAATCAATACTAAGTCGTGCTCATGATGCAGGTAATCAATACTTAGTCGTACTCATGATGCAGGTAATCAATACTTAGTCGTACTCATGATGCAGGTAACCAATACTTAGTCGTACTCATGATGCAATAATAATATAATAATAATAATAAATTTATATAGCGCTATTTCTTAAAAAATCCAAGAGCGCTTTACATTTCTTACATATTAATCTGTTTACATATTAAGAATATACAGTATGATAAAAATTTACACTAATATATATATATATATATATATATATATAATTTGAATGAAAAAAATTGACAAAAACTTCCAACGCATAACTGTAAAAAACTTTATTGAACGTTTCGGCTATTCAGCCTTCTTCAGCTAAAATCAAAATTGTAAAAATTAAAAAACTAATACATGGTTCGGCTATACTGGCAAACAATATTTTAACCTGGCCACCTATATACAAGACTCTGCGCTAAAAATTACATCACCATAATGCCATATTACGGAGGCCCTTTTTGTCCAAAAAATTATAAAGACAAAAGTTCAGATGCAAATTTTCTATGTAGAGCTAATTAGTGTATTTAATTCTGTTTTTTGATCTGAACTCCTGCCTTTTATTCAATCCATGGGGTTGCAAAGTAAATAGCTGCGCGCTCCAATAGGCTTCTCTAGTTAAAAGAATGCTGTTTATCTTAGCTTCGTCGGCCTGTGCAGTGACCCGTTCAATGCACATGAATGAAAAATTAGAAATTGAATGCTCCGGTTTGTTGCCATGGATGGCAACTTCGCACGTTTTTCTTTTCGTTTTCATGTGCGATTTATGATTACGAAAACGTGTTTTGAAAGGCGTGGTTGTGGAGCCGACATATTGCAGCTTGCATTTCGTGCAAGAAACGAGATAAATAACGTTCTTAGAATCGCAGGACAAATCTTGTCTTACGTAATACGTTTTGCCAGTGGCAAAACTGGAGAATGAATTAGATTCTACTAAAAAATTCTTACAAAGGTCGCATCGGGATTTTTGGCACTTAAAACAACCTGAACGGGACTCCTGTGGCATGGGATCACTGGAAGGCGCGCTGACCTTCAGGCGCGAAGGCGCAAGCAATTCTTTCAAATTCTTGGGCCTTCGAAATGCCGGAATGATCGACTTCTCCGGAAAAATATCTTTCATAACCGGATTCGACCGGTATAGAATATTAACATTGCTGCGCAAAATATTGCCAACATCAGGCAGGTTTGGATTGTAATCGACAACTAGAGGAGTCACTTTCCTGTTGCTTTTAGGCCTAGGCGCTAGAAGATTATCCCTCTCAGTAGACGCTACCTTAGAAAAGCTATCTAAAACCGCAGTCTTGTCATAACCTTGTTCAAAAAGGTATTTCTGGTACTCTGAATTACGCTTGGTCAAAAAATCCTGTTTCGAGCAGTTACGCTTAAGTCTGAGCGCCACACTGTAAGGAATTGCTTTCTTACAGTGTTTAGGGTGAGCACTTGAAGGGGGGAGGTAGAGATGACTATCGGTGGGTTTTGAGTATGTATCCGTTTCGATGAATCCATCTACCAAGTGTAGCGTAAGATCTAAAACGTTGAGCTGATTTTCAGAATAAACCAACTCAGGCTTAATAGTAGGATAGAGCGAATTTAGATAGTCTGTAAATTCGTGTAGAGCTGGAAGACCATGTATCCAAAAATCCACCACATCATCTCTATACCTCCACCATTGAAGTGGCTTAAATTTCCCCCCCGTCTTAGCTAAACGATCAATTTCCCCCATGGCGATATCTGCATAACTGCACGCATTTTTCGGTCCCATTGCCGTCCCGTGGATTTGTAAAAAGTCCCTCCCAGAAAATTGCGAATTATTGTGGCCTAAACAGATCTCCACTTCTTCCAAAATGCAATTGGTTGAGGGTAATTTAGAAAGCCTAGAGTTAAGTGCTTTCTTACACTATAAGGAACTTAGTAAGGATCCTACAATAGATCACATGAATCGTGTTTCTCAGTGGTGCAGCAAATGGCTCAGTAAAGGGCAGATTAGTTCCGAAAACCCCTTACACTATAAGGAACTTAGTAAGGATCCTACAATAGATCACATGAATCGTGTTTCTCAGTGGTGCAGCAAATGGCTCAGTAAAGGGCAGATTAGTTCCGAGATAGTGGAGTGGCTAGAAAGGATTCAAGCTAAACCGGGCGTAGCTTTTGGAAATGTTAAAACGCACAAAGTTGACAATCCTCTACGCCTTATAACTTCTTGTTGTGGGACCGCTATCGAGAAGCTTTCTGCCTTTACTGAGTTCTATCTTAAACCTTTAGCTCAAAGCGCTCCCTCTTTTGTTAAGGATACCACCGATTTGTTAAATAGGATAAAGAGCGTCAATGAGAATGGACCCCTCCCCCCTGGTACTCTTTTGGTCTCTTGGGATGTGGTGGCTATGTTTCCGAACATAGATAATAACCTGGGTCTTTCTGCTGTCAAGAAAGCACTTAACTCTAGGCTTTCTAAATTACCCTCAACCAATTGCATTTTGGAAGCAGTGGAGATCTGTTTAGGCCACAATAATTCGCAATTTTCTGGAGGGACTTTTTACAAATCCACGGGACGGCAATGGGACCGAAAAATGCGTGCAGTTATGCAGATATCGCCATGGGGGAAATTGATCGTTTAGCTAAGACGGGGGGGAAATTTAAGCCACTTCAATGGTGGAGGTATAGAGATGATGTGGTGGATTTTTGGATACATGGTCTTCCAGCTCTACACGAATTTACAGACTATCTAAATTCGCTCTATCCTACTATTAAGCTTGAGTTGGTTTATTCTGAAAATCAGCTCAACGTTTTAGATCTTACGCTACACTTGGTAGATGGATTCATCGAAACGGATACATACTCAAAACCCACCGATAGTCATCTCTACCTCCCCCCTTCAAGTGCTCACCCTAAACACTGTAAGAAAGCAATTCCTTACAGTGTGGCGCTCAGACTTAAGCGTAACTGCTCGAAACAGGATTTTTTGACCAAGCGTAATTCAGAGTACCAGAAATACCTTTTTGAACAAGGTTATGACAAGACTGCGGTTTTAGATAGCTTTTCTAAGGTAGCGTCTACTGAGAGGGATAATCTTCTAGCGCCTAGGCCTAAAAGCAACAGGAAAGTGACTCCTCTAGTTGTCGATTACAATCCTAATTATATAGCCAGCTCGAAATCCCATTGTGCCGGCAGATCGATTTTTCTTGAATCGTCCAATTATTTTTTAATTGGATCGCACGCACTCTAATTGGACAGTTCGCGCTAAAATTGGACAGTTTGGGTTTGAACATGGATGTTATATAATTAATAAATAACAGGACTCCATGCTTGTCCAATTAAGAAAAAAATGGCTGATTCCTCGGAACTCCAAATTGGACTCGGCCTGCGGCCTCGTCCAATTTTGGAGTTCCTCTGAATCATCCAATTTTTTCTTAATTGGACAGCATGGAGTCCTATTATATATACAAACCTGCCTGATGTTGGCAATATTTTGCGCAGCAATGTTAATATTCTATACCGGTCGAATCCGGTTATGAAAGATATTTTTCCGGAGAAATCGATCATTCCGGCATTTCGAAGGCCCAAGAATTTGAAAGAATTGCTTGCGCCTTCGCGCCTGAAGGTCAGCGCGCCTTCCAGTGATCCCACGCCACAGGAGTCCCGTTCAGGTTGTTTTAAGTGCCAAAAATCCCGATGCGACCTTTGTAAGAATTTTTTAGTAGAATCTAATTCATTCTCCAGTTTTGCCACTGGCAAAACGTATTACGTAAGACAAGATTTGTCCTGCGATTCTAAGAACGTTATTTATCTCGTTTCTTGCACGAAATGCAAGCTGCAATATGTCGACTCCACAACCACGCCTTTCAAAACACGTTTTCGTAATCATAAATCGCACATGAAAACGAAAAGAAAAACGTGCGAAGTTGCCATCCATGGCAACAAACCGGAGCATTCAATTTCTAATTTTTCATTCATGTGCATTGAACGGGTCACTGCACAGGCCGACGAAGCTAAGATAAACAGCATTCTTTTAACTAGAGAAGCCTATTGGAGCGCGCAGCTATTTACTTTGCAACCCCATGGATTGAATAAAAGGCAGGAGTTCAGATCAAAAAACAGAATTAAATACACTAATTAGCTCTACATAGAAAATTTGCATCTGAACTTTTGTCTTTATAATTTTTTGGACAAAAAGGGCCTCCGTAATATGGCATTATGGTGATGTAATTTTAGCGCAGAGTCTTGTATATAGGTGGCCAGGTTAAAATATTGTTTGCCAGTTTAGCCGAACCATGTATTAGTTTTTTAATTTTTACAAATTTTGATTTTAGCTGAAGAAGGCTGAATAGCCGAAACGTTCAATAACGTTTTTTACAGTTATGCGTTGGAAGTTTTTGTCAATTTTTTTCATTCAAATTTATTCAACTTTTCTGACAAAACTCCTGTGAATCAATTTTTGATCCGCGTGGCTGGGCTTTCGGTTGGCCTAAGACTTTTGGAACGTTTTTACTCTAGTCCCTATATATATATATATATATATATAGAATAAAAACTATATATATATATATATATATATAGAATAAAAACTGTGTCTGTGTCTACTTAGTCATACTATTGATGCAGGTATTCAATACTAAGTGATTAATTAGTCGTACTCATGATGCAATTAATCAATAGCTAGTCGTACTCATGATGCAGGTAATCAATACTTAGTTGTACTCATGATGCAGGTAATCAATACTTAGTCGTAATCATGATGCAGGTAATCAATACTTAGTCGTACTCATGATGCAGGTAATCAATACTTAGACGTACTCATGATGCAGGTAGTCAATACTTGGTCGTACTCGATGCAATTAATCAATAGCTAGTGGTACTCATGATGCAGGTAATCAACACTTAGTCGTGCTCATGATGCAGGTAATCAATACTAAGTCGTGCTCATGATGCAGGTAATCAATACTTAGTCGTACTCATGATGCAGGTAATCAATACTTAGTCGTACTCGTGATGCAGGTAACCAATACTTAGTCGTACTCATGATGCAATAATAATAAATAATAATAATAAATTTATATAGCGCTATTTCTTAAAAATCCAAGAGCGCTTTACATTTCTTACATATTAATCTGTTTACATTAAGAATATACAGTATGATAAAAATTTACACTAATATATATATATATATATATATAAAGAATAAAAGAATAAAAACTGTGTAACCCTGATAAGAACTAAAAAGATAAAATAAAGTAAAAACGAGGGGAGGGGGTGCCTACAGCCCGAAACATTGTGAGAAAAGGTGTGTTTTCAGCGTCACCTTAAAAGTGCTGAGTGAAGTGATGTATCGGAGGTCATCTGGGAGGCATTCCAGAGAGTGGGAGCCCTAAATGAAAATGCTCTCTCTCCGTATGTCTTAAGGTTGCATTTGGGTACGGAGAGAAGCGACTTTGAGGATGACCGTAGGCAGCGTTTGGGAATGTATCGGGTTAAGAGGTCGTTTAAATAAATAGGGGCGAAACCGTTCAGACATTTAAAAACTAAAAGCAAAATTTTGTAGTCGATGCGAGCGGCAACCGGTAACCAGTGAAGTTCACGAAGAATGGGCGTGATGTGTTCATGCCTTTTCGTGCCTGTCAACAGTCGTGCAGCCGAGTTTTGTACATATTGGAGTCGTTGGATCTGGCTGCACGACAGACCTGATAATATAGAGTTGCAGTAATCCAGCTTGGATGACACGAAGGCATGGATTACCGTCTCGCAGTCCTTGAAAGAGAGAAACCTGCGTATTTTGCCAATGGTATGCAGGTGGAAAAAAGCCCCCTTGCAAATGGAGTCAATGTGCTTGTCCATACATAGAACATTATCGAAGTAAGCACCTAGTTACGGGCATTACTGGAGGCCTTTACGAGCTCAGTTCCGACGAAGATGGAATTTAGTGGGGGGGGGGGGGGCTTGTCGGTGGCGTGCGTGAAGGACGAGGAGCTCAGTCTTGTCGTTATTTAATTTAAGCTTGTTCATAGACATCCATTTGTCAATATCACAAAGGCAATTTCGACAATAGATTTGGAGTGGTCAGGCTCACCTTTGGAAGAAGGGCGGAAGGACAAATATATTTGTGTGTCGTCTGCATAAAAATAATACGACATATTATGCTTCTTAATAACGTCTGCCAGAGGGGAGGTGTAAATAGAATAAAGAATGGGACCAAGGACAGATCCTTGTGGGACTCCGCAAGTGACGGCACTACTGGAAGATCTTTCATTGTTTATGTAAACGAATTGTTTTCTCTCAGAAAGGTATGACCGGAACCAAGCGAGGGCTTTGCCCCTGATTCCAGCAGCTCTGGTCTCGAGTCTCTTTACAGTAAATTGTGGTCGACAGTATCGAAGGCGGCCGAAAGATCGAGAAGTACAAGAATGACAATTTTGCCCTCATCTATAGATCGAAGAATATCATTATGTACACGCACTATATATCATTATGTATGATGCAGGTAATCAATACTTAGTCGTACTCATGATGCAGGTAATCAATACTTAGTCGTACTCATGATGCAGGTAATCAATACTTAGTCGTACTCATGATGCAGGTAATCAATACTTAGTTGTACTCATGATGCAGGTAATCAATACTTAGTCGTACTCATGATGCAGGTAATCAATACTTAGACGTACTCATGATGCAGGTAATCAATACTTAGTCGTACTCATGATGCAGGTAATCAATACTTAGACGTACTCATGAAGCAGGTAATCAATACTTAGTCGTTCTCATGATGCAGGTAATCAATACTTAGTCGTACTCATGATGCAGGTAATCAATACTTAGTTGTACTCATGATGCAGGTAATCAATACTTAGTTGTACTGATGATGCAGGTAATCAATACTTAGTTGTACTCATGATGCAGGTAATCAATACTTAGTCGTACTCATGATGCAGGTAATCAATACTTAGACGTACTCATGATGCAGGTAGTCAATACTTAGTCGTACTCATGATGCAGGTAATCAATACTTAGTTGTACTCATGATGCAGGTAATCAATACTTAGTTGTACTCATGATGCAGGTAATCAATACTTAGTCGTACTCATGATGCAGGTAATCAATACTTAGACGTACTCATGATGCAGGTAATCAATATTTAGTCGTACTCATGATGCAGGTAATCAATACTTAGTTGTACTCATGATGCAGGTAATCAATACTTAGTCGTACTCATGATGCAGGTAATCAATACTTAGTCGTACTCATGATGCAGGTAATCAATACTTAGTTGTACTGATGATGCAGGTAATCAATACTTAGTTGTACTCATGATGCAGGTAATCAATACTTAGTCGTACTCATGATGCAGGTAATCAATACTTAGACGTACTCATGATGCAGGTAGTCAATACTTAGTCGTACTCATGATGCAGGTTATCAATACTTAGTCGTACTCATGATGCAGGTAATCAATACTTAGTTGTACTCATGATGCAGGTAATCAATACTTAGTCGTACTCATGATGCAGGTAATCAATACTTAGACGTACTCATGATGCAGGTAATCAATACTTAGACGTACTCATGATGCAGGTAATCAATATTTAGTCGTACTCATGATGCAGGTAATCAATACTTAGTTGTACTCATGATGCAGGTAATCAATACTTAGTCGTACTCATGATGCAGGTAATCAATACTTAGTCGTACTCATGATGCAGGTAATCAATACTTAGTTGTACTGATGATGCAGGTAATCAATACTTAGTTGTACTCATGATGCAGGTAATCAATACTTAGTCGTACTCATGATGCAGGTAATCAATACTTAGACGTACTCATGATGCAGGTAGTCAATACTTAGTGGTACTCATGATGCAGGTTATCAATACTTAGTCGTACTCATGATGCAGGTAATCAATACTTAGTTGTACTCATGATGCAGGTAATCAATACTTAGTCGTACTCATGATGCAGGTAATCAATACTTAGACGTACTCATGATGCAGGTAATCAATATTTAGTCGTACTCATGATGCAGGTAATCAATACTTAGTTGTACTCATGATGCAGTAATCAATACTTAGTCGTACTCATGATGCAGGTAATCAATACTTAGTCGTACTCATGATGCAGGTAATCAATACTTAGTTGTACTCATGATGCAGGTAATCAATACTTAGACGTACTCATGATGCAGGTAATCAATACTTAGTCGTACTCATGATGCAGGTAATCAATACTTAGTTGTACTCATGATGCAGGTAATCAATACTTAGTTGTACTCATGATGCAGGTAGTCAATACTTAGTCGTACTCATGATGCAGGTAATCAATACTTAGACGTACTCATGATGTAGGTAATCAATACTAAGTCGTGCTCATGATGCAGGTAATCAATACTTAGTCGTACTCATGATGCAGGGAATCAATACTTAGTTGTACTCATGATGCAATTAATCAATAGCTAGTGGTACTCATGATGCAGGTAATCAACACTTAGTCGTGCTCATGATGCAGGTAATCAATACTTAGTCGTACTCATGATGCAGGTAATCAATACTTAGTTGTACTCATGATGCAGGTAATCAATACTTAGTCGTACTCATAATGCAGGTAACCAATACTTAGTCGTACTTATGATGCAAGTAATCCATATTGATGCTGAAACTGTAGACTTGCGGACGTTGCAAAACATCCTTATTAGGAAATCGCCTTACCTTTTTCGAGCGTCTGTGAATATTTTAACCAAAAAGCAGTAAAATTCTCCACAACATGTGAATATGTTTTTCTCGGCCAAAGAGCCTGGCGACGAGATTAAAAAACACAGGCAGCCCGCGTAAATAACGACAACATTTTGGATTTATTTTCCCACAGTATCATGGCCAGTCTAAGTTATACGAGAATGTGTGTATGTACCTCAACATCGCCTTCACTGCCCTCTTCACATTTGAGGCACTCGTCAAAATCATCGCACTTAGAACTGTAAGTAGCTCTGGGTTGTCTTCAGCTGTGTTTAGAAATATATTTTATTATATAATTTGGGGGTTGAAACTTCAGGATGGTGCCGGCTAAACATCTTATTATTCGATTTTACTCGATTTTGCCGAAGATCGTCTGGGTCTGCGTCCCTCTTCGGCCAAGTATCAGACGATATCTGCGCAATCTCGCAGGATAATGGTTACGTATTTCGTGTGAAAACTATGAGCTTCGCTACGTTTTTGGAGAGAAAATATTGAGCTCCGTCGTGCCCTACGTCATGTTTTGTTTAAGTCCCCCCAAGCCCTGACCCCCAAGTCCTGACCCCCACGCCCTTATCCCAAGCCCTGACCCCCAAACCCTGACCCCCAAACCCTGACCCCCAAACCCTGACCCCCAAACCCTGACCCCCCAGCCCTGACCCCCAAGCCCTGACCCCCCAGCCCTGACCCCCAAATCCTGACCCCCCAGCCCTGACCCCCAAACCCTGACCTCCAAGCCCTGACCCCCAACCCTGACCCCCAAGCCCTGACCCCCAAATCCTGACCCCCAAACCCTGACCCCCCAGCCCTGACCCCCAAGCCCTCACCCCCCAGCCCTGACCCCCAAATCCTGACCCCCCAGCCCTGACCCCCAAACCCTGACCTCCAAGCCCTGAACCCCAAATCCTGACCCCCAAGCCCTGACCCCCAAATCCTGACCCCCAAACCCTGACCCTGTTGTATTTTGGGTTTTGATTCCACATACCATCTTTAATACTAAGATGAATTTTTCTTTTTTCTTTCTAGAAATATTTTCGTGATTTTTGGAACTTGTTCGACTTCGTCATCGTGTTAGGTGGCTTGTTAGATATGGCTTTTACGACATATGCGGTACGTTGCTATAGAAACGTCATTTTTCCTAGTATATGCAATTGTTGTCATGGTAATTACCTTTTGGGAAAGCTCATGTCATTAGCAACGACCAATATATTTCGTCATGTGATGAAAGTTATCTATAGTATTGAATGTAAAAATTGATATTTTTCAGACGCAGTTCAGTACTCTAAAGGCCGTTTTAGACTGTACGATTTTCGCCTACAATCATCGCATGCGACATGCTCGCATCAGCATACGACTCGAATCGCAAAGTCTAAATCAGCCCTACAACTCCTCTACGACATGCGCTTGCGAGCTAAGTCATGTCGCAAGCGTGTCGCATGCGATGGTTGTAGGCGAAAATCGTACAGTCTAAATCGGCTTAACGTTATGTCTCTTTCCTAGAAAGTGACAGAGGATGACAACCAATATTTGCCATTCGATCCAACCATGTTCCGACTGTTTCGCGCCGCTAGACTTATCAAGTTATTACGCCAGGGCTACACCATACGAATTCTACTTTGGACCTTTCTACGGTCTTTCAAGGTAATCTTTCATGTTAGCAAACAAAGTAATGCATTATGGACAAGGTTGGCCCCTTTAAAGAGAATGGACACATGGTCACCGAGAAAAAAAATACATATCACCAATTATAAAAATAACTGAAATTTGTAAAGACGCTTTCGATATGATATGGTGCATTCAACATTATATTTTCAAAACAAATGCGCCAAGGTCCTTAAAAGTCCTGGAAAAAGTTTCTACAAATGAGTTCTGGGAAATTTTGTAACAATACAAGTGATCAATAAACAAAATAAAGATTGCAAAATTAAATTTGTTTGTTGAATGTCGTCAATGAAACCAAAATGTCAAGATGTGCACCGGTGCAGTATATGCTTTTTTTTCGGTATGCAAGGACCTTAATTTTTTCAAAAGTCCTTGAAAAGGTACTTGAAAGTCCTGGAATTTTGACAGCTTCAAAACGTGGGAACCCTGTGTTAGTTTTGTCGTTGTATTTTCTATCGCCATTGTCAGTGTTAACGTTATTGGTATTAATATGTTACTTTGTCCCGCAGGGTACCCACTAGTTGCTATTAATATGTTACTTTGTCCCGCAGGGTACCCACTAGTTGCTATTAATATGTTATTTTGTCCCACAGGGTACCCACTAGTTGCTATTAATGTGTTACTTTGTCCCACAGGCTTTACCATACGTCACTCTTCTTATCACGTTACAGTTTTTCATGTATGCAGTCATCGGTATGCAGGTATGCCGTCACGCGCACCCATCACTAGCCCCTAACGGACCTAACGACACCGCGGCAAAACGCGGTTCACATGCGCTAAAGATTCACTGGCCTGTGAAATGAAGACAGTTTAAAAAATCTATACAACAACAGCGAACGATATAATTTTGACTTTGTATCATAATTTTCGCCTCGGCTGCAAGGCTTAACGTGCGAGGTACAAAAATTCAGAGAAAGTTATGATCATATTCTAGCTGCTCTGCAACTTTTGGCCTTTTGCCCGTTTTGTGTCTGGAGCTTACGTTTTCCAGATTTCCAAGACAGCACGAGGTATTCTTGTTATGTAGATTATTTATGTTTATTTCATTTCACAGGAAGTGAATCTTTAGCGTATGGCAAATGCCCTTTGCCGCGTTGTTCCCCCTAATTATACGACTGAAAAAATGTTTGTGACCGACTCTCCAAACTTGCAAACCACGGCGATCTCACGGCACAATGGCTGCAAAGGGTCGTAAACACAGATACTGAGGTTCTAGGTTCCCGTGTTCTAGTGGTTCTTTAAAGGGCCGTTCACACGGCGCGATCTCAGTTGCGATTTGAGGTGCGATTTTTGCGGCGATCGTCGGCGTCATATCGCGCGGTGTGAACGGTCGGCGATTTGGCTCTGCGATATTTGTCAGTTTGTTGGCGATCTGAAGAAATCGCACCCGCATCGCAGTGGAATTTGAACATGTTCAAAACGCCTGCGACGTCGCGGCGACATCGCAAGTGAAATCGCCATAAGATCGCCGGCCGTTCACACTGCGCGATATGACATCGCCATGGGATCGCCACAGAAATCGCACCTCAGATCGCAGCTGAAATCGCGCCGTGTGAACGGCCCTTAACGTCCCTCTGGTTCAGGTTAATGTAGTGCATGTGGGAGTCGGGCCCTACGGTTTTACGTCCTTATCCTTGAAGACGCGAAGGTCTAACCATTTGCAGATGTTAAAGCAAAAGTAGTTGGTCCGGCCGAGGTTTGGACCCCCAATCTCCCACGAAACAGCCCGGCGCTCTACTACTGTCGGTCGGCGCTTACCGGTCGGCGCTAAGATAAGATACGATATGATAACCTTTATTTACAAGAACCGATATTTACTTTCTCCGAAAAATATAAAAAATATAGTCGCTTAATAGTGCCGTTTGGTGGCCATCATATAAATTAATGCTGTTGACAGCTAATTTTGAGAAGGGCATTTTTTTACAAAACCTACAGACTGGAAAGGTTCTTATTTGAGATTCAAATAATTCTTTCTAAGAATCTCAAATGTTATGTTTTGTTTTTCCAGCTCTTTGGAAAGATCGCGTTCACTGAGGGGAGTCAGATAACCGTACACAACAATTTCCGAGATATATTTCAAGCATTACAAGTACTCTTCAGGTGAGAGTATATCTAATCTAATCTCATCTCATCTCATTTATTTTAATACGAAATCGTGCGACTATACAGGATGATAAAAATATATATACTGACGTAATAATTGATTAATCAATAAATAAATAAATAAATACAAAATGCTAATTTCCTAAAAGCAAAACCCCAAAACAGCTGGGTGGGCTAGGCTAGTAAAGCACTCCACAGATTGTGCATTTACAGCTGCAAGAGCAAGGGCGTTCCATAGTGGAATTACCCGTGGAAAAAATGAAAATTTGTAGGCATTGGTATTGCACTGCAAATGACGGTATGGATGATGCGCGCGGTTTCTATGGTCTGTTGGTTGGATACACTCCGGGAAGGCAAGATTGCAAGAGCCGTGGACACATTTATGCTCCATACAATTGTACTACTGCACCTACCGCCATGTGGGACACTTGCGCATGTCAAATAATCATGTTGTAAAGTTGTAATGGGTAACATTCTCGAACCCAGAGCTCCCCGGCTCGTCGCATCGCTGGGGAGGCTCTGGTGACATCCATTTGAGGGCCTTCGCTGATTGGCTGAAATGGCGCGCACGCGTACATAAAAGTAGCTTAACTTCGCTTTATAAAAACGTATCTGTCAAAATAACACTGTCATTCGTTTCCTAGTTCGTCTTTTTAACCTATGCCTTTGACTTGAACGCTCTAAAAGTAATTGTGAGGCATAAAACACCATTTTCTTTTACGTATGCGTCGGTGAATGTTACCAGAGCCTCCCCCGCGAGGTGTCGAGCCGGGAGCTCTGGGTACGAGAATGAATGGATAATTGAAGCGTCAAAGCCGCTTATCAATTATGGGTAATTCGGCAGGATACCATGTTCCCTGATTCTTCTTGTTTTTCCAGGTCTGCGACAGGAGAAGACTGGCATCTCATTATGACCTCGTGCTTTACGGGCGCTAAGTGTGCGAAGGAAGCGAACATGCGCGCGGATGCACAATGTGGCTCGACTCCAGTAGCGATAATCTACTTCTGTACTTTTATATTTCTATGTATGTTCTTGGTAAGTGAAACGACTTTGAAATTGTAAACAGACATCCTCCAGACTTTTTTTTGGGGGGGGAAGGGTAATTTCTACCAAGAGTGGATTAACAAGAGTTAGAATCTATCGTACAGTATTTGTCCACATCACAGTCAGAAAAGTGTCTATTTTTAGGTTTGAATTTCGTGCGCGAAAGTATTCGAATGCTCAGGTTCGAATGCTCGTATACCCAATACACAACAAATAGAGAATATCCTACCTTATCTTTGCGACTTTAAAGGTTTTCGATTGATCTGCGATTTAATTTTAGGCTGGATCTCACAACTGTTTGCGTGGCGAGAAAGTGGGAACCCTGTGGATGACGAATTTTCGCGGGAATCCTAGTTCTAAAAATAGACACTTTTCTGACTGTGATTCGGGCGTACATAGTAAATATGGAAACTCTTGGTAATCCACTCTTGTTTCTACCCAATAAAAACTCCTGGAAAATAACTAAAGTCTTCCTGGAAAATCCTGGATTTTTTGTTACTCAGAAAGCGCACTAACCCTGTGTTATATGGTGGGTACACATTTCCATTTTTACGGTGAGAGACCCATCGCCGTATAGCATTGAGCAAACCGATTTAAAAGCCGACAATCAGAAAAACATCCATGGGAAAAGCTTAATTTCCCAAGTCACATGCATGGGAAGTGTTCGGAATTCTTAACCATTATCCTGCGAGATTGCGCAGAATATCGTCTGATACTTAGCCGACGAGGGACGAAGTCCCGAGTTGGCTAAAATCAGACGATATTCTGCAAAATCGAGGAGGATAATGGTTTTATTATTCAGCACATCGATAGCACAAAACCCCCCCGAAAAACATGACTTTTGTGTATTATTTACGAGCTCAAAACATCATATTTTCCTCAGAGACGGATATCGCAGGATAGCTGTCATTTACAGAAGACAGCTATTGGCGTTCCAATGACCATACTTGGGCAGTGCATCGATGTGCTGAATAATAAATATGGATAGCCGTGGGAGATCCGAACACTTCTCATTCTTCTACCATGGGAAATTCAGCTACTTTTCCCATGTTTGGGTTTCTGCAGAAATTCGCTGTGAATGGTACAGGTTTTCCATCCATGTGACATATTTGTTCTTGTCCTGTGTTGGCAGATGTTAATCTGTTCGTCGCCGTCATCATGGATAACTTTGAGTACTTGACACGTGACGAGTCGATCCTAGGCCCCATCACTTGGACGAGTTTGTCCGCGTGTGGTCTGAGTACGACCATGCTGCAACGTGAGTAATCTTTATTTTCTTTATTATTAAATAAACTATAGTGTTTTACAAGGGTTTCTACCAGTGAGAAATTTCGTATCTCCGCATACGAGATTTTTCACACTAGATTTTTCCCACTGATATGCCGTTGTTCTGTTGTTGTTTTTATTGTAGAATGTATGACGCCGCCATGTTGGAGTCCCAGGGAAGGACTCCAACATGGCGGCCAAATTACCAAATGTGCCGTAAGCCCACAATACGAGTTAACATTGTCCAGAAGGTGGTTTATTTGCACTTATTAAGCATGTTGGCATTCATTTATTTAGAATGTAAGTCATTAGAGTGTTTTTCATAAACCCGTAATGTAAGTCATTAGAGTGGTTTTCATAAACCCGAGAAATACACTTTAGCGTATTTAGTACTAATACACTTTAATTTTTTGTTCTGTTTTGTGCTCGCTTGACTACTACACTTTGACTATTGCACTTTATTTCACGGGTTTATGAAAGCCACTCTAACTGCAAAGTTTTAAAAGGAACAACATCGTTTGAAAGGCCAGTCTGATTTTATGGAAATATCCAGACCTCAAGTTGAGTTGAATTTTCAAGATTTTTCTCAGAATGTATTGGAGTTTGGTCACGTGACTTAGTTAGTGCAAGTGATTTTAGTTAGTGCAAGTGATCGGTGGTTCTAAAGTATTTCCCAATCTCTGTTTCCAGAGGGTTCATACACCATAAAGAAGTCTATAAAATGATGTGCAGCATGTCTCCGCCAGTAGGATTCGGCAAAAAGTGCCCAAAGATAGTGGGTTATAAGGTGTGTAGAACTCTGATATATAGATTTAGCCACTGGCTAAAAAGCGGAGCTCCTGGTTACATATTTTTTCACGGGCTCGCAGTATTTTCCCGCCAAAATGAGAGACGGTTTTGGGTTGCCTTTGGTATGTTGGACAGGCAGACACGCATGCACGCGCCCACGGTACTCATGGGAATACCGCTGAACCATGAAAAGCGAAGTCGATCGTATATCTGAGTTATACTTGAGCTATTGTAATTTTCCTGCGATACCTATGGTGCTCCGCTCTGCGGTCTTTGGCCTCTAAGGAGCTCCGCTATGGTTACACTGCACGAGCTAAATTCTGGTTCAACATCATTCAACATGATTCAACACGGTGTTCAACATAATTCAACACGATTCAACGTCTCCCGAAGTTACGTTTTCAGTGGTTTAGACAACGTCACACTTCCTTTCTCCTACCCACCACAGGGAGCTTAAGTAATGCCATGTACTAGGCGGACATCACATTACTTTATTTCTTTCCAGCGTTTAATCAAGATGAACATGCCATTGGATGAAAACAACAAGGTCACGTTTAGTACGACACTTTTTGCATTGATTCGTATATCGCTAAACATCAAACTCAGCGGCAACATGAACGCGAACGACACGGAACTAAGGAAACTAATCAAGCGATTGTGGCCAAACTCTACGTCGCCAAAAGTCCTGGATAAATTAATACCAAAACAATCAGGTAGGAGTACTAACATTCATTAGTATTATTACTGAAGTGATTATAAGAATTTCCACGCGCTGATTGGTCGAGAGGTTCGTTTTCTCTCGCTATAATCACCTACAGGTGATTGTAACATTGAAAGGTTTGGGAGTGCGCGCGCGAGTTTTGTCATGATCGTGAAAAAGTCCGACAAAAACAAGTTGTTTTGCCTAAAAACCTTATGAATCACTTGAGCAATTATACTAAAACAATTAGTTGTGTTATCTGTCTAAGGCCTAGGGCATATGTCGGATTAAGGTCGAACCGATTACATTTTTTTTCAAAAGATATCGACTCATTACACTTTCAAATAACAAATTATCTATTGTTTTAAATGTATTCGACGCGACTCTAATTGGACGTATGCCCTAGGCCTAAGCCTTATAATTGTTGTTCTGCTTGTTTGAATTTCCCAAAAAAAGGTCGGCATATTTCGCGGGTCTTTATTTTCGCGATTTGGGTTTCGCGAAAATGAAAAAAAATCATTTTATTTCGAGAATTGTATTATTATTTTACAGTTCTTTTGCTGAAAATCATCAACTCATAACAAAACTAAACTATAGAAGCCGCATCGTGTACTATAGCATAGCCATTAAGACATTATCACCTTCTGCTTAACGTTTTTGTAATTGTATAATACATATCTACATCGTAGCCGTGAATTCTTCATTAAATTGAAAAACAAGAAATATAGGAGGGTACTAAATTTCGCGACATTAAAGTTGGCGGGAATTTTTTCGCGTCGCGTTAAGTTCGCGATTTTTTTAAATCGCGAAATTAAAGCGACGCGAAAATTAGTACCAATAAGGTACCTTATACGATAAAATTACGTCACAGTCGTAAGATAATAACCGATATACATTCCTCTATGTATTAAGCAGTCAGCAAATGACGATAGGGAAAATATACTGTTTACCTTATACGATAAAATGACGTCACAGTCGTATAATAATGACCCATATACATTCCTCTCCATAGTATTAAGCAGTCAGCAAATGACGATAGGGAAAATATACTGCGCCAAACTAATCCACGAAAATTACAAATACAGCAAGAAAAAGGCAGAGAGCGGCTACGAGTTTGTATTCCTTTCAACGGCGTTTTTCCTTGGGACGCAATATAGAGCAGATTTCGTATGACTGTGAAAAGTGCCGCGACAGAGTTGTGCCGCGCCACGACCGTGACAGTACCGCGACTTTGCGATTTCATTGGCGATTTCATTCCATCTACAGCAGGCCGGTTCCGTGCCGCGACGTCGCGGTAATTTTCGCAGTCGTACGAAATCTGCTCTATAGCTCTACCGCGCTGATTTTGTAGAAATTATCATATTTTGCTCCACTCTTGGGTTAGCAAGCATTCCCGTGGAATTTTAAAGAGCCTGTGTCAGCTGCCATTTTGACAGCATAGCAACATGACCAAGTCGGAGAAAGCATCCATTTCCATCGGCTGATTTAAAGAAAATAGAGCAATGTTGTCGATTGAATTTGCTAAATCAAATCTGAAACTTTGTTTTTAGATGTTTATTTAGATATTTCGTCTTCTAATATCAAACGAAAACAATAACAAATCAGTAGCTGATACGGGCTCTTTAAGGCAGAGAAGTCCATTACTAAGTGTAAGAAGCTGACCCATCAGGGACAGGATAGTGTTCCATAGTTTATATATTTTTAAAAATACTTTGCGTCTTTTTCTGTTTCTGATTTGATGATTTTTTTTTTCAGAGAGGCTTATTAAGAAAGATCGTGGGATCTATTCGTAATAAAACCAATCGACACAGCGCTAATCTATCAGCAACAGATGGAGGATACGATTCTAACTATCTCTCGCCACGACCGCGTAGCAGGACATTGGATGTTGCCGATACTACCGTTGAAAGGTACCCAGGGTACCCAGTATATCACCCATGATATAATGATGAGCCGTGCTGGGTTCAAGCGATGGAGCCGTGAGCAACGTTAATTGGCTGATTGCATTTTAAACCGCACCGGGCGGTTGAGGACCTTCCTTAAAAACCCTCCCCTGGAATTTCCAACCTCATTCTTAGGACCTGAAGTAGCTCTGGATTCCTAACGATGTATACCCCGGAAAATCTCTTTTTGGATAAGTCACCTATTTTACCCATCCCTTTTGGAATTTCAGGTCTCCAGACACATCCCCTCCCGTGGAATTTCCAGAGTCCAATACAACCCCCCTGGAAAAATTTCCATAGGTCCTGACAACCCACCCGGTTTACTACTGCAGTTATGCACGAACAAAAGGGACAACGCAAAGGTTTCTGGTAGCCGTAGAAAAATACGTCATAATGAAATGTCCTATTGAAATAGGTGTATGTGTCAATCTCGTTGTCCCTGGCCAAAAGATGACGGGCTCTGGGTACGAGATCGGCGTACGTGTTGCAGTTGATGTCATGTTACGCAGCCTCGACCTCATGTAGATATGTCATTTTTATTCGCTAGTGTATCCGCTGACCTACACAACGAAGGCCTTGGTAACCACTCAAAGCAAGGGAACTCGGTCGCGCGGTCCAACAGCTGGAGCTCACAGCAGCCGAACGGGGATATTGAAATGAAGGAGATCAAGGTAACTGCGCAAGCGCGAAAAGGTTGGGACTACGTCTCGCCCCACTCTCGTACCCAGATCTCCCGGCTCGTCACTTCAAGGAGGAGGCTCTGGTGGCAGCCATTTGAAAGCCTTCGCTGATTGGCCAAAACGGATCGCATTCGTACTATACATAAACCAGTTTTATCGTGGCTAAATAACATTCGTTTGCTAGTCGTCTTCTAAACCTATGCCTTTCAAGGCAACGCTGTACAATATCATAGGTCATTTTCTTGTACGCATGCGTCACTGGCTGTCACCAGAGCTTTCCTCTCGCGGTGACGACTCAGGGAGCTCTGGATCAAGAATGCGTCTTTTTCCGTTGAGACAACGCTTTAAAATTGGTGTATAGTATGTACAGTTCTCAATTTATCAGAGCACCGAGTTACGATTTTTCAGTCCTTTATTATTTTTAAATTTTTTATTGTTCTTTAAAAAGAACAGTCTATTTTTAAGTCTGAAAGCGAAGAAGCCACCCATTTTAATATACTGCATGGAATGATAAAACATAAAACCCCTTAAACTCAATAAATTGCTATCCTATGAAGATAATTGATCTTAAATTAAAATGCTGCATATTTTAAATTCACTCGTCGAATAACTCAATACAGTGCATTCCAAATTCTGCATTATCATATCTGCAGCGTCATATTTTAAGCATCTGTTCCAATAATCAATGATAAATTATAATTATGTTATTATTTTTCTGTTTTGTTTTAAATTTTGATAATATAATTCTAATTAAACAGTATAAAACTTTGATTTTACGCCAGCCAACACTTCGAGAAACACTTAACCCTTCGAGCTCGCCATCCATTCCTTTGAGGAATGGACGCACGGGGAAAGCGGACGTCGGATCGAATGGTCCTGTTGTGCCTATAGTTTACTTGACGGCATCTCCAAAGCCGCGAATACGGAGGCATATGAACGTAGGTATGGCTTTATTCTAGCCTGATTCTCATAAGCTACGCTAGAGTACATTACACGGACTAGATTATATAGACCAATCAGGACTACACTTTCATTTCGTTCATCTACAAAAGGGCGTTTAAGTGCCTATTGATATAACTTGGGATCAACATGAATTTACAACCGAAATATATCTTTCAGATAATATGACAAATTACCATCCCACTTGAGTACGTCAGCCAATCACGAACGAGATATACCGTCCTGATATTCTACGGTATCGGGACACTTACCTGATAAGCCAATCACGAACGAGAACTACTGTCCTAATATTCTACGGTATAGGGACACTGACTTGATATACTGTGTGATATACTATATACTGATATACTGTGTGATATTCTACGGTATCAGGACACTCACTTGATAAGCAAATCACGAACGAGATCTACTGTCCTGATATTCTACGGTATCGGGACACTGACCTGATAAGCCAATCACGAACGAGATCTACTGTCCTGATATTCTACGGTATAGGGACACTGACTTGATATACTGTGTGATATACTATATACTGTGTGATATTCTACGGTATCAGGATACTCACTTGATAAGCAAATCACGAACGAGATCTACTGTCCTGATATTCTACGGTATCGGGACACTGACCTGATAAGCCAATCACGAACGAGATCTACTGTCCTGATATTCTATGGTATTGGGACACTGATCTGATAAGCCAATCACGAACGAGATCTACTGTCCTGATATTATACGGTATCGGGACGCTGACCTGATAAGCCAATCACGAGAAATTTCTTCTCGGTGTTATCGCCAATGCTTTATTTTATCAAGACCTTTAAAAAAATGCTACAACTCTTTCTCTTACCATACCACTTGTACTTGTACGTTGACAATGGCGTCATGAGGCCGCCGAAACGTCGGTTGAATGTTATTTCGCAAGTTTTTACTGCTTATGAACAAGGAAATTGGTTTTGTAATACTCTATCTAAAAATTGTTTCCACTTTGTGTGAAAATTACTCGATTTCTTGGCGGATTTCCTTTTAACCTGTAAATTCCCAGCGAGATAACTGGCGAAAGTAAAGATCTCACAGCAAATCGACATGGTAGAACATTCGAGGGCACTATAGTTAGTAGGGTATCAAAATCAGGCTAAACTGTTCTCCCAGGAGGGGTACTTGGATATAAAATGACGGGCTAAACTGTTCTCCCAGGAGGGGTACTTGGATATAAAATGACGGGGGGGGGGGGGGGTCCGACGGAGCTCCAAATTTTCTACCCAAAAAAATACTTCAGCCATAAATTTTATACCCAAAAAATACCTGCTTCCAAAATTTATACCCAAAAATACCCAACTTTTTTTTAGCCTAAAAAGGCTATTTGATACCAGCATACACATGATGCTGAGCTGCTTATGTTGCCCGGAAATAGCCTAGTATCTTGATGATCAACTACTAGCCTGTCAGAAGTTTCAACCCCAAAAAATACCCGCGGATTTTCCAACCGCAAAAAAATACCTGGTAGAATTTTCAACCCAAAAAATATACTTTACTACAAATTTCATACCCAAAAAGTACGTCGGACCTCCCCGTCATTTTATATCCGAGTACCCCCCTGGGGCTGTTCTATTCCCATGACCCAATGAGCCACATTTAACAACACTAAATGAGACTAATTTCCCCTTCGTTTTCTAGTATATAGCTTCTAATACTTAAAACAATCACAGTTGACGTGGGTAAACACAAAGACAAGTCGTAAATGGGTAGCCACAAAAAGTCTTAAATAAATGAGCACTTAAGAATGTAGGAAAACTATAACGCGTATAATCTACGAAATAGTTGGGTAGTTTGTTAAAGTGGTCGGAAAAGACAACACCAAGCACCCACCGAAAGAAATTATAACATAGACACGTTATAACGCGCGCTCTGATTGGCTGATTTTCTGTGAAAGAAATGGATACACCATAGAAATTACGTCATCACTCGGAATCAAGCGAAACGGGAGACAAGATTGAGCTCGCTAATGTCACAAAAGCTGTCAAAAACAACACCCTTGGATCTAAAACAAGCTCTGGAAATTGAAATTCCAATATGTCTTGTGCACATGACATATGTATTGCGATATATCTGCCATCTTAAAATTATTTTTTGTGAGCTCGGAAATTCTTTTCTGGGACGTATTCTGCGTTTCGCAAGCAGCGAAACGTTCGCCACTTAAGCCCTGGCCAAACGAAACGCAAGTCGGTGCAAGTCGACGCAAGTTTGCTACTTGCGTCGACTTGCGATCGTTTGGCCACCAACTTGCGATGACTTGTGTTCACTTGCGTCCACTTTGAACATGTTCAAATTTTCACGCAACTTGCGACAACTTGCGTCTCGTTTGGCCATCACATCGCAAGTGTACGCAAGCTGATGCAAGTTTCCAATTTTCTCCGTTTTCCAAATTAACGAAATATTATGACCAAAATAAGTCATGAAAATGTTGCACTTATATTTCTGTTATTATCAAGAAACTGGGTGAGATTTCTTTGTATTTCTTCTCTTTTTTTACCAAGAAAAACACAAGCTTGAGCGTGCGCTCTGTGTTCGAAAGTGGCGTGATCATGTCGTCATTAGCGGGCGCAAAGCACCAAAACACTCAACTTGCATCAAAATTGCATCTCGTTTGGCCACCTCAACGCAAGTGAGCTTGCATCGACTTGCGTGGACTTGCGTTTCGTTTGGCCAGGGCTTTACAGCCAAAATCGTAGTATCGCGATGATCCAAAACCAAGGATCCATTTTCGTTTTGGCAATTCTGTGCCGTCAATAAAAATATAAATCACAATGAAGACTAGATTTCGCAGCTGTGATCTGAAATCCCAGAGCAATTCTATGGAACCCTTGTCAAAGTAACAACATAATCTTCAAAGGGTTTCAATTCTGATGTAAATACTTTGATTGGTGGTACAGAATTGCCAAATTCTTGTTTTGGAGCATCGCGATACTACGATTTTAGCTGTAAAACCTTTTACAGTGGGTTTCTATCGAACGTTCTTAGGTTCGTTCTGTACTTTGGTTTATTTCATTGAAGAGTGGATGTTTAGGGTGGCACTGGGCAGCATTCCGGCAACTCCCGCAATCCGTTTCAACCACTCCTAAACTTGTAAGCTTGCATGTTCAGGTATAAGCTGAGCAAAGCGTCCAATAAAGACCACGCACCACAATCAGGAGTGACGAAAGGATATTTCAGATTTACTCTCTATTGTGCCTATTCACCTTATCGCGCTCTCATGACATCATTTCCCCCTGGTTGTAGATCACAGTACCCTCGATAACGTCAACAACGCCAGCCAATCAGTAACGGCGACGAACCCCAAGCTCAAAGTCCAGCTAAATCACGTGACGACGAGTACTACGATGATATGATCACACGCATCAATCAGCAACTCGTGCAGGCAGTCGAGAAGGGTCAAAGTCCATATTCCATATATGGACTGGAGGGGACGACGAAAGTGAGTGGTGCTGACCATATATGGAGGGAAAGCCCATACCAGGCGCGGAAGCACTACAAGGTTTGTTCGCTGAGCGAACGTCGACACATGATCTTAGTTGCTGAGCAACCAAGTGTGAAATTGACATTGGAATGGATTGGATCATACGTGGAAAATGTAAAATGGCCGCGAAAACCTCACCAAGGCAACTAATTATTGGGAATTTATATTTTATAGACGAAAAAGAACAGTTCGCTGACTGTTAAATTGTCGCGGGCATTTGCTGCATACATTTACAACAGCAGCACCCTGCTGGTTCGTATGAATCTGTGGCTCCAAAAAGCTTCATTAGACAAATACACCGAATCAGTATCCATGTAGACTCAACCCAATGCCCACACCGTGGGAAACAACTAGGGGTCCATCAGCACTTTTGCGACTTTTGGACTTGATCTCTTAGTCCTGAGAACACAGCCTAGTCCTTGAGAGGGCTTCCTGTGTTATGAGTGGGTTTCCTGTGCTCAGATCAACCGCGAGGAAGCATAAGGGCTGGGCCGGGCTACCGGTTCATGTAAGTTGCGAGTTTTTATCCAAATTACGAGGTGTTCAATCTCATACAACCCCCTGCCAATCATCTTCGTTTATTAAGAAGACGGAAGGCCAATGTGGGATATTATGTAACATGGACGCGAAAGAATTAATGCGCAGAGTTTATTGCGCTCCAGGAAATGCATTATAATCTAGTTTAGTACGGCTGAGCTAGAGGAACAATATATGATGGTATTGAGAGGGATCTTTATAAGATTGTTTAGACGGAAAAATCATCCTTTTTTCGTAAATTCAGATAGTGAACAAAACGTCATGGCGACTTCATGTCTTCCCTTTTTTTCAAATAATTCAAAATCCCAGATTATAGCTGAAGCCATTGCATCGTGACTCAAAATTTCAAAACTGTTTACTGTTCCGCAGTGAAACCATCTGAGCCAATCAGATTCTTTCCCTGTTTTGCCAAGTGCACTTGACTGGCTTCCCTCTACGAAACCAGACAACGTCGCGACGGAAGCCATGTGACTGCTCTAGGCGAGAGAAGGATACAATCTGATTGGCTCATAAGGTTTGACTGGCGGAACAGCAAAACCAAAATTAAACAAATCGATGTTTTGGAAACATGCGGGTCGCGATGCAAATATTTCGACTGAAAACTGCTACTTTCTAGGAGCAAAATTGTACAGACTACAGCCATCGGACTTCTCGCTCTCAAATTAGCCAATCAGAACGAGTTTTGTTACGTCCCCAAGCGTTCCAAACAGATTTTAAAAAATATCGCATTGAGTATAAAAACGTTTCTATCTCCTCAGAAATTATGTAAACTGTATTTGACTTGTACACTAAATCCAGTTTTTACTTACCAAAACTTGGACTTTATACAATCGGGCCAAAAATAAGTAAACACTTGCTATCCAGACTGTTCCCCGCTCCCCTGTTCAATGTTGTCTGGTGCGCGCAGCGTTCAATTCAAATTGGCATGCTCCATCATTGGAAGGGGGAACGGGGTGTTTACGATACTTGTCCGCCGCTGTAGGGACGATTTGTTTTGACGAACAAGCCTTTTGCTTTGCGCGAGGCGAGGTCAGCTGTTTGTGTTCAACACCACGTTACATACCAAAAATACTCCGATCCCACTTAGGTTTACCAGATATCTTTATCTTCGATCATCTCAGTTTATACTGTCATAAAAGGCAAAAAAGTGCTGCAAATCGACTGATTCGGAAGTCCTGAAATACTGTTTGTGGGACATGATCAGTCCCGTGGGAGAATCTTTTCAACTCTGATTGTATCTCCAGGTCGCGTGAAATGGCTTCGTTGTTTGATCGGAACTATGAATTAGCCGCTAGGCAACACATCGAACTTACGTGACAAGGAGAACTGACAGAATACGCCTAGGGATAAGCTATGGAGCCATGCCAGATTTCATTCATAGCGAGAGCTATAGAGAGGAGTTAAAGGGATCCTGTCATGCAACTGCGCAGCTAATCTGCGCATCTCTCAAATGTAGTACCATTCTCGTATCCAGAGCTCCCGGCTCGTCACTTCGCAGGGAGGCTCTGGTGGCGGCCATTTGAGGGCCTTCGCTGATTGGCTAATTTTGAACCTTGGAGCATGCGCTGAACGGTCTTTCTCTCTACAGCTCTGTATTAAATCTCGCGCATGCATCAGCTGTCACCATTGCCTCCCCCCGCGAGGAAACGAGCCGGGAGCTCTGGCTTCGATAATGGAGAAGTATCGTCGCGTAACGATGGCCAGAGAAGGCTAAAACCACGAAAAATAAATCGTATTCAATCTCGCCGTTTCTCTATCCCTCGGACTATTTTTTTTAGCTTTACATATTCTTAAATAGTTATCTGATAGGATTGTCTAATTAGTTTTGCTGATGAATCGGCGGTCGCTCCTGGAGCATGCGCGCGTCATGACAGGCTCCCTTTAAGTGAACCACATTCTCTTACCCAGAGCTCCCCGGATCGTCTCCTCGCGGGGGAGGCTCTGGTGACAGCCACTGACGCATGCGCGAGATTTTATACAGAGCCGTTGAAGATCTTTCTGCGCACCAACGCTAAAAATCAGCCAATCAGCGACGACCTTCAAATTGGTGACCACAGAGCCTCCAGAGCCTCCCCTGCGAGAGCAACGAGCCGAGGAGCTCTGGCTACGAGAATGGCATTCTCTTACCCAGAGCTACCCGGCTCGTCTAATCGCGGGGGAGGCTCTGGTGACAGCCACTGACGCATGCGCGAGATTTTATACAGAGCCGTTGAGAGAAAGATCTTTCTGCGCATGCACCAACGTTCAAAACCAGCCAATCAGCAAAGGTCCTCAATGGCTGTCACCAGAGCCTCCTGCGAGGTGAGAACGAGCCGGGGAGCTCTGGGTACGAGAATGAGTGAACCAGTTTTGTCCAGTGGCCATTAGCGACATGTTTATAGAGTATAGCTCTGTAATAGGAAGAAATTGTCATGCCAAAATTTTGAAGACAAGCTTCTTTTTACACATCGGCACACGAGCTAGTACCAATGATTTCGAATTTTTTTTAGAATTGGTTGATCATTCTTGAAACATTTAATCAAATCTCAGACATCGACAGTCAGGCAGGACGAATTTTGGTACTTATGTACCATGACGGTACAAAAACAAGGTGTTCTGATAAACAATTCACACATATTTCAGGTGTTCACGATTTTTGCTCATTTGTATTAAAACTGTGTGCATTATATTTTAGGGTTGGGGATAGTTGCCATGAAAATCAAATACATCACAGAGTTTAAATTATTTAAGTGGAAAATGGATAATTATTTCGCTAAATAAATAAGGCGTTTGTAGAGTTGCGGTAGCTGCGCGAAGGGCTACCAAAACGGGTAGCATCGTGCGCATATATCGCAGCCGCCAAATAGGTTTATTATAATTTTTTAACAAATAAAAGCTTGCGAAACTGCTGCTGTTTAGTTGTTGTTGTCCAGATCAAATTCAAACTGTGTTACCCTTATGAAATATACATGCAAAAATCTGTCGATTCTTATTGGTCGTAATTTCAAATGTAACAGTCCAGTTTCGAATTCTCACTACCGCTGAATAGGCATCGAAGGCGTATAAATACAATGGGAGCCTCAATTTGAAGTCTAAAAAGTTGTGAATACCGACGTGAAACTGATGAAGCTTGATTGAGACAATAGACAAACTAGGAAACTTTGATGATATCCATCGGTATAGCAGAGAATTCGAAACTGACTATTGCTCTCAGGTCAAGTATTTCATGATGCTGACTGGCTTACATGATCTGACTGGCTTAAAACAATGGAATTTTGTGTACGGACCAATTAAATGCTCTGTCACGCAATCAGCGTCAGTTTCTAGATGGAGATCGATGGAGCTGATAGAGAAAACCAATATATTTTCATGAATTCAATCTTCCAAAACTAGTGGAAAGCAACTGTGAATTCCTTTTGAGCGATCAAGAGACTGAAATTATTTTTCCGTCCGCCATTTTGAATTGTACCTGACCGTTTTGCATTATGGGATTCCCATAATTCACACAGGGAGCCAGGGTTCTTCGTCACAGGGATGCCAGTGATATTTGGCAAACGTGACAGCGATTCATTGATATTGGTGAAACCTGTCTTGCAAGTTTTGAAGTGTCCCCTGCACACAGAAGTGCCTCTGCTAGCAGGGATAACCTGCATGAAGTCCAGCCCAACATTATGACCTAGGATTCAAGATCTCGTCTTTGAATTCGTCCCAGAAGTTTCCATTAATGGCTTGCCTTAACTTCTTGAAAAACAGAAAATACTGGTGCAAATTGTGTCTGTAGAATGAAGAAAACAATGTGTAACATGGGGTTTGAAATGCAATGATGCGGACTGCTTACACTTCTGGGGCCGTCTCTCGGAAACTCGAGAACTCTCGGACCCGAAATGATTTACCCATAGAGAACTGTAGGCTCTTCATGGTTTCCGCGGGTTTAACCCGGGTAAGAACCATTCCCAGAGGACACCTTTGTGTTAAGTTTATATTTCATCACGATTCGTTCTACTAAACAAAAGAAGCTTTGTGACGCAACTCGTGAACAATACACATGTTCATACAGTAGCTATAGCCTCTTAGTTTACAGTTGACGCGGTTTCCATTGTTATTCGTAGGGAATTAACTCGGATAATGAATCTCAAACAAACTAAAGTCGGGGAGGGATTTGAATTCTCCAGGGAAAGGTGGGGGTTGATCAATAGATTGAATTGAATTTCTAGGTAAATATAAGCTCATTATGGATTAATAGGTAAATATAGGCTCATTATGGATTAATAGGTAAAATCTAGTTATTACCTATTAATCCATAATAAGCCATATACTTACCTGTAAATCAATAATGTGTGGTTCCAGAAAATACCCCCCCCCCCCCCGGAAGAGGTTGAAAAGTACCCCCCCCCCCCCCCCCACCCCCCCCCCCCCCCCCCCCCCCCCCCCCCCCACCCCCCCCCCCCCCCCCCCCACCTCTCTGGAATTCCCGAAAAAAATACAGTATTTGTATGGAAAATATATCCTTTCTATTATCTTCCTATGGATAATTTCTGGAACCACACAATAAGCCATTTTTACCAAGACTTCAAGGGGCACTGTCAGTTTGTTTCATCAAAAAGTTTTAAAATAAGACAAGTGTTCTACAGAAACAACTCCGAACCTATATTCTGTTTCAAATTAGTCTTAAAAAGAAAAAAAGGCTTGTTCAGCATGTTCGAAAATCAAAAATGCAATTAGCAATCCAATTCCATCCGCTCGATTATACACGAAAATACTCCAAATTTATATTGATCTAGCAGCTGAAAGGTGGTTAAAAAACGTAGACCATTATTTTGTTGATTTGTAGGGAGTTTGACTGCATTTAAGCTACTTAAAATGACCCCAAGTTAGACCAAATTTATGATAGACCATGACAGTTGCCCCTTTCACAATGACTAAATTCAATTATCAACCCAAACATTTACTAGTGAATTCAAATCCATACACTTACCCCGAGAAAAAAACATCCAATAATCTCAGTTTATGCATCTATGCTGACTGTCTGTCTATAACCAATATTGCTCTGATAGCCTTTATGCGAATCCCGTTGAACGCCACAAAACACGAGATTTCCGAGAACGCCTTCACTTGAACCATATTGAGAAGCGTTTGTCCAGTCTACTTGCTTGGTCTCATTGCCCATAGAGTGGTTTAAGACGTAAACCTGAAAATACAGATAAAATCATGCCCAGGTTAATTGCATATCTAATCGTAGAGAGCAACCAACGAGCGCAAAATACCTGAAACTTGCCTTCAGTTTCTCCATCTTGAATCAGTTCCATCCGTTTTGCTGGACACAACGTTATGCAAATTGAGCTGTAGCTGTCAGGGCGTGGTACAAATGAAAATAACCAGTAAGGACGTAGTTGCTTTTGTCTCTATTATTTCGTTCTACAAAGGAGTTCTTTTGTCTGTAGTCTATTATCCTCGTTCTTTGTGTGAGGTATAGGGTATTGTTGTATTATCCAACAGAGAGGAGCTTTAAGCAGCTACGTCCGACCAAAATAACAGCGCTTAAATGAGTTGCGCTTTTACAAAAGGCCGCTTGATTGATTGGACTGGCTGTTGTACGAAAACAAAAGACGTAATTCGTGTTTGGAAACCTTTGTCAATCATAGTTGAATAAAAGTTGTCATTCATTTTCTATAGCATCACAACTTTATTGTGCATGGTAAAAATTAATTGCAATAAGTTTCTCTGGGGAACCACTTCTGTGAAAGCAGCTAAATAACTAACAATAGTTCCTATTGGAATCCGCTATCTTTTTCAATTGTAAACTGTACTCCTTTTCAAAACTGTTAATTCAATGAGAAGAATGCATTTCATTTGTCCCTGTTTTCTGAAAACCTGTCAACTGTAAACTAAGTCCGTTAATTACCTCGATTCTCGGCAATAACCCCAATACATCCTCGGGCCTACGGCCCTTGGATGTATTGGGGTTATTGCCTCGAATCTCGGTAATTAACTCTAACATATTTTGCTAATATGTTTGATATTTACGCAATGATGCGGTGTTTTAGACTGCTTGCAGTCCCTTCTTTGGCAAATGCCCGTAGATCGAGAGAAAGTCCTTAGTCCGTAGATCGAGAGAAAGTCCTTAGTCCTAATTCAGTTCGTTTGACAAAGAAAGGACTGCACTGTTTTGAACCGCTTTGTCTAATCGTCAAAATGGCAGCGGAAACCGTGAAAAGACCTATTGCAAAGGCTTCTAGAGAATAGACAACATCGGTTTACAGTGTTACGTCTTGTTGCCAATCAATTCAGAGCATGCCATGATTCGTTTAGGTGGTTACAATTGTACAATTTATCACACATAACACACAACTCAAGCATGTATAAAATAAACAATGGCCTTCATCACACGGCAGCCATCTTGGATAACCTATCAAGAAAGTTCTCGTTGAAATGTGTCGTTTTCTAAAATTTCCTTATATGGAAGTTTCTACTTACCATATTTGGAGTTCCAGAAGTTTTCCTAGCTTATTTCTTACCCTAAATTGTCAAAGGTTCGTCAAAACTTGCAGATTTTGGAGAGAAACTTGTTCGTGTGGGCCGCCATCTTTGTTTTGGTCCCCAGGAGCTCGGAAATACCTACACAAGTATCCCGCGTCACGCACGGGTTGGCGCATTGACAAAAGCGACACATTTATCTTGATATGATTCTTTGTTTTCCCCGTGGAAACTCGTAATCATGATGAGGCTGCACATGCAAGAACAAAAGATTTATCAAGATGGCTGCCATGCCATCAATGCTCATGGTAACCTCCAGAATGATTCATCACATGATCTGAATCAACATGACCTCGAACTTAAAATGAGGATTATCATCGATGTTAAATGCCATGAAATGAGGATTATCATCATTTGGGGGACATGACTATATTACTATTATCTTCGTTGTATTAAAAAGGCATAAAAATAGAACGAAGCAATGTATATAAATGAACATCATCCAAAATAGTCCGAACCAAAATAACAAAGCGAGACTGGCAGCAAACATCACAGGGAATGTCTGCACAAACCCATTCATGGGAAAAGCTGAATTCCATTGACAACAGAATTGGAAGTGTCGCTTTCCCATGGAAAAACTTAAATTCCGAACACTTTCCATTCTTGTGTCACGGGAAATGAAATACAGCTTTTCCCATGCAAGAGTTTCTGCAAAAGTCTCCTGTGCACTGGATGGCCACTGCTGAAGTAAACATGGAAAATGAGCAACAAACAGGTGAGTCATGATACATCTCTCGTAAGATCTAAGCGTATTGGATTGATACCCTCAGTGCAAGACAATAGAGGGTCATACAATAGAATTAGAAAACAATGGGATGCTTTGTTCTACCTATCCAATCACACAAGATCTCCGAAAAGCTGTATCACTCCTGTAAACAGGTACGGCCCCATGCCGCCCCTTCCCTCCCCTCCAGTGAAAAACCAGGCAACAGCTGCCTGTGGTGAACTTACATCATTAATAAGACCTTGGCTAACATCTCCTTCGTGACTAATAGATGATGGAGGTACGCCCCGCGAATGGTTTGCACAGCAGTAACACGCACAATCGGCTTGTACAGGGCTCATATCGGCCTTAAAAACTGTGGAGACGGAAAAGAAAATACTCGTCAATCATTTATATAGCCTACTAGTAGCTCCACCAATCAGCATCGACAATAGACCACGAGTATGATTCACTAAATAGACAGATTTTTAGAAGTTTGAGCAATTTTGCTAGAAAGAGGCAAAAAATCTTGTTACTCGAAATATAAACGTTGTCATTGAATTAGTCTCATTTGAAAGGTCTTCATGGTCGTGTTCGTGTATTATCGCGCCGGTAAAACATTTCCAGAGGAAGCTTAGTTTTACAGAAAGACATATTTTCGCACCTAAAATGGTGATGTCAATCACAGCCTATATACATTTTTGACCGCTTATTTCTGTGGCGGCGCGAACTTGAAATGTGGACCACAAGTCTACAAATTAGGATAGATTATTGAGTAACACTATTTTTGGCCAAACAATGGGGTTTTTCTTGGTGTTGCAAGATGTATTGTATTTTGGACTGGAGCTATTGTATTCCATCTTATTGTTTCGTTCTACGGTCTTTTGTCTTCTATTGTCTTTGTGCCTCTGGTGGTGCCTTGCAACACCAAAAGAGCCAAACAATGCTCGAAGTTGTAAAATAACCTGTCTTAACATTAGTATAAACCAACTAGTGGTCTATTAGTATTGTCAATGCGGAATTCTGATTGGCTACGCTACTATTGGTCTATAAGTAATAGACCATTAGTACGACTTGGAGGGCAACAAATCAAAAGTGGCTCCAATAGAGCTCTATTTCGTGATAAAAACAGTTTACAGGTAGGGAAATTTGGGTAAATCTTGAATAATTTACAACACTGAGCAGTTCGCTTGCTTCGATCAATAGAAATAAAAAGATAAAAGTCATAGCCGTCAATATGAATGCGCATGCGTAGAAATCCAGATATCGAATTTGAACCCTTAATTCAGATTGTTGCAAAAAGACATCACGAATGACCCACAAAGATTGGACATAATGAATAAGCGACTATCTGAAGTTTTACGCGCAACTAAGAAAACACCAAAAACAAGTATCCCACATGGAACACCCAATCGCCTATCAGACCTATATATATGTTGAGGGATGTAAAGAGACCGTTAGTTGTTCACTACTCATTACAAGGGGCGTCTATTTCATTGTCTGGTGGCCGGGCGTCCCTCACCTAGGTCCCTGGACCGAGTCCCTGAGTCGCTACTGAGCAATTAGCACCGAGGATAGCGACTGTCAGAAATATCTGGCGTGGTCGTAAGAACTGTACCAACGTCGCCATACGACGCTTCAGCTCTGTCTGGAAGTATGGTCCTCGTATTTTGGTTCCGTAAACGCCGGATAAATTTGAAAACGGCTAATTTGCCTCGAAAGCGAAACAACGTTTTCCGTCCACACTACGCCGGCTAAATTTGTAAACGCACAGAAACGTCAGCTTAGCGCATGCAAAACTATTTGGCATGCGCCAAAAGAAAAACGAGAGCCCACGGTCATGCATTCCTCGCCGCCGTGTGACATGACGTCATCGTTCTCGAAAAGTCCGTTTTCGCCGTGTCCACACTAAAATGCGTAGCCGGCGTTTCAAATTTATGGCAGTTTCGCCTGCGTTTTCGAAATGTTCCATTTTCGGTAGGAAATTTAGCCGCCGTAGCTAGTGTGGACGGAAGGGCCACGAGTTCATGAGTGTCTTGTCAACTGTCAAGTGTTACCCTCTTGAAATAAAGCCTATTATTATTATTGTTATTATTACCGTATAAATAATTAGTCGTTTTCAAATTTAGCCAGCGTAGTGGGGGCGGTGCCGTACAATCATTTACCCGTCAGTCAGAGGAGCTCGGTACAGATACCGTTTAGGAAATATGTATGTATCTTTTTTTCAAAATCACCTCTATCTGATCTATCTGAAAATTGTCAAATTTGGTACATGGCCGAAAGCGAACAAAGAGCACTTTCATTTTCTTAAACACTCTGTGACAGATGGGTGTGCCGAATAGTTTCGCAGTCCATTGCCGGATTTCAAGCCGTGAGCGCCTGGGGCGAATCCTTAATATATCGATTATCCATTCAAGACCAACATGGGGAGAAAGGGCATGCTCAACTATACAAAATACCAAAGTTTGGTATTACCAGGCAAATAGTGATCGAGAAACAGCCATTCAAAAGTCCAAAATCAACAAGATTGTGTGTGAAATCCGGACGCGGCGTCCGGAAAACCATACAAAGCTTATAAAATTCCGGCATCTTGGAATGGCTGTATCTCGATCGGAATTTACACAATCAAAGCCAAACTTAAGGATTTTGTATCCTCTTTATGTGGCTCCCGTTTCGATAATGGCAATATAAGGGATTCGCCCCAGGCACTCACAGCTTGAAGGCCGGAAATAAAACTCGATAATAACGAGGTAACGGTAGTAGTGAACTCAATCCGTTAAAATCTCTTGGAATTTCGGTCCACCCCCCTTTGTTCTAAAACTGATTTATATATGTGATCCAAGACATAGAACAACAGACTATTCCCTGCTAGCAGAGGCCACTTCATGAAGTGGCCTCTCCACACAAATGTCACAACCTCGTCCAGGATCATGGCGTACTTGACTGGTTTGGCTGGTTTTTACAAGAATGGCGTCAGTGTTTTGCTTTCGTAAACAGCGCACGTTTTCACGAGTGATTTCTTGTTCAAGACCAACAAAACAACATTTGCTCAAATTTCTATAGAAAATAAAACGATCTCCAGCGAATTCTCACAGGCAAACTTGCCGAGTGGGTCCGCAGTACATTTTGACCACTTTATTACGTAATTCCGTGGTGAATGAGTATCAGAGCTGCGTTTAAGAGCTTTAATTGAGTAAACGAGCCATTAAGGCCACAAAAAGTGATTTTGTGTAAGTTGTACAGCAGATAATTTGCCTATTTTCTTGCTCGCGCACAAACTTGATCGACCAGTTTCTCCAAGCTCACGCCATTTTATCACACATGCGCGACAGAGAAATGACATTTGTCATTCTCGTACCCAGAGCTCCCCAGCTCGTCTGCTCGCAGGGGAGGCTCTGGGGACATCCATTGAGGGCCGTCGCTGATTGGTTGATTTTGATCGTTGGAGCATGCGCTGAAAGGTCTTTCTCTCAACGGCTCTGTACTGAATCTCGCGCATGCGTCAGTGGCTGTCACCAGAGCCTCCCCCGCGAGGTTACGAGCCGGGGAGCTCTGGGTAAGAGAATGTGACATTTGTGTGCAGAGGCTACTTTTGCGGAGTTGAAAACACAAGAAAAATATTTAAAGTAAAAGAAAAATGCGGGGAGATAAAAAGTAGCCTCTGCTCGCAGGGAACAGACTATTGTGTTATTTTGAAAGATTTCTTACCGTATTGGAGAAACACAACAAACCAAACATAACATTGTCACGCCCATCGGACAACTTATTTTACAGTCACCAGGGAAGAGGTCAAAACAACGGTACTGGATAGGTATCCAGGGATGGTGAATTAGGTGGTGGCCTCCCACGCCTCTAAACTGGACTCGTACAGTACCGATTCTGAGCGCCATCTGAGACCCCGTAGTCACATGAGAACGGTACAATTCTGGTACAGTATCGGCGCGCGTTCACACGGGACCTGCCGTACCGGACCGATTTTGGCACGGCTAGGTCCGGCACGGTCCTGTGTGAACACTGTTGGAAAACGTGCCAGAATTGTACCGGTACCGTATGAACAGGCGGTACCGTACAAGATTTGTACGGTCCGGTTTTGTACCGATCTCGTGTGAAACGGGTCTGAAGAACATACCTAGTTTGATTAGGTCCATCTCGTATTCTGTCATTTTGGTATCCCAACACCACTACCTGTGTTTTGGCTCAGTTACCGTAGCAACGCTCGTATCATTTGTGCTTGTTGGGTGGTTGTTTATATCGAGCTTTAGACTCTTGTTGCGACTGCGAAGTAACAATGCGCATCCCTCTCGGTGACTTGGTAGGGGGAAACTATGTCAAAGACAACGCGTAAATAAAGAGCCTAGTCAGCCACTCCTTTGTTATTGTTTTCAGTCGATATCAGACAACGAATTACGTGTGGAAATCTTGAAATAGTCTTCTAAAAACAAAGTTTTATTATTCATTATCGACTTCAATCGAAAATATCGCACTACATCCCCTAAATCAGCCGATGGAAATGGATGCTTCTCTGTCTCGGTATGTTGCTACTGGAGGCTGACTGAGGCTCTTTAAAGGGACAGTACCAGGAATTTGGGGTTCTGTAGGTAGATTAAAGAGCCCCTGTCAGCCACTCCTTTGCCTTTGTTATTGTTTTCGTTCGATTAAGAAGACGAATTACGTGTAGAAATCGTAAAACAAAGTCTTAGATTTTATTCACCAAATTCAATCAGGAAAATAGCTCTAGATGTTCAAAATCCGCCGATGGAAATGGATGCTTTCTCCGACTTGGTATGTCGCTATGCTGTCAAAATCGCGGCTGACACAGGCTCTTTAAATGCAATCAAATTTCACAAGAAATGATTTATTAGACAGTTTATCAGACAAATTTCAGCTGCTCGATAGTCTAAATCTGGAGTATTTTCGTGTGTTATCGAGCGTATGGAATTGACATTTTTTATTTCTTACCAGGCTGAACAGTTTTCAAACTTGGAATTTTATAAGCTGTGAATCTTACGTAAGATTGCCTATATAATGCAAATTTAAGTTCCTTTTACTTTCTTTCTAATACAAAGGAGTGGCTGACACGGACTATTTTAAGTCCGCATCTAGGGATCAGACATGTCCACATCTATAAACCCCATTTCGACACGATTTGATAATTTGTGGCATACAAATAGATACATTTCATGTTTTGCTGACATCAACATTTTTAAGTTATACCTTGAGTCAAAAGATCAAGGCCACACTCGACAGCTTGGATGACATCGTCTGGGAGAGAATCAAGAAAAAAGAAACAAAATATTCGCATTTGAATGCCGCAATGGCTGATTGCATCGGGGAGTTGAGGACTCTAGAAATTCCACGGTGGGGGGGGGGGGGGGAAGGTGTCTGGCGCTTTGAAATTCCAAGGGGGAGTAAAAAAGTTGACTTTCCAGGTACAGTTTATCTTAAAATAGATTTTCCAGGGGTATTTT
The DNA here is from genome assembly GCA_033964015.1 of Scolanthus callimorphus. NCBI lineage: Eukaryota > Metazoa > Cnidaria > Anthozoa > Actiniaria > Edwardsiidae > Scolanthus > Scolanthus callimorphus. Next base: position 7,584 of record JAWWUD010000122.1, on the reverse strand, counting down.
CCCCCCCCCCCCACCAAAAAAAAAAGGAAAAGCCAGGGAAGAGCGGTCCTTTATGAGGCCAGAGGAGGGGGGTCTGACTCACGAATGGAAATTCCAGAGCAGGGGGCCGTTTTAAGGGAGGTCTTCCCCTCCCCATTGCAGTGCAAACAGCCAATGAAATTAACGTGTGTAACATTTATTTTAGAAAACGTTGCACCGTCACAACTGCCTGTTGTAACCCGCGATGCATCATGGAGCAAACTGAATCATGGGAGCAAACTGAATCATGGGAGCAAACTGAATCATGGGAGCAAACTGAATCATGGGAGCAAACTGAATCAGGAGCAAACTGAATCATGGGAGCAAACTGAATCAGGAGCAAACTGAATCACGGGAGCAACTGAATCATGGGAGCAAACTGAATCATGGGAGCAAACTGAATCATGGGAGCAAACTGAATCATGGAGCAAACTGAATCATGGGAGCAAACTGAATCATGGGAGCAAACTGAATCACGGAGCAAAGAATCACGGGAGCAAACTGAATCACGGGAGCAACTGAATCACGGGAGCAAACTGAATCATGGGAGCAAACTGAATCATGGGAGCAAACTGAATCATGGGAGCAAACTGAATCATGGGAGCAAACTGAATCATGGGAGCAAACTGAATCATGGGAGCAAACTGAATCATGGGAGCAAACTGATCATGGGAGCAAACTGAATCATGGGAGCAAACTGAATCATGGGAGCAAACTGAATCATGGGAGCAAACTGAATCAGGGAGCAAACTGAATCACGGGAGCAAACGAATCATGGGCACCGTGTTTTTAGGGATAATTAGCCATACTTATTACACTGCTTATGCCAAGTGTTAGTTACAATACATCGATGGATGGATGGATAGGATAGGTAGTTAATTTCATAAAAACGTTGCAGTTATAAAACTGAATTGCGTTATATACATAGTAAAATTATAAGAATATATGGCTTTACATATAATTAATTATATAAAAATGGATAAAAAACTATATAAAATGAGAATAGTATTATTTATCGCTCCAAGAAAATTTGCTCTGAAAGAAACTTGAGTTGACACGAGAATTCGTTCTCAATAGGTGATATTTTAAAGCAGGGACAATCGACAATTTAACGAAGTGCCTTTAACGAAATAGAGGACAAACGATAAAACAACAAACAGGGACGATATTTCTTCATGACGATTTTCGCATAATAAAAACAGTCGATGTAAAAAAAAACGAAATATTGCATCTTTTTCCATCGTTTTTTCATTGAAAAAGAAATTCACGTGCACGAACGAGAGTTGAATTGGTAAGATCAAGTCACGCAATGCCTTGCTCTCTCATTCCGGCTTCCAGTTTCACTTTCGTTTCTTACGTAATTCTAATAGCGAAGCCGAAAAGTAGTCCGGGGCTCTTTCTATTTATTGGAAATCTTAGTGCCAAATAAGAAGAACCGATCTTGTAAGTTGCCTTGTTCCTAAAAGAAAATAGGCTGCCGATCTCACAATATCGGTCCAAAAGGTAAGTTAATTCCTTTGATAAGTCATTAGCATCATCTAGCTTCCTTGTCTAGCACACGAATCGAACGAAGTCCATTACTTAGAATAATAACCAAGCTTGCACTGCATTAGCTGGCCCATCAGCTTCAAAAAGGCAACACATTTCACAATTAAAACAAAGACTTGCCGATAACCAACTTGTTCGAAACTTGTAGGCACTGCTAGTATTCATGATCTCCAGACGGCGAGATGATCTACGCAACAATCGAGGCTATGCTATTCGCTTCTCTTGGATATACATACATTTATACATAATCTTTATTTTCACTCGAATTTAAATTTTAGCAAAAGTATACCCAAACACATACATGGTGCTAGATGGACACTCCTCCTAGTAATTAACTCTGGCTTGTATGGAAATGTTCTTCTATTTTTATCCCACGCTCCTACGCACTGGGGGGGACTCCCCTATTTTTGGGCGGGGATGCTCGTCGGGAACTTCGATTTCACCCCCTAAAAGGTACCCAAAATGGCGTCGCTTAGTTGATTTGACCCCTAGGTACAACAAGACGTCTGAAATTCAAGCTTAGTGCTGCTTGGTTTGCCAGAAGTTTTCGAATTTTACCCGGTAAAAGGTACCAGAGGCCTGATTTTAAACCCTAAAAGGTACGACGAGCACCCCGCCCAAAAAAATCCTACGCCCCCTAATATCCCCCTCTTTTGCTTGACTAGCTCTCGTCAAGAAAAAAGAACAGCATGAACGCAAGAGAAATCACCACAGTGGTGGAGCAACATGTGTGAGGGAATCTGTCAGCACTACGTCAAGAACACCACTTTGACAAGGCCAGTAAGATCTACCAGGCACTGCTTGAAGCTGATTGGCTAAGCGAGCACAACAAGCGTCAAGTGCGCACCAATCAGAAACGCGTAGAAGCATGGAGGCTGTACCACCTTGGTGAAAATCGCTATGCCGTAGGAGACCTAAATCAGGCTACGAGATATCTGAACAAAGTGCCTACTTAGCTGAAGACGCAGAAGACGTATTATGCAACCAAAAAGTGTTTCTCAAGTTAGGAGATGCTCTTGTTTTAGAGGGGAACGAGAGAGAAGCAGTAGGTTTCTTTTGAAGTATTTAAACGTCGCGACAGTGCTTGGTGATAAAACGCGCTCTAAAAACTGCTTATCGAAAAATTTCGAGCCTATTTAATGTGTGACTTTTCGTCCGCTATCACGTACGCCAAAGAAGGACAAACTTTTCCAAGAAACTGGCGACAGAATGGGAGAACTTATGGAACATCATATCTTGGCACAAGCTTTTACCGCCACAGGAAACAATAATGTTAAAAGTATTTTTCATTACCAGCAAATACTGGAGGTTGCTACATCCATGAAGGACAAACAGTGGGAAGGGATTGCATACAGTGGTCTAGGAACTGCTTACAGCGGCATTGGCGAGCTCGAAAATGCTCTTGAGTATCAGAAAAGAGTCTGGACATTGCGTTGGAACTGAATGACTACGATATGCTTTGCAATGCATACTCCGGACTAGGGACAGTCAACCACCGACGGGGTGATAATTCCACTGCAGTACCATTCTATGAGCAAGCTTTAGAGGTAGCAACACAGTGTCAAAACAGCATAGAAATGCAAGGCATCTGTCATGGGAATTTGGGAAGAACAGCTTTTGGACACAGTGATTTCAAAAAGGCATTATACCATTACACTAAAAGTCTCGAGTTTTTAAAAAAATGTGGCAATAAAGTGGCAGAAGGGGATGCTTACTTCCGCATTGGCAACACCTTTCTCGCTATGAGTGACTGCAAACAAGCCTTAGAATACCACCAAAAGGCTCTCACGCTTGCAAGGAAATGCAAAGTGAAAGATTCTGAGACAGTTGCATTAAGAGGTATAGGAACGTTTTGCATTTTACACAACAGTTTGATAAAGCGCTGGAAGTGTACAAAGAAGCGCTAGATGTCTGCGTTGAGATCGGCGATAAAGTAATTACGGCGCAAACTCATGGGGACCTCGGGAATTGCTACATGAAATTAGAAAAATACATGCTTTCCCTGGTGTACCATAGAGAACATTTAAGGTGTGCAAGGAAGTTGGTAATATATCTGGAGAGTGTCGCGCCCACTCTAATTTGGGTATTGCTACTTACACGCTAGGTCGCTACGAGGAGTCTCTTTCGCATCACCTGGAAAGCTTAAAGATCGCTCAGCAAATTAAAGATAAAACACGTGAAGGGAGATGCTATGGTAACCTCGGTAATTTGTATAGAGAATTTGGAGAAATTGACAAAGCTATTGAATACTATCCAAGACTGTTGAATTCGCCAGGTAACACTTGACCTCCAGGGGAGGCGGAAGGGTGTTATGCAATCGGAGTATGCAGGAAAATAAAAAGAACCACTCCAGGCGGAAACGGATATGAACAAGTGTATTAAGAAGTTCAGGGAGATACGTCTGCGCATGCGTGAATGAAGATGATATGAAGGTGTCAATAGGTAAGGCATTCTCGTACCCAGAGCTCCTCGGCTCGTCTCCTCGCAGGGGAGACTCTGGTGACATCCATTTGAGGTTCTTGCTGATGGCTGGATCCAAAACAGATTCTAAAAAAATATTGCAATTGAGCAAAAAACTGTTCCATCTCCTCAGAAAATCTTGCCTCATGTCAAATGAAAACTGGGTTTCACTTGTACGATGGTAAAATCTAGTTTTACTTCCACAAACTGCAAAAAAAATCGAGGATCTCTCGCCGGATCTAGGAACGTTTCGCTTTGACAAACAATGCGCACCGTGAGACGAGATCAGCTAGCTGTAACGTCTCTCGTCTACGGATGGCCAGGCGTCTTTGGTCTTCTGTAGTTTTGTAATCTGCTCTTTTTGCGTTGTATTTTAGGTGACCTTCATGTACGAGCTTACAAGATGCTGACAGTCATACTAATTAACCAACAACGATTTGAGGACGCCTTTCTTGCATGTGACAGAGGACGTGCATTGGCATTGAAAGACCTATTACGACGACGAATGGCGTGAATGTTGACGAGACAGATGAAGAAGACGTCGAAACCACGAAGTCCTGTCTGCAGTCACTGAAACAAGATACAGAGTCAACAACCTTGTCATTCACTGCAGTCCTCAACGGGGACCTTTTGAGCTGGGTGACTTGCAAAGATGGTGTTACCATGTACATTGGTACATCTCCAGGGGCGAGGAATTCTGGATAAGCTTTCAAAGATGGCAAATACAGCGTTGCTAACTGTAGAGGGAGAAAGAGGCAACGAAGTGTACAGTGAAAGAGATTTGGCAGCTAGAGATGAGGAAGAATTAGAGGATTTCTTCGCCATGGCAAGCGAGAAGAACTTCAAGCCGAAACTAACAGAAGCCATGGGAAATCTCTCCATCGAGTGCGCCGGAAAGACTCATTCTGGGGCTGTTTTGACGAAGCAGAGCCAGGAGTTTGAAACCGGGCAAACAAATTGCTCACCTGAAGCTGCATCCGCCGGTAAGACTCAACTGGGGGCTGTTTTGACGAAGCAGAGCCAGGAGTTTGAAACCGGGCAAACAAATTGCTTACTGAAGCTGCATCCAAGCCAAAGGACAGCGGACCTCACCAAGCCGGCCACAACGAAGTTCACAATTACAATACAAACCCGTTACGCGTGTTATATAATATGCTTATCAAGCCTGTCGAGGAAAACCTCCAAGGAAACCATTTACGGATTATTCCTGAAGGATTCTTGTACAAGATTCCGTATTCTGCCCTTCTTGATTCCCAAGGCAAATACCTGTCAGACAGGTTTAGCATACAGGTGTGCACATCCTTAGAAACACTGTCGTCGCATTACAATGTGAGCGCACTTGATGATTTAGGCGGAGCGTTAGTGATTGGTAATCCCTTCCTTGGTACTTTAACAGTCCGAGGAGAAACCCTAACCCCAGCGCCATTACCAGGGGCACAGAGAGAGGCGGAAGCGGTGGCAAACATGTTTGACACATCTGCGCTAGTTCTAGAGCAAGCAACCAAAGCAAATGTGCTAAAGTACATCTCGCAAGCGAGTGTTGTTCACTAGCTGCTCATGGTGATTCCCGGCGAGGCGAGGTCTACCTTGCCCCAGCTCACGTGACTTGTCCACGGACGGCTACATTTCACAACTCAGAAGGTCAAGCAAGCTCGGTCATGTTAGGACCCCACACCGAGACATATCCAGGTAAGTTTACAATGTCGTCTCCTATCGCCTTTGTCACACAAGCGCCAACTTCAAATGTTCAGCCGATTTATTCAGCATGGAAACGAGGCCAAGCAGCGTGCGGGATTTCCTCACGTTGGAAAGCGAAGCCTGATGCTGGGATTTATGGTACAAAAGTTGACCAAGCTACCAAAAAGTACTCATTTTTGTTTAGAGCGGATTTCACATGACTGTCAACACTCGTTATGTAATTGTGATTGCTTTGCGTTCTCATTGGCTACTCGTTTTTCTCAGCCAATTAAATTCTTTAGTAAATACAATTGTGTAATTACTTAGTAATTGGTTCGGCTTGTGATTGGCTGAGAAAAAAAAGCCATTTAGGAGCAAGTGGTGATTTCTCTCGATTCTCATTGGCTAGTGATTACTCAATTGCAATTGCTTTCACGACAGTCATGTGAAATCCGCTCTAAGAACCCAAAACGTTGATTGGCTCATTGCTTTTTCCGCTTTGTCTTGTGATTTTGGAACAAAAAGGCGGCGAATTACTGTTAGTAAATACCCACTCGCATTCTATCACGAATCCTGCAATCTGATTGGCTCAGCTACTCACTATCTATCACGAATAGTTGGTGAGAATCGAAAAACGCTAGCGTTAATCTTTCTGAAAATGCGAAATTAAAGATGCGTTAACAACAAATCGAAGCTATAGACTAGACGACTTTCGGAAAATCGTACTTCATGAGGCATTTTTTAGTAAAAGCTGGCAACAAGTGCCATCTTATGCAAAATTTTACGCTGAAATCCGAATTTTTTTGTTGCCAACGCAGATTTGCATTTTTAGAGTGAAATGACGTCATGATTGACAGCTGTCACACAAACCTCTACAATGAATTTTCGCCGATTTTTCTTTTCAAATTTTAACGGCCAGTGAAATTCAAATGTATAAGTGGCAGTGTGATATTCAAAAAAATGTATCTATATTATGGGATAGGGTGATTGATGGGCGTAGAACGTCATCCAAAATGGCGGATCCAAGATGGCCGCCGTGCCGCCATTTTGGATATCTGTTGATTGTTTGAGGCCATCACGTTCAAAGGCTAAACTTAAAAAAATATAAAAGACAACACTTAAACGATTTCGCAATACATAAAAAGTAGCAACTGACGATTATGGTGGAAAGAGAATAATATATAGGCAAATATATGATTGTTGTTAGTGAATTTAGGTAGGAAGCGCAATCCACAAAATTATAGCACGTTAGTCGTCCTACTGTAAAAGTTCTCACTATGACTATTGATTTCAAAGCTATCACTGAGTCAAATACATCTACGACTATTGTTTTAAATGCATGCAATATTCCTCTTACAACACACAGAATAGTAATGATAAGAAAAAAGCAGGGATAAAGGGGGAAATTTTTCTATTGCAATTTAGGCGTTGCTCCAGCCTTTTCCGAATATTTTTTATAGCCTGGTGGTAGCAACTTTGAACTTATAAGCAAAAGTAGCGAATGTAAGACTTTAATTTGTCCTCGGAGTAGCTTCCTCTCTATGCTTGAAAGCCCTTTCCTATTCCAACCCCTTTCTTGTCTGAGGTTTTCCTTTTGAGGTTTTCTGCTGGTCCTGAGGTTCCGCTATTTTTCGATTATGCCACAGGGGCAGCAGATTGCACGATCGTTTTGAACGAGCTTTTGATATAAGGACTTCAAAGGCACAGTTTTGTTACCGGGACTGAGGATGATCATCGAAAATGGTGATATCGTTAGATCGTAAAATCAAGCGGCGGTGAATCTGATTCACCTTTGCATATTGATTTGCTTTTATATATTTAATATGGCTTCATTCGACCAGCACGCACTGCATTTCATACTGTGATACCTTGAATTCATTG